>JAJPUD010003662.1:0-30767 GCA_023553655.1 Myrmecobius fasciatus | reverse complement strand
AAGGAAGGAAGGAAGGAAGGAAGGAAGGAAGGAAGGAAGGAAGGAAGAAAGTCACCTGCTACCTATTGGACATCTCAAACTGGATCTTAAACTCAACATATTCCAATATGAATTCATGATCTTTCCCTTCAAATCCTCTCCTCTTCTTAACTTTCCTGTGAATGTGGAAGGTACCGTCATCATCCCAGTTACCCAGACTTATGACCTAGGATGACATTCTCAACTCCTCACTGTTTCACACTCACCCCAATCCCATTGTTGCTAAAATCTGTTGATTCTACCTTTGTAGCATTTCTTATACATTCTCTTTTTTGACATTACTATTACTCTGGTGCATGCTCTTCCTGCCTCACATCTGGAATATTGATATGGCCAGTTGGTCAGTCTTCCTCCCTCAAGTCTTTCCCCATTTGAAGCAATCATTTATTCAGTTATAAAAAATGATAGTCTTCTAAAATGTTATTCATTTATTCTGGGGAGATTATACATGCACATCAATTTTTTAAACATATTTCCTAGTGTATCATGTTGGGAGAAAAAAAAATCAGAACAAGAGGAAAATAAAACAGAAGTAAAAAATAAAAAAGTGAAAATAGCTTGTGTTGATTTACATTCAGTCTTCATGGTTCTCTCTCTGGATACAGATGGCATTTTCCATCCAGAGTTTATTGATATTGCCTTGGATCATTGGATTGCTGAGAAGGATGAAGTCTGTCTTAGTTGATCATAGCACAATCTTGCTGTTGCTATGTACAATGTATTCTTGGAATACATTTGTTTTGTTCAGGGTCATTTTGTATAAATCTTTCTAGGTCTTTCTAAAATAACCTTGGTCACCATTTTTATAGAAAAATAATATTCTATCAAAATGATAGTCTTAAAGTGAAGCTTTGGTCCTATAACTCTACCCTGCTCAAACTCCCATTCAATAAACTCCAGTGCTTTCCTATCATATTCAGGATAAAATATAAAATCCTATGTTTGATTTTTGAAAGCAAAATTGGCTTCATAAATTGCCCCTTTCCCATCCTTCCAGTCTTCTTATATCTTACTCCCTCCACATACTCTGTGATCCAGAGATACTGGCCTCCTCACTGTTCCTTGTATATGACAGTCTTTTGATTGAAATTTCATTGTCTGTTCCCCTAACTCCTACCCCATCTTCTTCTCCTAGCTAACTTTGCCTCCTTCAAGTCACAACTCAAATATTACCTTCTGCAAGAAACTGTTCTTGCTCTCTAAGATGAGTGTCTTCCCTCTGAAGTTTTCTCAAATTCATTTTATCTATATGTGTGTGTGTGTGTTAGATAGTTATATACAGTGTTGTATGTATGTATATGTGTATACATATACAACTATGCTTATATATGTATGTGTGCATGTAAACATATCAAGGAGCAGCTAGGTGATACAGTGGTTAGATCACTGGGCCTAGAATTAGGAAGACCTGAGTTCTAATGCAGCTTCAAACACTTACTAGCTATGTGACTCTGGCAAAAATCATTTATCCCAATTTGCTGCAGTTTCTTTACCTGTAAAATGGACTAGAGAAGGAAATGGCAAACCACAAAAGACATATATATATACATATATATATATATGTATGTGTGTGTGTGTGCATTTTACCATATATTGATAATATATGATATATCTTATATTTATAATACCTATTATATAGCTATGGATATGTATATATAATGATATGTACTTATATACATATATTTAAATTATATATACAGCTAAATAGTTACATATGTCAATTTGCTATATTTATACATATAACCAAACTATATATACACATAGTTTACATATATACACATACACACATAAATATATGTTGGAGAATTTACATTATGAAAGATAAACATATAAATATAGTTGTATATATATATATTTTCCTTTTTTCATGTGGAAAAGGAAGACATGGATGAGATCATAAGAGTAATGGAGATGTCTAAGCACTGCTGGGGCCCAAGTGGCAAGTAACAAGGTGAATAATTAGTTGGTGTTCTCAATTGTTATTTACATGTCTCTGGGTGACTATTCTCACCATAGTCCTCTGACACTTCCTCTCCCCATTTCTCTAACAGATCTCATCTTTGCTATGGTATGAGAGCTGGTCCCTTTGGACCCAGATAGCCAAAAACATCCTTTTTTCAGAGATTTTAACTTGACCAGTTACAGGCTGCATTGGATGAGTTTGAGGAACTCAACATATGGCAGGTCAATGTTGGCCAAATGTAGATCTATCTCATTTATCTGTCCTTGGGGACTTTCTCATTTTCTAATGTTAATTCTGAAATGCAGAGAAGAATTCCTGCTCTTTCTAGACCAGAGCAAAGCTTAAAACTGCTATAGTGTATGGTTGTTTATTCTCATCACTAATAAAATGTTTATAGAATTCTTGGCTGCAAAAAATTAGAATTTTCTTTGGAATAGGGATTGGGAGGTGTTTTAGAAACAACCTGACAAGTTGTGATCAGTTCTTCAAGCTTTACTCTCAGATCTACCAGATCTACCCAATCTACCAAGCAATCTACACATCTTCTAGTGGTAACAAAGATTGATAGGAAAAGGGATATGTACTAGAAGAAGGTGGGCTGGACATACAGGGACTCTTAAGCCTAACTCCTTTTAATACCCTTGCCCTCACAGTGTGAGGGAGCGATTTTCCCCTCACATTCATTTACTGGTGTCCTGATGATCAAAAAGGATATTGAACATATTTAGAAACTGATTCATTGTAGATCAAACTGATCCAAACATTTGTATGCATGCACACATTTAGAGATGCAAACATATATACATTCATCAATAAATATGTACAATATAGATTACATTTATCTGTAAATATACCAAGCTTGATATATATATATATACATACATACATATTTATGTACATAAACATGGTTTTATATACTTATGTATAGTTATAAATTATATTAAATATAATATTACATAACTATATATAGTGATATGTATTATATATACATATATACATAGTGTATATACAGTGTTGTACCTGTGTATATGTGTATAATTATGTTTGTATATGTGTGTGCATGTATGTGTGTATGTATACATGTAAATATATCAAGTAGTAGTTAGGTCATACAGTAAATAGAGCCCTGGGCCTGGAATTAGGAACACCTGAGTTCAAATTCAGCCTCAGACATTTAATAACTTTATAGTTTTTATAGATTTATAAAATCAGTGTGCCTTGTCTAAGTCACTTATCCTAATTTGCCTCAATTTTCTATCTGTAAAATGGGCTAGAGAAGGAAATGGCAAAACACCTAAGTATCTTTATGAAGAAAACTTCAAATGAGGTCACAAGGAGTTGGACAAAACTGAACAACAAAATATTTCAAGCTTGATAAATCATTATATATGTACATATATATGTGTATATATGTACACAATTTAACTATACATAATTATCTATAGTGCTATCTCTAAGTCTATAAATTTGTAGTTATATAGATATATATAGTATGCATATATGCTTATAATTACATAACTATACGTGGTAATACATATACATATGTGTGTATAACTATGTGAATCTCATATCAATTTGTGTGTCTTTCCCCTTAAACCTAAAGAGCAGGACTATTTTTTCTTCATTTCTTTGTATCTCTAGCATTTAGTCTTTCAACTATATCTTGCCACTGGACATAGATGGCTTAGGGAGGAGAGACTAAGTCTGGTTACTTTTTGTTACCCTGCCTCATTCAAATCCAATTTTCTTTTAAGTCTTAACATGGTCCTCCCCATGTAATGATCCCTTTTGAGAAGAGCAAACAACAAACAACAACAATAACATTTGTATAATACCTGATAGATGGGAGGCACTTAAAAATTCCTGCTGAATTGACTTGCCTTGTTAGTAATTAAATTGTCTAATATTTATGTATCTATATTTGCATATGTCTCTCCCTTCACTCTACAACAGAGTAAGATTCCTTCAAGCAAAAACTAAACAAATGTATTGAATAAATCAAAAGCTTTACACTCATCTTTTCCTTTTATTTTTTCAGATATCAGATATTTTTATGCCACTTTACAATTACAAAATAATCTCTATTGCTTCCTTTTGTTTATTTGTTCTATTGTAGTTAACATTTACATAACAATAGGCCTACAAAGCACTTAATTTACATAATCGCATTTTATTCTCAGAATAAAATTGTGGAGTAAATACTATTAACCTTATTTAACACACAAGAACACTGAGTCTCTGAGTGGTAAAATGGATAAGAAAAAATAACTTTGAAATGCATAATATGGATGGTGGATTAATAGATATACTTCTGAAATATCCTTTGCTCAGGTTATATTTTGCTGCTCATCTCAAACCTTCTAATTTGCATTAGCTTTAAGCAAAATATTCCAGTAACCTTGTCACAGTGGAAATTCAGCTACACACACACACACACACACACACACACACACACACACAAAATTTATATTGTCTAACTATTCTCTTGGAGCTTGTCTACATTAAAATTTACTCTAGAGTACAGGATCACATTATATTAGAGAATGATGCATATTTAAAGATCATCAGTTCCAGTCTTTTCATTTTAGGAGGGGAGTCTAAAACCCAAAGAGCTTAAATGAAATGTCTAGGATCATTCAACAACAAAGTCAATGTGAAAACTTGTTTTCTCTTTCAACGTACTTTCCAGTACATACTGCTGCCCAGTCTGTGTAACATGAAACTGTACTGAACTCCAGATTAAGAGATCTGGTTATTGGAACCACCAGAAAGATATGAACAATGGAGTTAAAGTGGTATTTTGATTCACTTAAGTTTGAAGTATATTCTGCAATAACAAGACAGAATATTTGGTGAATGTGCATAATAAATTATCATAAGAGTAACTTTTATTTACAAAATAGTTACCTCACAAGTACCCCAGAATATAATTATGCATCTATTGCTATTTCTATTTCACAGATGAGGAAACTGGGGCCCAGAAATATTCAGTGACTTGCCCAAGATAACAAAACTAGAATTCCAACCTCTGCTTATGAAGAGAAGTAGTGTTACAGATAATCCTCAACAGAAAGGTTCTGGTTAACACTGGAATTAGTTAAATTATTTCTTTTTAATTTGGCTATCATCAAATATGACTTCCCTCCCTGATTATCCATCAGTAAAGGGAAGTGATAAATAAATAAATTTGCCAGAAAGGATTCACTGTTTGGCTAAATATATAGTTATGTTTGTGTGTGTATGTGTATATATGGTGTATATGTAAAAACATAACACAGACATCATATATAAAAGCATGTATATGTACATACATAATGTATATGTGTATATGTATCTATATATCTATATCTATATATCTATATATATGAAGAAGCATGAAGGGGAGAGGGAATAGGAGAGGGAGGAAGAAAAGGAGAGGGAGGAGGAAGAAGAAAGGAAGGAGGAAGAGAGGGGAAGGCAGAGGGAGGTAGACTTGGAGTCAGAAGGATCTGGATTTCAAGATCCACCTCTGACTCATACTAGTGGTGTGATCCAAGACTATTTCTGCTCTCAGTGCCTCAAACAACTCTTTGAGATTTCTATATTGTGGAGTAGTAGGGAAGTTAAATTACTTTAGTAGAGGGACATTAATTCCTGGGAGTTCCCTCTACCAATGAAATTACAGGACTGCATAACATGTGTGTGTCCATGCACATAGATGCAAATACATACGCATACATAACCTCTCTCCACATTGATACATGCAAAGACAACATATTTGTATGTACAAATGCACACATGAGTGTACATACATACATATATATATATTAGTGTGCAAGTGTGTGTATATATAGTCTCCATAGACATCTCCCTCTATATACATAAGCATTGAAAGAATGTATATTTGCATATGTTATATTAATATATTATGAAAAAAATTAAAAAGTCATGAGCTAAAAATAACTTTGGTACAAGCTAGAACAGCCTTACAAAAATCTGTGTCCATAAAAATGCTTTAGCATAAGCATTAGGGTTGGACTAGAGCTCAGAGATCATTTTTCTACTTCTTTTTATTTTATAGATGAGAAAGCCCAGAGGAAAGAAAGAACTAGTGCAAAGTCATTATACTGGATAATCTTCATTTTTATTGATTACCATCAAGAATTACATTTTTTCTCTGCCTTGGAAAATAATCCTGAAAAGATTAAATAATAAATTGCCATTTCTATTGTAAGAATTCCACAGACTCTTATTTTTTTTAGCACTCAGCATTTTAACCCAAGGCAACAGATGTGTAATGAGTACTGTTGGAAAATGAACCATCTAACTGTGTTTTTGCAGAACTAGCTGGGGGGTACACCTGCCCTTTACTTGGTATGTCTGCCATGTTAATTTCCTCTTGAGTAATAGTGACACCTGCTGGCTTAGCAGAAGATACATTTGTTTAGCAATTAAAAAAAAAAAAATCCTTCTACCAACCTCCTTCAGGAACTGCTCAGATAACCAGCATGTGAAATGGTGTATTTGGATATTTCAGTTGTCTTCATGAAAAAAAAAAAAAACAATATCATAAAGCAACTAACTAGTCCTTAAAAGTGAATATGACTCTAAAGGGACTCAAAATTCAGAACAAATGAATGGGTTTTAATGTTATCTTTTGGTAACAAATAAAATGTTCATGTTCAAAAGTTGAACTTTTGCTTTCATGTTAAGTTTAGAGGCAGTAAAAGAACTTTTCAATTTCTTAAAAGTTTTAAATCTTGCTTTCTTTCTTTTCAACTCTATACTCAACTCATTGTCTATCTATATTGCAAGATCCAGATTCACATATTGCTAAACAATCTCTATAGCCTGCCCGTGTTGAAATCTGCCAATAAGCATTCTTCATCTACTTGGTCTTTCCAGTGTGAAATGTACCAGGCCAGCCTCCATTGAGTATTTATGTGTTCTCTTCAATGTCTTAAAAAATTTAAAATGTGTCATTTAAAAACAGAAATCTTGATGACCTCACAGTTCACAGGTAATCCTCCTTGACCTGGACTCTGCTCTGGATCTCCTTTACCACAATGACAAATATCTCTGGGGAGCATACACATCTCTGTATTGTATCTTACTTAATGTTTATTATTAAAATCAGGGTGTAGTTATTTTAGTTATTTTATCTTCTAAAAAAAATTTTGAATGTCCTCAATGGAATCACTGAAGGGTGAGAAAAGCTTTGTTATAAAATAGCATGTAAAGTGATATTTTTTCTATGAAATTTATTTTTTTTTCATATTCAACAAACAATAATAACAGCTAAATCTTCAAAGGTCTATACAAATGTTATCTTTTTGATCCCTTCAACTATTCTGAGAATTAGATTATATTATTATCTCTGTTTTTGCAAATGAGGAAATAAGAAGGTTAAATGACTTTTGAAGTCACATAGTTAGAAAGTTCTACTTGCTGCTCTGTACACACACTATATGTCCAGAGTTGGATTATTTTACTTTCCCCTCCCTTCACTAGTGATTTTTGGCTCAATTCCTCTCTCATTATCGATTACTTTCTCCATCTACTCATATATCCCAGAGCCTGTTGAAAGATCCTAGCTGAACTATACTACCATCCCTCTGTGGTTTAGGCTTCATATCAAAAATGTTTTTTTCCTCTTTCCTATATATTAGAAACTCCTTCCTGCCACATTTAGTACAATTCAATTCAAATCAACTCAAATAAAGCATCTATTATATGCAAGGGGACAGTATGCATAATGCTACATTGGTAAATTACTCTGTAAGAAAATAATATAGTAAAAGTAATTCATGCATAGTTGCTAATAGCTAATAACAGGAAATGGCAGAAATGCTTGCATTTAGCAGTGACTATCCACAAGGAGCCAATGACTTTGAAATTTCAGCTATGTTTGATAAGAAACATGTTTTTGGCAGGAGACCCCTTCTTAGTGCCCCTTAAAGTATATTCCACATACTTAGTCTACATGTGAGTCTACTGCAAACCAGTAGCTATAGTTATTCTGAACATAGTGGTCCAGAATGCTCAAACTGACTATAAATCATGGTCTGAGGAGATATTTGAGCAGTAAATATCTCTTTTCTATGGTCCTCTAGACTAAATTCAATAATTTTATACAATCAGTAAGGAGAACCATATAGAATATGATGCTGAAAAATGCTATAGGACAAATGTAATAATACATTTATCTCCATGAATTGTGAGGAAATTGACCTTTAGGCTTTGGACATTAAAGCCAAAAACGGTTTTAACCTTGCATATTTTCTCAGTTAAACAGTTTCCTCTTTTTTCTATTTAGATATGCACCAAAAAGCAAAAACTGTTAATCAATGTATTTTCCAATAGAAACTAATTATGGCATCATGCTGTCAAAACAAGACAAATTATTAATGATCTCCACCTGACAAAACAGAAATAAAATTACGAAGGTGGTTGCTGAGATTTTGTCACACAAGCCTTTCTAATTGTGATTATAAAAAGTAAGTAGAATAATAGGTAAGCGCAACATATTTGGCTTCTTTTTTCTTCTTCTTTTTCCTCCTCCTACTCCTCCTTTCTGGCAATTGGAATTAGTGACTTGCTCACTAATTTAGTAATAATTTGAGGTCAGAGTTTCCTTACTCCAGGGCCACTTCTCTATTTCAGCATCTTGCTGACCCCATGTTATTATTTTTCTTTTCCTAATTACAGGTAAAAATATTTTAACATTTATTTTAAAAACATTGAGTTCCAAATTTTGTCTCTCCTTCTATCCCCACTCCCTTTCATTGAGAAGGGAAGCAATTTGATATAGATCAAATATATGGAGTCATGCAAAGCAGATTTCTATATTAGTAATATGGTGAAAGAAAAATAGATGAAAAATACTTTAAGAAAAATAAAACAAGTAAAAAATTAGATTTAAACAAAATCATTTTCCTTCCTGGGGGTGGATAGCATTTTTCATTATAAGTGCTTCATAGATGTCTTTGATCATTATAATGCTGAGAATAGCTAAGTCATTCACAATATGGCTGTTCTTTACATACAGTTCATTTCACTTTGCATCATTCATATAAGTCTTTCCAGGATTTTCTGAGAGCATCCTGCTCATCATTTCTTATAGCACAATTTATTCAGTTATCTCCCAATTGGTGGGCTTCCTTCCAATTTCCAACTCTCTGCTATCAGAAAAGAGCTACTGTAAATATTTCCTTTTACTTCTGGTTTTTTAAAATCTTTTTGAGTTACCTTTTTTTAGCTCCTTTTGCATTTAGTAAATTGAACTTTTAAATGAGTTGTTTTGTTCATTGCATTTTTTCATTTCACAAATTCTGTTTTTTCGACAAATTGGTTTCTTTTTCATATCTATTTTGTAAGAATGTATATGCTTTTCCCATTTCATCATATCTATTTTTAAGGAGTTTTCTACAGATAATTTCTGTTTTTCCTTTTCCATAACATCTTTGCAAAAATCTCATTTCTTTTCCCCATTTTTCTTCTAACTCTCTTTTAAGATCCTTTTTGAAATCTTCCAAAAAAGCCTTGTGAAATATATCTCCCTTTGGGGCTTTATCTGGAGCTGATTTTCCTTTAGGAACCTCAGGTTTAAAGTCTGTTCTCTCTCTCCCTAAAATCTATGGTCAGAGTTCTTTTAGCATTTTTGCTCATTTTCAAGGGTCGAGATCTGCTCTTAAGGCAAATGAGCGATAGCACTTTAGTTTGCCCTGGAGCAGTTCTGCTGACTGACTTTCAGTGCCAGGTAATTTTGGCCAGGGGCACATTGGCTTACATTTTGACTTTTGTATTTGCTTTTTGTATTTGTTTTACAGCAAATCTGCTAAAGCATGGGCTTGCAACCAGGCCTGTGCAGCCTAAGAGCCTCACAGAAGATTCCTCAGTGCATGGAAAAGCAAGGCTCTGGCTCCCTGCCCCAGCTCCTTCCCCCAGGCTTCCTACACTGGAATCTGGACTACTGTCCTCCTGCCCGAGTTGAAACACACCTGTTCAGAAGTTCTTCCAAAGTATCTTTTTCTGTAAATGTGATGTACTCCAAATATTTTTGGGTTCTGTCACTCCAATACCAGTTTGGAGGCTTAATTTGCTGTTGGTTTGAGAGAAGGCTGTAGGAGGTCAGAGAGAGACATGTCTACTCTCTGCCATCTTGGCTCTGCTCCTTTGCTCTCTTTCTGCATACAAATTTAGTAGCGATATTATTGGATCAAAGACCATGCACAATTTTATACCCATTTTGGCATCGTTCCAAATAGCTCTAAAGAATGGTTGAATCAGTACACAGCTCCTCCTTTAATGCATTAATGTATCAGTTTCCCCAAATCCTCTTCAAAACTTATCATAATTCTTTTCTATCCTATTAATGAATCTAATAAGTATGAGATAGCACCTCAGAATTTTTTCACTTTGCACTCCTTCAATCAATAGCAATTTATAGCACCTTCTCATATGACTATAGATAACTTTGACTACTTCATTTGAAAACTGTTCATATCTCCTTATCATTAATCGATTGGTGAATGGCTCCTATTTTTTATAAAATTTACCCAGTTTCCTAAACATTAGAAAAATGAGGCCCTTATCAGAAAAATCTTTCTTCAAAATGTTTTTTCACAGTTATGATTGCTAAGTGAATTTTCTTCCATCTTATTTCTTTCACTTTATTTATTATATTCTCTCTCCTTTCACACTGTTTCTCCTCACAAGTGCTTCGCTCCTAACTACTACTACTGCTGACTGCTCTACTGACTACTGCTCTCCCTAACCTATTCTATTGCTCATAATCTTTCCTTATCCTCTTTGCTTTCTACTTTGCTGTAAGGTAAGATAGATTTTTATACCTAATTAGACATATGTTATTACTTCTTTAAGTCCATTCTGATGAGAGTAAGGTTCATGGACTCCCTCCTTTTTTCTCCATCATCTTCTACCATAAAAGCTCTATTTTGCCCCTTTTATGTGATATAATTCACTCTATTCTATCTTTCCCTTTCCTTTCTCCAAAAGAGATCTCTTTCTCATCTCTTTTATTTTTAAAAAATACCATACTTTCACATTCAGATCACACTTGTGCCTGGGTTTATATTTCTTCCTTCTAACTGCACTAATAACGAGAAAGTTCTTATGAAGTATCATCTTCTCATATAGGAATGTAAACAGTTTAACTTTAAGAAGTTTCTTATGATTTACTTTTCCTGTTTACCTTTTATGCTCCTCTTGAGTCTTGTATTTGAAACTCAAAATTTCCATTCAGTTCTAGCCTTTTCAATCATGGATGCTTGAAAAGTTCTATGCTTCGTTGAATATCTTTTTCTCCACTCAAGGATTATATTCAACTTTGTTGGATAGGTGATTCTTGGTTGTATTCCTAACTCCTTTCCTCTATGGAATTTCATATTTCAAGCTCTCTGATTCTTTAATGGAGACACTATTAAATTGTGTATTATCCTGATTGTGGCTCTACAATCCTGAATTGATTCTTTCTGGTTGTTTTAAGTATTCTCTCCTTGACCTGGGAGCTCTGGAATTTGGTTCTAATATTCCTGGAAGTTTTAATTTTGGGATCTCTTTCAGGAAATGATGAGTAGATTCTTTCAATTTCTATTTTGTCCTCTGGTTCCAGAATATGAGGGCAATTCTCTTTGAGAATTTCTTAAAAAATAATGTCTAAACTCTTTTTTTATCATGTCTTTCAGGTATTTTAGTAATGTTAGAATGATGTTTCCAGGAGCTATTTTCCTTGTCAGCTTTTTTCCAATGAGATATTTCACATTGTTGTCTACTTTTTTCATTCTTTTGGTCTTGTTCTATTTCTTGACTTTTCATAAAGTCATTAAATTCTAATTTTTAAGGATTCATTTTTTTTTCAAATAGAGCTTTTGTACCTGCTTTTCCATTTGGCCAATTCTACTTTTTAAAGAGTTTTTTTTTCTTCTTCAGTGAATTTTGCATATTTTTTTCTATTTTCCCAATTCTGCTTTATAAGACACTCTTCTCCCCAATGATTTTTGTACTTTTTTTAATTGTTTGACTAATTCTGTGTTTTTTGCTTTGTGATGTGTGTTTTCTTCAATATTTTTGTGTCACCTTTACCAAACTGTTGACTCATTTTTAAGTGAGTTTCTTGCATTACTCTCATTTCTCTTTTCAAATTTTCTTCTGTGTCTCTTTCCTAATTTTTAAAAATCCTTTTCAAGCACTTTCATGGTTTCATACCAATTACTATTTTTCTTGGAGGCTTTATATTCATGACTTTGTTATCTTATTCTTCATGTGTGTTTTAACTTTCCTTGTCACCATAGCATCTTTTTATGATCACATTTTTTTATTGTTGTTTGCTCATTTTCAAGTCTATTTCTTGACTTTTAACTCTTTTTTTAAAGTGGAGCTCTGCAATATGGAACCATTCCCCAAATTCTATAAAACTGTGAATTCTAACCCTAACCCTTTGATCTAGCAATAATTAGATCAATATGCCAAAGAGAATATAAAAAAGGGGAAAAGATCCATATGTACAAGAATGTTTATATCAATTCTCTTTGTGATGGCAAAGAATTGGAAATTGAGAAGATGGCCATCAATTGTGGGATGACTGAACAAACTGTGGTATATGATGTAATGAAATACAATTGTATTATAAATGATAAGACAGCAGATTAAAAAAAAACTATAAAGGCTTAGTGAACTGATGCTGAGTGAAATGAGCATGATTAGGAGAACATTGTACATAGTAACAGCAATATTGGGTGATGATCAACCTTGTTAGATTTAGCTCTTCTCAGCAATACAATAACCTAACACAATTTCACAAAACTCATGATGGAAAATGCTATCTATATCCTGAGAAAGAATTGTGGAATCTGAATGCAAATTGATGCATACTATTTTCACTTTTTTTGTTGTTTTCTTTCTCGTGGTTTTTCGCTTTGTTCTTATTCTTCTTTCACAACGTGACTAATGACTAATTATACATAAATAACCTATGTCAGATTTCTTGCCATCATGAGGAAGAGAGAGAATGAAGGAAAGTAAAGAAAAAATGGAAATCAAAATCTCATAAAATATATATATATATATATATATATATCATACATACATATATGTGCATATATACATGCATGGATGGATGGATGGATATATACATGTGTGTATAAAAATAACCTGTAAGTTTTCAGTTCTTCCAAGGTGGTATGATCTAAAAAAGGATGTGTTTACAGAGCTACAATGTTTGGAATATTAGTACTCCTCCTTGCCCTGGGACTGCTACCAAGAGACTGTAATCTATATTAGTATGGGCAAAGCAAGGCAGTCCTGGCCCAGTTCCAAGAAAGAGAGCCTTGTAATCTCCTCCTGATCAGTTGTTCAATCCCCTTACCATTTGTGGGCTGAGAGTTCTGAAAGCAACCACTGTCACTGCTCATTCAGTGACTCCTAAGGCCTGCTTCTTGTTTGCTGGAGTCTAGTCTGCACTGGTTCAGTTGGCACTGGACTGTGATCCATTTTCACTCCAAAGAGAGTGACCTACTGACCTTCTAAAGTTGTCTTTGCATGGCGAATTATTTCATTCAATTCTTTTGTAGGTTCTGATGCTTCAGGAACTGTTTTATATCATTTAAAGGTGTTCAGAGGGATTTTGTAAATAGTTTAGGAGAATTGTTATTTCTTCTATCATCTTGACTTCTGGCAGCATCTTTTAATTTTTATTGCCCTATAACAAAGTCCCAAACCTATCCTGAGTTAATGCTCTGGGTACTAACTGGACAGAGTAAAAGAAAGAGTAACAGAACAAAGAGGGAATACCCAGAAAAAAGAAGGGTAGGAAAGGGCCCAAATTCTCATATTTGTACCCCCTTTTCTACTGCCAAATGGGGAAAAAAGAACATTGGAACTTTAGCCAAAATTTTATATAAAATATATCTGGAGTAAGTTATATTGCCTATCCTCAAAAAGTTCTGTATTTGTTAGCCACATTGCTTGCATAGTGGAGAGCATGTTATTTGTTCTTTATTTCAAGAGATGCATATATGGATGGTGTGAGGCAAACAGATAGAGTAATAGAATACAGTACAATGTAGAGATACCTATGTTAAGAATACTTTTCTTTTTTTATTAAAGCTTTTTATTTGTATAACATACGTATGGGTAGCTCCTCAGCATTGATCTTTACAAAGCTTTCCGTTACAAATTTTACCCCCAGTCCCCTCCCCTCCCCTAGATGGCAGGAAGTCCACTACATGTTAATAATGTTGAAATACTTGACAAATTGTGCAAGAAAAATCCTATCTACAAGAAAAAAAAAGAAAATCAGAGAAAGGAAACACAATGCAAGCAAACATCAATAGAGAGGATGAAAATGTTACATTGTGGTCCATATTTCATATCCCTCTCTCTGGGTGTATATGGTTTTCTTCACTGAACAATTGGTACTGTTTTGAGACAATTCTTTGTTGCAAAGAGCCATGTCCATCAGAATTGATCATCATGTAATATTGTTGTTGCTCTGTATAATGATCTCCTGGTTCTGCTCATTTCACTCAGCATCAGTTCATGCAAGTCTCTCCAGGCCTCTCTGAAATCATCCTGCTGGTTGTTTGTTAAGAATACTTTTCAAACCCACTGTTGAAATTAGGGGAGGTCTGAGTTTCTCCAATCACCAAGTGAAAAATCAAATTCAACTGCTGTTTTGTTCCCATGACAGCTAGTTTAATTAAATTTTTGATAAATTGACTGAAAAGATTTTATGTTAAGGTACTGCAGAGACATATCCTAAAACACCATTTAAGGACATGATAGACCTAACAGTCAGTCCCCTGTGATTATTCTAAGAGGTGCTGATTTTCTTCTGTACATTTGGCTGATGATCTTTTCTAACAGACTAAGCCCTTACGGTGATAAAGGTAAATGTAGTGGAGAATTGAAAACCCAGAAATTTGCTCCAGTGAATTTCATTCTCTGCTATACCTCTAAAAAATAAGCTACTTTATGTAGTGGAGGGTTTCCTTCTTCCTGGTGAATTTCCTTGCATGCTTAGGAAAGAATACAGTTCAGTCAGCCTGTATAGTTCAGTCAGCCTGTATAGAAACAACTACAGGATTGTTGTGTTTTGCGCTTAGTAATTCAAGTAGAGTGTAGCACAGAAGCTTCATTAGTTCATGCATGCAAGAATTTTTACTATAAACTTTAATTTTCTGGTTGAAGATTCCCAGTTACTAACCACATTTTGCTCTTGGAAGATTATGTTTTATTTTATTTTATTTTATAAGTATGCACTGACATAGACACCACTTGGCACCATGTTGACTTGCTGAAAGCAAAGCAAAGACTTTGCAGAGGAAGGCCACAAGCTGGGTTCAAACTAAATCACTTACATAAACACCATCAAAAGCTCAGCTTTTATCCACTGACTGTGAAGGTTCCTACTTACCAATAGAATTAATGTCTCAGTCGATGTCTACAGGGATGGCTTGCATAGAAAATTTTGAAAAAGTGTAAGAGGTTCTAAGAGATGAGGGTTTTTTGGTAATACATAACCTATTTCTACTAAATGAAAATCTGTATTAGTGACAATAATAATAATTATTTTAATATAGTACTTAATGTGTGCCAGGTATTATGATAAGGACATTTTCAAATAGTATTCCATGTGATTCTCATAAGAACCCTTCAAGGTAGCTGTTATTTAATTTATATTTGAAAGTTGAGAAAAAGAGAGGTTAAGTAGTTTGTCCAGGGTCAGACAGTTATAAGTGTCTGAGACTAGATTTGAACTCAGATCTTCCTGACTGTGTCCAGTATTCTATTCAGTCTGTCACCCAGATGCCTCTATATCACAATATATCAGAATTCTAATATGTCACAAATTGGATGAATAGTGCTTTCAGGAAAAGATCTAACAAATTGATTTCTTGAAAAAAAATGTAAATAACTGATATAGCTTCAAGTACTAATGGTGGTATTGGCATTTTAAATTGAAGAAGCTTATACTGAAATAAATGGTTTTCTAATTGTGGAACTTCAGATATAATTAAGGGGAGCTTATTTGAAAGGAGACTAAAGTATCTACATGAGAGTTTGATACATGATGAATAAAATTTAGTTCTCTTTCTGATAGTTCTCTGGACTCTAATATAAATGTCTTTCCATATAGAGTTATCCCCCAAGACTTAAAGGGCTGATCAAAAGAAGATGCACTTTTTTTGATATAACCCATTCTTAAAGAAGTAGATACATGGAATATTTAATGAGCATTTACTATGTCCTAGATAATGGGTTAAATGTTGGGGATACCAAAAACAGGAGAACAAGGTTGTCTCTTCTCAAAGAGCTTATTTCTTTCTTTACTTTTTTTTTTTGGGGGGGGGGCTGAGGCAGTTGAGATTAAGTGACTTGCCCAGGGTCACACAGCTAGGGAATGTTAAGTGTATGAAACCAGATTTGAACTCAGGTCCTCTTGACTTCAGGGCTGGTGCTCTATTTACTGCACCACCTAGCTAACCCTCAAAGAGCTTATTTCTAATGGAAGAAGACCATACATAAAGGGGAGCTATAAAATTGAGATGAGGGAATCTGACATAGTCTTAGCATATATGTTTAGTGCCATGTACTAAGATGTCATAATCTGCCTTGATGATTGATTCTTTTTATTCACTTATAGCATTTTTAATTGAATGCAAAGATAATTGTCAACATTCACTTCTGTGAGATTTTGAGTTGCATATTTTTTCTGCCTCCATTTCTTCCCCCTTTCCCTAAAACAGCAAGTAATCTGATATAGGTTATCCATATACAATTATTTAAAGCATATTTCCATATTAGTCATGTTGTGAAAGAAAAATCATAACTAAAATGAAAAAAATATGAGAAAGAAACAAGCTCCCAAAGGGTGAAAATTGTATGCTTCAATCAACATTAAATCTTCATATTTCTCTTTGGATGTAGAAGGCATTTTCCATCCCAAGTTTATTGGAATTGCCTTGGATCACAGTTTTGCTGAGAAGAACTAAGTCTATCACAGCTGATCATCACATAATCTTCTTGTTACTGTATACAATGTTCTCTTAGTTCTGATCACTTCACTTAGCATCAGTTCATGTAAGTCTTTCTAGGCTTTTCTGAAATCAGCTTGCTCATCATTTCTTATAGAACAATAGTATTCCATTACATCATATACCATAACTTATTTAAACAATTCTCCAATTGATGATATCAAATCAATTTCTAATTTCTTGCTACCACAAAAAAGCTACAAGTGATGTTTTTCACATGTAGGTCCTTTTCTGTTTTTTATGACCTTTTTTGGGATATAGACCCAATAGTGGCACTGCTAGATCAAAAGGTACACATAACTTAATAGTCCTTTGGGTATAGTTCCAAATTGCTCCCCAGAAAGACTGAAACAGTTTACAGCTCCACCAGCAATGTATTAATGTCCCAATTTCCCCACATCTCTAACATTTATCATTATCTTTTCCTGTCATCTGTCTTCCTGTCTTCCTGTCATCTGATAAGATGTGAAGTGATACCTCAAAGTTGTTTTAATTTTCATTTTTCTAATTAATAATGGAAACCATAGACTCTTGAAGGATGAAGTAGGGATATGACTATTTTCTCCAAAGAAAAACTGTGTAAGCAGCTTCCTAGTCAAAACCCAATTCTTTTCTGCTTATCCTTTGTCCTATTTTCATTAACTATTAAGCACCATTAAAGGCAATCATGTTCTATACATCTGTTTAGACATTTTATTTTTCAACTTTATTCCCTTTGTTGTTGTTGTTGTTATTGAGTTGTTATCTAGTCATGTGCTGCTCTTTGTGGTCCCATTTGGAATTTGGAATTTGGCAGAGATAATTGAGTGCTTTTCCATTTCCTTGTCAATTTTATTTTACAGATGAGGAAAATGAGATAACAAGGTTAAGCGTAGGATCATACAGTAGGATCATACAATAGGATCAAACAGTGGGTGACTTTTTCTGATTAAATACTCAGCACTTTATATCCTCTGCATCACATAGCTATAGTTAACTTTCTTCCCTACAATTTAACAACTCATTATGTTCTTCCTTACCTTCAACAAAGAGCTTCTCACCAGCTCCATAATCCGACTTCATTTATGTACATTTCCCCACTCTATCACCCATTTCTTCAACACAATCATTCCTTTAATCATTATTCTTTTTAATTTTCCTGTAAAAATATTCCTTCTTGACCATCTTGTTGTATATGTGTTGTCTAATAGAATGAAAACTATTTGAGTGGAGGGCCCATAATACTTTTCTTATATTTTTATCTAAGGCACTTAGCACAGTGCCTAGCACATAATAAGTGCTTAATCCGTGCTTTGAAAGTTACATGTTTTCCTGATGCTCAGTATCTTTTTCCTGAGTTTCCATATATCATTCAGTCAGATGAGAGGTACTGCAGTTAGTATACTTTGCAAGAGAGATGATAAATGAAATCAAGAAAGGCAGGATGCTGTGCACTGAAAAGTGAAATAAGGCCTGGAATTTAAGGAAATGACAGCCAAGAAGAGTAGCCAGGAAATCAAATTCAGGGACAGCTGAATGGTCTGTATGATTTCAAGAGAAATATCAGTAAAACTAAGCACTAAGGCTGTGCTGCATTAGGGAGCTGGACATTCTTTGTTCTTCTACAACGAAGCACATTTTACAAAACAGTTTTAAAAGTCCATGCCTCTATCTCTCCCCAAATATTTGCTCACATTGTAGTGACTGGAAGCTATTGCTCCACAATTGAAATGTGGTTTTCTTTGTTAGAGATTCCATAATATTTATAATTAACTGTCTTCATAAAAGGGATATGCTCTATAGTTCAGAAAAAAAAAGGTTTGCAGCAGTATTATTTCAGTCAGGCAGTTTGTCTTTCTTACTCTGCATGTGAACTGAGCTCTGCAATTTTCCACTCCCTTTATACTTCCCAAATTTCCATTCAGGATAGTGTTATTGCTTAACATTGCCCATATGGACGAGGTCTTAGAATATGCGGAAGAAAGAGGTTCCATTTACAGTAAATGGTATAAAAATATGGCACTCTTTCCAGTCATTGTTGTTGTTCAGTTTTTTCATCCATGGCTGACTTTTTGTTTCCCTATTTGGGATTTTCTTGGTAAAGATACTGGAGTGGATTATCCATTTCCTTCTGTAGATCATTTTATAGATAGAAAAACTGAGGCAAACAGGGTTAAGAGACTCACCCAGTGTCACACAGCTTGTACATGTTTGAGATATAAATCATCTGAACTCAGGTCTACCTGATGCCAGGGCCCAAACACTTTATCCATTGCACCATCTAGCTGCTCCTTTCCAGGGTACTGCTTAACTACTCCCTTCTAGTTAGAGCCAAAACTTGAAATTTAAATAAAATTCAAGCATTGCTAACACAATACAGGGCATCCATAGAGAAGGAAGTGGACTTGGAATGGTTGGCTTTAGGCAATATTTATCTGATGATGCAAACTTACTGATGCTTCTAACATTTTATAAAATAATTTTAATGATCATTTAGAGAATTCAGATAAATGACATCACTATGAGCAAAAGCTTTTCAATCCTTTAAAATTATAAGGGGAATTACATTTGGGGGGGGTTGAACTTGTGGTAATTAAAGTTAAGTGACTTACCCAAGGTCACACAGCTAGTATCTGAGGTCTGATTTGCACTCAATTATTCCTTACACCAGGGCCATGCTCCATCCACTGCACCACCTAGCAGCCTTTTACATTCTTATCATGAAATGTTTTGGGTCTTCATTTTAGAGTACTACTGTCTCCTATTCCCTTTCTTACAAGTGATTTTCTCTCTTAAATGTCAACTAACTCTGTCCTGCTTTAGTTGAATTGAATCACCATGTAAATGTATTTGCTAATTTACTATACATATACATATATGTGTATATTGTGTGTATGTATGTATCAAATCACTCACCTGATACCACCCAAGTTCTTTACTCAAAAACTAGGTTTGTGGTAGTTGGGAATAAATTAAATCTCCTCCTTAATTTGTTGAATAAGTTCCCTGGATAAAGCCTTACAAGATCCTTTCTATTTCTTGTTTCTATGAATATAGAGATTTTGTCATTGTGGCTTCAAGTTGATTTTCTGTTTGGCTTTGCTCCCATAAGAATTAGGACGTTGGTCTTTAAACTGCTATAGACTTTGAACAACTAACTGAGCTGTCAGCTGTCACAAAAAGACTCAGTCCAACTAAGAATTGAATACTGAAATACAATTATCTGTATATAAGATCATTCTAATGTATTATTTATGTCAATTGATCTGTTGAACCCGTATATAAGCCATTTATTAATAGAGATAATTGGTAATATAGTGATGATGATGAAACATTATTTTGTTCCTTATATACTGAAAGAAAAATATGCAAAAGGAAGGGGATATGCATTTATTAAGTACCTATTATGTGCCAAGTATTGTATTAAGCACTTTAAAAATAATTCATTTGTTCTTCCCAACAACCCTAAGATGTAGGTGCTATTAGTATTCCCATTTTATAGCTGGAGAAACTGAGACTGAGGTAAAGTGACTTGCTCCGCTCAAGTATTTAATGTCACATTTGAACTGAGGACATCTTAACTTACAGGCCCAGTGCTCTGGCCTCCATGCCATGTAGGTGTCTCCACTTTAGATCTATAGATCGCTCTTAGAACTTCTATGCTTTGTTTTCAAAGGTAATATCCAGTTCATAGCATTCAGATCCAGAAGAAAACTAAGAGGTGTAGGAATTAAAGCCCAGAAAATGAAGAGATTTAACCATAGTTACATGAGTATTTGGGAGTAGGGAAAGGATATGAACTGAGGGTTTCTGATTGCAAATTGAGCATACTTTTCATTTTAATACATCACTCTTACTTTCCCTATTGTTATGTTTATCTCTAGTATACCAAAAATATCATATTTCTCCTATCTGAAGAAAAAGTGATTAAAATTCCTCAAAAAATAAATTAATTACTTCCTCAAAATATGTAGTGGGGGCCCAGAACATATATAGAATGCCTCTGAAGAATGCTCTCCCCACTCAGAGACTGGGAAGCCTCTAATATTCAAAGTAAATATACCTTTAAAAAAGCTAATTGATTTTAATTGGTTAAATGGGACTGGGTCTGTATGTATTGGCAAGTTAAAGGGGGGAGAAGAAGTTTAGGGGCTTAAACTGATAACATTAAAGAAAAAACATCCCAAACCCTCAGCATTCTCTAGAACCACAAGAGGAAGATTTAACTAGACTGGATATAGAATATTGAGCCACAATATACTTTTTACATATGCACTATTTCTAATTTGAATATGAAGAAATATTTGGAATATTTATCAACCTACACTTATATTTTAGACTGAAAAAAATTAAGAAACTATCTCTTCCTCTCTGAATTTCTATGCACAGACTTTTTTTCCCCATAATAAGAACAACAACAACAACAAAATGAATGTAATTCTTTCTGCTAATTCTGCCCTGCCCTTCACTGATATCAATCAATTTCACCATTTCTGAAATGCTTCTTTGTTAAGACACAAATCTTCTCTGTGTGCTGAGAAGCAAGATCTATTCCATCATCTTTAGCTCAGGCACTTCCAATTAGGCAACATGAAATTCTCAAGTTGCAATCTATCTCCAAACAGCCTCGGGATTTAGTCACTGGAAAATGTTCATGCTCAGTTAGAATAAGAACATTGCTGTTTCTCCACTGATTGTGTTATTGATACAATTCCATTAAATGGTTCGGGTCAATGATTAAACCAAGGCTATAATAATAATCTTATCTTTTTATTATGCATTCTTTTAAGTGATGATCCTTCATGTGGAATTTAGTCCTTACTGTCTGATACTCTTACTATTTTTCTTCCTGAAAAATCTTGAGAAATAACCTAATTTAAATATTTCACAAACTTATTTCATAGAAGTTAACTATTCACAGGCAAGTTGATACTATGGGTCAACCATCGCGGTTTTTGGTAGAATTGTGACAAAGTCAAAGGTCACTCCAAATTTATTCAAAATGTTTCATCTGAAAGCTTAATTCAAGAATTTATAATATTTATCTTCATAATATTCATAAAGAAATATAATAGAAGCAAAGGATCCTTTAAGATGTGTCATAAGGAAGACTGATGATTGGAATAGAAAGTAAGATATTTGCTCCTGTTCTAGGCTGCACAAAGCAGGAAAGGAGAAATCATCTCATCCTCTCATACTTAGACTGTCACATAGAACACTTGAAATTGTTGGGGCTGTTATTTGGAGGTATAAAAAATAAGGAAAGACAATTACTGGACCATTATTAAGGAGGATAAAGCTGTGTTCTATTTACTGAAGATTCCTCCAATTAAACTGTAATTTCTTCAAGAACAATAACTATTTTATACTTCTTTGAATCACCTAAAGCTTTATAAATTCCTCACGGTAGATACAAAATAATTATGCACTGAATTATGTAATAATAGGCTATACGAGTCAAGAGATCTATTTTCTAGCTAGCTATGGAATCCTGGGGAAAAAATCACTTCAAAGCCTGGGTCTCATTTTCTAGAACTAGAAAATTAAAGATTAAGTTTAGATCAGTTTTTTATGAATTGAATTTATTTAAAAAGCCATTGATAAAATGGCTTCAAGATCCTTTTTGGAGGGTCTTAAACTATTTTCATAATAATACTAAGACAATATTTGCTTATTAAAATGTTCTTCTCTTTTCCAACTACATATCTATGTCAGGCCATATTTCCTTTATATATTTCAACTAAAACAACATATCAAAAAAGATTGAATACAGAAGCAGATATGAAAATCCAGCTGTTTTCTATTAGATCAGACATTGAAGGGATTTAAAAATATGTAAAACAATGCTACTCTTTTCAATAAATATTTTTTTTTGTTTTGGAAAATATAGAGTTTTTTTAAATAAAGTGTATTTGTTTGATTTATAATCATTATTTTATATTAATTAATAAGTACATATTTAAAAATGTATCAGTTATTGTAATATGGTAAATATTGATAGATTATTCCTCAAAAAAAGCTCTTTGGTGCATTTACTAGTTTTTAAAATGTAAAAGTATCCTCACTATTTGTTAAGACTACAAGGAGTGCTAAAATCAAAATGTTTGAAAACTACTAGTCTAGATTATATCTGTCTCCTTAAAAATGTAATATTATTCTTTGATGTTAAGATAAAAATTTTACTTTATCCCTAAAATTTCCAAATGTATTAGACTTCTATATAAAAAATAAACCAAAAATTAAGTCATAACAAATTTAAGTAAACCTGAAAAAAAAAACACCATTATTACTATTGCTAAACTATAACCAATCTACTCTTTGGAATAACCACATTTTCCTCATATATTGTGTTTTTTGAAATAATTTTTCATATACTTAAATTTAAACAACAAAACCAAGTAAATATAATTTCACATTAAATAAATTTCTATATGTCATTATTCTCTATAAGTCTTTCCATTCCACATATTGATACTTCTGTTTTTTTAAATATATATTTTTCCTTGCATTTACTGGCATCCCTTCATTAATGTCTTATTTTGACTTTTATTATGGTATGGAGATGAATAAAAAGAGTATCCAGAGATTCTATAAGCAGAATATAAACTTTAGTAGGTTGTTAGGAATGATCAAAACTCAGATTTCATTGGTATCAGATTTTCTCAAATAAATAAATTCCTACCACCACAGTAGGTAGAAACTTCTCCAAACCTTGCAGCAACAGCACTGAAATTAAGTGACTTGCCCAAAGTAATAAAGTAAGTTATTATCAAACTGAGAAATCTTATAGTATGGGTTTGATAAGAGATTTTATGTATATGATTATTCAAGGATCATTCCAACCAAGGAGACCTACAGTCAAGTTGTCTGCAGAGCAATTAATATTTTGGCAAAACCATTCTATTTTTAAAGCTTTTTATTTTCAAAACATATGGATAGATAATTTTCATCATTCACCCTTGCAAAACCTTATGTTCCAAATTTTTTCCCTCCCTTCCAACCACCTCATCTAGAGACAAATAATCCAATATAAGTTAAACATGTGCAGTTCTTCTATACATAGTTACATAATTATCATGCTGCACAAGTAAAAATGAGAACAAAAAGGAAAAAAAATGAGAAAGGAAACAAAATGCAAGCAAACAATAACAAAAAAGTGAAAATACTATGCTGTGATACAAATTCAGTCCCCACAGTCTTTTCTCTGGGTCAGATGGCTCTCTTCATCACAAGAATTTTGGACTTAACTTGAATCACATCACTGTTGAAAAGAGCCACGTCCTTCAGAATTGATCATTGTATAATTTTGCTGTTGCTGTACCCAATGTTCTCTTGGTTCTACTCACTTTACTGAGCATCAGTCCCTGTAAGTCTCTCAGATCTTTCTGAAATCATCTTGCTGAACATTTCTTATGGAACAATAATATTCCATAACATTCATATATCATAACTTATTCAGTCATTCTCCAACTGATGGGCATCAACTCTATTTCCAGTTTTTTGCCACAACAAAAAGGCTGCTACAAAAATTTTTCCATGTGTGAGTCCTTTTATTTTTTTATGATCTCTTTGAGATATAGGTCCAGTACAGACACTGCTGGATCAAAGGGTATGTTCAGTTTGATAGCCATGTGTGCATAGTTCCAAATTGCTCTTTAGAATGGTTGGATCAGTTCACAATTCCACCAACAATGTATAAGTGTAGCATTTTTCCACATTTATTTCAACATCCATCATTATTTTTTTCTGTTACCTTAGTTAATCTGAGAGATATGTAGTGGCACCTCAGAGTTGTTTTCATTTTCATTTCACTGATCAATAGAGTTTAAGAGCGTTTTTTTCATATTACTATAAATAGTTTTAATTTCTCTATCTGAATATTATCTGTTCGTATCCTTTGACCATTTATCAATTGGAGAATGGCTTGAATTCTTATAAATTTGAGTCATTTATCTATATATTTTAGAAATGAGGCCTTTCTTAGAACTTATGGATGCAAATGTTTTTCCCAGTTTATTGCTTCTCTTCTAATCTTGTCTGCATTTTTTGTACAAAAGTTTTTTAAGTTAATATATTCAAAATTATCTAATTTGCATTCCATAATGTACTCTAGTTCTTCTTTGGCCACAAATTTCTTCCTTCTCTATAGATTTGAGAGGTAGACTATCCCTTGTTTTTCTCATTTGCTTATAGCATCACTCTATATGTCTAAATCATGAACCTATTTAGCCCGTACTTTGGGATATAGGATGATAGGTGTGGGTCAATGCCTAGTTTCTGCCTAAGAATTTCCAATTTTCTCAGCAACTTTTGTCAAATAGTGCATTCTTATTGCAAAAGCTGTAGTCTTTGGGTTTGTCAACACTAGATTTATATAGTCATTGAATATTGTGTCTTGTGACTACTGTATAATATAGTTTTAGGTCTGATACAGATAGGCCAGTTTCATTTGCATTTTTCCATTAATTCCCTTGAAATTCTTGACCTTTTGTTTTTCCAGATGAACTTTGTTATTTCTTTCTAGGTATATAAAATAATTCCTTGGTAGTTTGATTGGTATGGCACTGAATAAGTAGATTATTTAGGTAGTATTGTCATTATCTATATACATATATATATGTATATATGTGCATATATAGATATAGATATAGAAATAGATATTTCTCTAAGTATACCACCATATCATATCATCTACAAAGAGTGATAATTTTGTTTCCTCATTAACTACTCATTCCTTTAATCTCTTTTTCTTCTCTTATTGCCAAAGCTAACATTTCTATTACAATATTGAATAGTAATGGTGATAGTGAGCAACTTTTTTTCACTCCTGATCTTAATGGAAGTCATTCTAATTTATTGTCATTACATATGATGCTTGCTGATGGTTTTAAACAGATGTTACTAATCATTTTAAGGAAAAGACCATTTATTCCTATACTCTTTAGAGTTTTTTAATAGGAATAAGTGTTGGATTTTACCAAATGCTTTTTCTGCATCTGTTGAGATAATCATATGATTTTTGTTAGTTTGGTTATTGATATAGTCAATTAAGCTAATAGCTTTCCTAATATTGAACCAGTCCTGTATTCCTGGTATAAATCCCACTTGGGGGGCAGCTAGGTGGTGCAGTGGTTACAGCACCAGCCCTGAAGTCAGGAGGACCTGAGTTCAAATCTGGTCTCACACACTTCCTAGCTGTGTGACCTTGGGCAAGTCACTTAACCCCAATTGCCTCAGGAAAAAGCAAAAATAAATAAATAAAATAAATCCTACTTGGTCATTGTGTATTATGCTGATGATAACTTGCTGTAACTTCTTTACTAATATTTTATTTAAGATTTTTGCATCAATATTCATTAGGGAAATTGATCTATAATTTTCTTTCTCTGTTTTGACCCTACCTGTTTTAGCTATTGGCACCATATCTATGTTATAAAAGGAATTTGGTAGGGCTCCTTTTTTTCTTTTTCCCAAATAATTTGCATAGTACTGAAATTAATTGTTCTTTAAATGTTTGTTATAATTTTCATGCAAATCCATCTGTTTCTGGAGATTTTTTTCTTAGGGCTTAATTAATAGCTTGTTCAATTTCTTTTTCTAAAATGGGACTATTTAAGTAATTTATTTTCTTTTTTTTTCAATGTGGGCAATCCATATTTTTGTAAGTATTCATCCATTCCACTTAGATTATCACACTTATTGGCATATGGTTTGGTAAAATATCTTTTAATTATTGCTCTAATGTCGTCTTCATTGGTGGAAAGTTTACTCTTTTCATTTTTGATACTAACAATTTGATTTTTTCTTTCTTTTTTCTAATCAAATTAATTAAAAGTTTATCTATTTTGTTGGTTTTTTCATTAAACCAGCTCTTAGTTTTATTTATTAATTCAATAGTTTTTTTCTTTCAACTTTATTAACCTCCCTTATCAGAATTTCAAATTTGATATTTAATTGGGAAGTTTTAATTTTTTTCTTTTTCTAGCTTTTTAAGTTTCATGACCATTTCATTGATCTTAATTTTCTCTATTTTATGCAAGTAAGTATCTAGAGATATAAAACTTCCCTAAGAACTGCTTTGGGTGCATCTCATAAATTTTCCTGTGTTGTTTCATTATTGTCATTCTCTTGCATAAAATTATTGATCGTGTCTATGATTTGTTGTGTCACCCACTCAATTTTTAGGATTAGATTATTTAGTTTTCAATTTATTTTTGGTCTATTTTTCCCTGGCCCTTTATTACATGTACTTTTTATTGCATCATGATGTGGGAAAAAAAGATGCTTTTACTATTTCTGCCTTTCTGAATTTTGTGTAGGTTACATGTACCACTGAGAAAAAAATGTATATTCCTTTCTGTCTCCATTTAATTTTCTCCAAAAGTCTATTAAACCAACTTTTCTAAAATTCTATATTCTTCCTTAACTTCTGTCTTATTTATTTTGTAGTTTGATTTATCTTAGTTCTGAGAAAGCAAGGTTAAGATCTTCCACTAATATAGTTTCACTGTCTATTTCTTCTTGTATCTCTCTTAGCTTCTCCTCTAGGAATTTGGATGCTATACCACCTGGTGCATACATATTTAATATTGATATTACTTCATTATCTATGGTATACTTTAGCAAGATGTATTTTCCTTCTTTTTCTCTTTTAATTGTTTACTTCAGATGACGCATAATAGATTTTGCTCCATCCTTTTACCTTTACTCTGTATGTATCACTCTGCTTTAAATGTGTTTCTTGTAAATTATGAGATTTTGGCTTTCAATCCAGTCTGCTGTCTGCTTCCATTTTATGGATTAGTTCATCCCATGCACATTCCCACCATCTTAGTTTTCCCAAGTGATATTTTACTCTTTCCTTTCCCCCTTTCCTCCCCAGTGTTTTGCTTCTGACCATCACCTCCTTCAAACAGCCCTCTCTTCTTATAGCCCCTCCCCCTTTCTTATTCCTTTCCCCTTATGCTTTTGCTCTTCCTTCTATTAGCCTTTCCCTTTCCTTTCCTTTTACTCTCCCATTTCCCTATAGAGTGAGACAAGTTTCTCTGTGAGCTAAATATATCTGATATTCTCTCTTTGAGACAAATCTGATGACAGTAAGGTTCACACAATGCTCTCCCCCCTCTCTTCTTTCCGTCAATTGTAATTGTTCTTTTTTGCCTCTTCATGAGATGTAATTTACCCCTTACCTCCCCTTTCCTATTCTCTCAGTACAATCCACTTTTCACCTCACGTTTCTTTTTTATGTCATTTCAATCAAATCAAATTATACCTACTCATTGTAAGTATACCTGTAACAGAGATGCAATTCTCTGGAGTTAATCATATCAATTTCCCATCTAGTATTGTAAACTTTTTAACTTTTAAAAGAAAGTTACTTTTTTCCTTTTTACCTTATTATTCTTCTTTTGAGTACTGAATTTGAGCAAAACCATTCTCAAAAGCCATTGACTAAGTCACCCAGTCTGCATGTGTGTATGGAGTGTATACACAGGAAGAAATCTTAATAGTTAAAGTGTTAGGGGCAGCTAGGTGGCACAGTGGATAGAGCACCAGCCCTGAAGTCAGGAGGACCTGAGTTCAAATCTGGTCTCAGACACTTAACATTCCCTAGCTGTGTGACCCTGGGCAAATCACTTAACCTCAATTGCCTCAGCAAAAAAAAGCAAAAAAAAATAGTTAAAGTGTTAGCACATTAAAATACATTTATGGCCATGGAATGTATTCAATGTTCTGATGGCTCTGCTTTCTTCAGTTTACATTGTTACTCCTTTCTTTGTATTTGTCTTTATTATCATTTAACAATGTAATGATTCATTATATTGATATATTTATTAATCAACTCAGTAAATGTAGGCCATTTGAATTTTTTCACATACCTTGTAATTACAAATAATAATGTTTTATACACATATACACATATATTTTTATACGTATATGTATACATAAATATGTGTATATTATTTTTAAAAAACTGAGTTTTTTTAAGTGTGGTGACATTTTAGGGTATAGTCCCAATAAAGAGAATTTTGATTCTTGTGTATAGTTATTTTTGTACTTCTTGTTTTGTGCCATCAGATTTCCCTCCCTGGAGATTGTTTCACTAATTAACAATGTGTATGAGAATACTCATTGCTCCACAACCCTCAAGCACAGTTTAATCATTTTTTTCCTCCCTCATCCCCTATGCAGAAAGGTATCCTTTATAAAAAAAGAAAAAGATAGAGGAGGAGGGAGAAGCATAGTTTAGTAAAATTAAACAACACATCAATTAAGTCTAAAAGTATATGCAACATTTCATATTCATAGTCTGCCATCTTTGCATAAAAGGGAGGAAAATGTGTTCCCCCTCTGAAAATTTATTTGATACAATAATTTGTTTCACTTTTTATCCTCATTATATTAATTTTGTTCACTCAAAACATTTCATATTTTCAAGCAGTTGAAATCATCTGTTTTACTATATTATAAAGCAGTGGTCACCAAAACCATTTGGTACTGGATAAGAAATAGAGTAGTGGATCAGTGGAATAGGTTAGGTTCACAGGACAAAATACTCAATGACAATAGTAATCTAGTGTTTGATAAACCCAAAGACCCCAGTTTTGGGGATAAAAACTCACTATTTGACAAAAACTGCTGGGATAATTGGAAACTAGTATGGAAGAAATTAGGCATTGACCCACACCTAACACTATATACCAAGATAAGGTCAAAATGGATTCATGATCTAGGCATAAAGAATGATATTATAAACAAATTAGAACAATGTAGAATGGTTTACCTCTCAGACTTGTGGAGGGGGAAGGAATTTGTGACCAAAGAAGAACTAGAGGTCATCATTAATCACAAAATAGATAAGTTTGACTATATCAAGTTAAAAAGTTTTTGTACAAACAAAATGAATGCAGACAAGATCAGAAGGGTAGCAGTAAACTGGGAAAAATATTTTTACATCCAAAGGTTCTGATAAAGGCCTCATTTCTAAAATATATAGAGAATTGACTCAAATATATAAGAATTCAAGCCATTCTCCAATGGATAAATGGTCAAAAGATATGAACAGACAATTTTCAGGCGAAGAACTCGAAACTATTTCTGGTCACATGAAAAGGTGCTCCAAGTCACTATTGATCAGAGAAATGCAAATTAAGACAACTCTGAGATACCACTACACACCTGTCAGATTGGCTAAAATGACAGGAAATGATAATGATAACTGTTGGAGGGGATGTGGGAAAACTGGGACACTGATACATTGTTGGTGGAACTGTGTACGGATCCAACCATTCTGGAGAGCAATTTGGAGCTATGCTCAAAAAGTTATCAAACTGTGCATATCCTTTGACCCAGCAGTGTTTCTACTGGGCCTATATCCCAAAGAGATTTTAAAGGAGGGAAAGGGCCCCACATGTGCAAAAATGTTTGTGGCAGCCCTTTTTGTAGTGGGAAGAAACTGGAAATTGAAAAGATGCCCATCAATTGGAGAATGGCTAAATAAATTATGGTATATGAATGTTATGGAATATTATTGTTCTGTAAGAAATGACCAACAGAAGGATTTCAGAGAGGATTGGAGAGACTTGCATGAACTGATGCTGGGTGAAATCAGCAGAACCAGGAGAACATTATACACAGCAACAAGACTATACGATGATCAATTTTGATGGACATGGTTCTCTTCAACAATGATGTGATTCAAACCAGTTGTTCTGCGATGAAGATAGTCATATACATCCAGAGAGAGGCCT
>JAJPUD010003661.1:177556-224453 GCA_023553655.1 Myrmecobius fasciatus | reverse complement strand
AGAGAGAGAGAGAGAGAGAGAGAGAGAGAGAGAGAGAGAGAGAGAGAAGATTAAAATGCTTTTGGAATTCCTTAAACTCATACATTTAAAATAATACCTGCAAACTTGTCATTAAATGTCAATCAAATAACTTGGAATACTGTCAAGTTGCAATTATTATAAGAGCTATTCTGAATAAAATGTTGGCTTCCTAATGTGAATTTTAGAAGAATATATATATATATATAAATAGAAAATTACATGAACATAGACATGCCCCCTTTGTACTTTATAACCTGTTGGGTTAAGAAAACAATGAAATTTTCCAATATATTACTCAAATGACTACTTTAAAACCTTACTCCAATAGCTAGTTAAGTATATATACTCATAGATAACCAGCTCAATGAAAAAGCATTGGTCTGTTCCCTACAATCCTAAGTATTCCACCAGAACTAAAATCATTCTTCCTTTCCAGCCTTCAAACAGTTTCAAGTTGACAGCTGGCACCTTTTTTTTTAACTTGTCAAGTATCTCTTTATAGTGTAACAAACAATACAATTTTGTACAGCCCTTAAAAAATAGCAAATATGCAATACCCTCTGACAACTGTAGAATATTACTCCCACTTAAGACATGCTCCAGACAGGACCTTCTTTGAATAGAGATTCCTCTGGAGGATAGAGCAACAGAGAATATGAATTGTTAATGTTTCCAATTAACAAATAACCTAGGCAGATATAATTGTAGACCAGAAAGTCAGAAGCAGTTTTTTCAAATATCAGTGAGTTATGTGCTTGGCCTTTGTCAAGTGCACATAGGAGTTTTAAGATGAGAATTTAAGGCACTCCAATTCTCATGTCCATATTGAAGGGGAACATATTGTAGGTAAAAGTAGTCACTCAATCAGTCAACTAGCAAGTGCCTATGGCATCAAGTCAACAAACATTTATTAAATCTCTCTATGGGCTAGACATTATGCTAAACACTAGGGATACAAAGAAAGGCAAAAGTTATGCTTGTCCCATGGAGTTCACATTTTAATGTCATATTGAATATCTTCAGAAACTAAACTCCAGCACATACCCTTAAAATTCTATATGACAGTTGTTAGAATTAGAGAATAATTCCAGATTATTTTCCAAAAAGCAGATGTTTAGCAACATAAGGAATATCAATATGTATTCTGTTCAGTTACAAATCTTCATTTCTTTTCAGGATGAATTCTGAATTTCTCCACCATGCCAGGAAGATTACTACAAACCTAAAGTTTACACATAGAAAGCAACCTCCTCCCCTACATTTCTCCCTCCAATTAGAGGATTCCTCTATTATCTGCCCTCCTTTTCAGCTTCCTTTTATCTGTAGTCTTTCCCTCAATTAGAATATAATTCCCTTGAGGGCAAAAGTGTATTTATTTTTCTTGTAGAGTACATGCATTCCCAATGCCTAACACAGTGTCAGATGCATTTTGTTGTTGTCATTCTGTCCTGTCCAATTCTTTATGATTCCATGAACTATAGTATGCCAGATCCTTCCATCTTCTACTATCTCTTGAATTCTGTCCAAGTTCATGTTCATTGTTTTCATGACACTATCTATTACATCCTCTATCATCCTCTTTAGGGTCTTTCCCAATGAGTCCCATCTCATTAAGTGGCTTAAGTATTTAAGCTTCAACTTTAGTAGAATTTAATAAATGTCTGTTGACTGACTGACTGAATGAATGAAATATAATTTGAATTTTCGAGAGAAACATTATTTACCTTAATTGAAAGGTATGATGGTCCTCCTGCACTTTCATACATGTACAGTAGGCTCATGGATTAAGCTGTTAATATTTCTATAGTAATTCATATTTGTAGAGGACTTTGAAGTCGTCTTTATTAATATCTGACTCAGAGGAAACAAAAAATTATATGACAAATCTGTTTCTAGGATAACTGACCATGCAACCTAATATAAAGAACACAAATGATAAGGTTGTTCATATGCAAGCTATAAATGAGCAGAAATAATTATTCTCATGGTGTGGTTGCTGCCATTAATTAGTGTTTTCTTTTATTAGTTTTATTTCATATGTAGTTTGACTTTGACCAACTTGTAGGAATAAGGTATGAGTACTGGTACATTCTGGTCAATGAATAACCTACTTCCCATATTACAATACAGGCAATTTTTTTTTAAGTAGGAATTTTTTTTTTGCTTTTTTGCTGAGGTGATTGGGGTTAAATGACTTGCCCAGGGTCACACAGCTAGGGAATATTAAGTGTCTGAGACCAAATTAGAACTCAGGTCCTCCTGACTTCAGGGCTGGTACTCTATCCATTGCGCCACCACTAGCTGCCCCAAGTAGGAATTTTTTTAAAACTTTAAAAAGACAATCTTTCAATCAAGAAAAGTAGTTAAGTTGGGGCAAGATATCAAATGCTTCTTTCACTACTCTTTCCCCTTTCCCCCTTTCCCACCCCTCCCCATATACTATCCCACTAACAGTGAATAAGAGTAAGCTATATCTATAATTAAGGATGAAGATTGGGACCACAACTGTGATTTCATAGATATAGGGAACTTTCTTCTACCAATACTGGTCAACAATTCTTTACAACATAAATTCTTGGAGAATTGCCTAAAGCATTGAAAGTTAAAGTGATTTGGCCAGGATAACTTGATCAATTTGTTAGGCCATGCTTGTGTTCCTGACTAAAAGGTTAGTTCTATATCCTCTACATCATGTGGACCCTCATAACTGCAGTTAGCACCTTTTAAAAAAAAACAAATAAAATGGTGGGAAGTTATATCTGAGATGAAATTGTACAAATATTCTGCTCAACTTTTCCCAAGAAGTGACTTTTGAAAAATGGACCTTTCTTGATTTTTCTCCCAGAATTTGATTTATTTAGTCATCAGATAATAATCTCTTTTCCCCAAACTTTTGCTCTGTGATATATTCAGAATGATCTATGATAGTTTTCATTGATCCCAAATTCTGGTATAGGATCACTATAAAAAATAGCCTTATTTACTCATGAATCACGTTACTGTAATGTGCAATTAAATATAATACATAAACAAAGGTTTATAGCATAGACTGAGATCCTCATATCAATTTTGAACTTTACATGCAGTCACTGAAGGGTTTGTACCATGCCCATGAAACCATAAGAAGAGAAGTTAAACAGATAATAGGAGTTTCTGAACTAGGATAGCTATACCTGCCCATCAGTGTGCAAGGTGAGTCTTTGACTCCACATTGGCTTTAGTTCATGCCCCAGTGGAAAAAAAAAAGGAGGAGAGAAAAAGATATAAAGAAACTCCACCCAAAATAATTTCTAGACCTAAAATGTGCAAAATAAAAGTATAAAGGGGAAAAACAATAAAAACCTAAAATTTTCAATTATTTTACTTTTTAGATTTAGGCTTCCTAAAACACAACAAAACTTCAGAAAGGATCCCCATGACAATATACTGAAAGCAAATAAATAAAATAACATCTCTAATTTAAAACAGTCAAAGTGGCAGTCATTATCTTTGAAATGCCAGGTAGTGGGACTATTTCAAATTGGTCTCATTGAAACAATCATTCAGTAAATCAATAATCATTTATTAAGTGCCTATGTTTCAGGCACTGTGTCAAGCACAGGGAAAGGGTGATTTGGGGAGGGGAAAGAGAGGGTACAAAAGGAAGCAAAAGATAATTACTGCCCTCAAGGAACATATAGCCTAATAAAAACATTCAGCTCATTCCATTGCCTTCTGAGCATGCTATACCCAAGAAGTAATTTTTATTTACAGGAGCAGCATTGCATAAAGAAATACCCTGAGTTCAAATCTTGACTCTGTCCTTAGGTCAGAGTGACTTAGATCTTGTGATAGCCAAAGACAGTCATTTAATGTTTCATATCTTTAACAAACTTGGTGAGTTTCAGAATATCAGGACCCCAAACAAGGAAATATGGAGCTCACAAGACAATAAAGCAAATTTTGTTGAGGGATTTCTGGAAATAGAGAGATGATTAAGAAGGATTAAGGAGTATGCTAAGGGTCTTGTGGAGTTAGGCACCTAGTTTGGGTCCTTTCTCCCCAAATCAGTAAAGTCTAGAGGATTTCTTAGGTGCTCTCTGGTGTTTTTAGCAAGATCAAGCATTGGGGTAGGAAAGCTAGTGAGGAATCTGAACCCAGGGACATTGGTGCAGATTTAGGCTAAAGGGAAGAGGGAAGTTCCCTGGGGAATAAGTGGCTAGCTGATATTCATATGAATTTCACTGTGGGAAAGGGGGCTTTGAGCTATTATTACTGATGATGTGATTCTGACATGAAGACTCAGGGTGGGGGGGAGTTTGCAATACAGGGTGGGAGGTTACTGGGATTATTACATCTTTCTAGTGCCAGTTTCCTCATCTATTAAATAATGAGGGGAATGGACCAGATGATTCCTAAGAGGTTATTTTTTTTCCTGTCAAAACTATGATCCTCTGATCTTGGAAGTTAGAAAACTTGGGTTCTTCTGGATGAAGAGAATGTGTTACTAAGTAAAACCTACCAAAAAACACTTGTTCACAAAAAATGTCAAGTTCTAGCTTCATATTTGTTAACTAATCAAATAAATTTTTTGACCCCTAAGATGTTCTAGAGAGACCAAAGCAATTCATACACATTGTTAGCCATTAGGGCATTGGGAGAGAAGAGAACATTTTAAGTGTAATTTCTCCTTTTCCCCAAACCTTGACCATAATGTCTCCTATTAGTAGATCTACCACTTTTAGCATTGAAGATATGAGAGGAAAATTAGTGGAAAAGAAGGGAAAGGGGGAGGGAAGGAAAAGAAGAGAGAGAGTGAAAAAAAGGAAAGAAAAAAGAAATTTACATGATGATTTTGTTATAAATTTTAAAAGAATAGTAAGTTATATATAATAGATTTGCAGCTTCATGCACAATCATATTTTTACAATATTATTGTTGTTTGTCTTTCATTCTCAAAGAGGACCATGATATCAAAGAGATTCTGCCATGACATGCAAGTGAATTGGATTTAAGTAAGGGAGGGCTGTGCAAGGTCACCTACCTTACTTTCCCCTCCAGAGCCACCTGGGTCCAGTGGCAAGATATAAATCAAGATGACTGGAGATGGCCCTGGATGAAATGGAAGACTCTGGGCTTTTTAAGTTGAAGATTTTTATGACATACAATGTTATAGAAGTACTTGTTTTGTTCCATAAATTAAAAATAAAATAAATTTTGGGGAAAAAAAGAAAGAATAGGAAAAAAAGGTCAGATGAGAGAATCAACAAGGGTCACTTAAGAGTAGGATTCTCATGTTTTCCTTAAAAACACTTTCTTCTACCTACACTAAATCATAATTATTATAAGCATCTTATTCTGACCTATTTTTAAGTACTGTATTTGGAGTAAGAAGACCTGAGTTGAAATTCCACTTCTGTTAATCAGCGACCCTTGTGACCATGGGCAAGTAACTTCAACATTGTAGGCCCCAGTTTCCTCTTCTGGAAAATAAAGAAGTTGGACTAGATCAAGATTTCATAAATTTTTTCTACTAACAACCACTTTTTGCCCAAGATTTTTTTTTGCTGAGGCAATGGGATGAAGTGATTTGTTCAGGCTCTGAACTCAGGTCCTCCTGACTTCAGGGCTGGTGTTTTATCCACTACACCAATCAGCTGCTCCTACCCAAGAAATGTTTACGTGTCTCTGGGTATATAGATATATAAATACGTATACAAATAAAATTTTACTAATAATATATCATAATTTGAAACCTACACACACACACACATTCAGTTACACTATCCCATTTGTGTTGTCAACCCCCAGTTTAAGAAGCTTTGGACTAGATGATCTTGAAATTCCCTCCAGTTCTCAAAACATGAATTTATGAGCTCATGATCTCTTGTCATTCAATACTTAAAGTATGTTCTTTCCTCATCTATCATCTATCTAAATCCTCCTTTTTAATTCAGAAAGCATTAAGAATGTGCAAGAAATGAATGAGATGGCTTTTTCCCTAGAGGATTTTACATTAGACTGGGAGGGAGGGGACACATGCACGTGGATGTACAACTATAAATCATATGAAAAGTAAACATAAAGTGTAGCATCTGGTGAGACCACCCCCACAACTTTCCAGATGCCCCCACAGAATGTCTGCCCAGTGCTCTGTAGGGCCCCTAAATACTCCAGTAGCTCATGAGCCCCCACTGATGTGTTTACCTTGAATTGTAAATTAAAAGATATAACTAGTTCAAAATTAAGACATTTAGTTAAAAGGTAGCAAGAAAATATTTTTCCAATAAACTTTGGATTTGCTCTCCTTCAAGTAAATATTATCAGTGGGAAAAATGGAAGCAAGTAGAAAAAACACAAGGAGAAGTACACATATAAGGAACACATGTGGTCAGGATACATACATGTACAGGTAAACCATCCCTCTAATGTTATTGGGCTGTTGATGTCTTCCAATCAGTTCTGCCAGAGCAGCTCTCTTGCTCCCCACTAATCTCTTAGCACTATTCCACTAGACTCTACCTGGCCAGATGCTGCTCTGCTGAACATTATTCAAAGCTGCTTAAATGGAGTACATGGAGTGTTCAGGGAGGACTAGCTCCTCTCCTGTGAGAACTTGCTCATCCTCCTTCGCTATCTACCCTGACCCAACTTTCATTGGTGACTCTAAGAATGTATTATGTACAGCAGCCACACACTAGTAAAATATCTTGGCAAACAGGCTAAACCAGGTTTCACTAACTAAATTATAAATTAGCTGCTTTCGTGGCTGCTGAAACAAATTGTTCTCACTCACTCATTCCCCTGTCTTCATATGTTTGAATGGTAGACATCTATCTAACTCCCTGATGGGTTTGAAGTCTCTTAGTTACTCAGATAACTAGTCCACCCCAAACACTCCATACACATACACATATCTCTCCTCAGAGAGAACTAACAAACTTCTTCTAGATATGAAAGGAAGCCTTAATTAGAACACAAGAGTTTTTGGAAGGGTGTGGGGAGCTTCACAGAATATATCTAGGATAAATAGAACCAATGTAGTCTTTAAATCAATTTGTTAAGCTAAATTCAATTGAGAGAAAATATGGAAAAACCCTGAATATGAACAGGCAGTTTTTCAGTGAAAAATTTAAACAATTTATAGTCATATAAAAATGCTTTAAAGCATTATTAATTAGAAAAACACAAAAAAAACTTGAAATATAATTTTATACCAATCAAATTGGTTAAAATGATTGAAGGTAAAAGCAACAAATGTTTGAAGGGATGTTGGGACAGTAATTCATTGTTCGTGGAATTGTGAATTGATTCATCCATTTGAAAAGCAATCTGTATTCCTAGTTATTTCATAAACCAGCTCAATAACTCAGAAGATTTTTGAACAATTTTTTACAAATGTAATTTCCCAGATAGAAAATCTTATTAACTGGGGGAATAAAAAAAAAAGATCTCATGAAGGTTTAGCTTATGAGATACCTCTTCCATGAAGCCTCCTCCATGAAGTCTTCCCCAATTCCAAATCACAGATCTTGATGTGTAAAGAATCTTTAAAGCCATAAAATCCAACTTCTTCATTTTATAAATGAAAAATATGAGTCATAGAGAGGTTAAGTGACATATCTAGAGTATCTTCCCAGAATGGCTTGTAAAGAATATCCGAAGCAGGATTTCAAGTATTCCTGATTCCAAATCTAGCATCTTATCCACTATAACATACTGCCTTTTTAAGTTTTCCTAGAACCTTTGCTGCTATCACACTTAACCTTCTATCATATTTACCTGAGTAGATGTCATATTTCCCATATTTTCTAGAAGGCAGGGATTATGTCAATTTTCACTTTTTTGTAAACATTTCCACCATGCCTTAACACATAGAAGATATTTAATCTACCTTTTTTAAGAAGGCAAAAAAATTAATTAGCATCATTTAACAGGCAGTTGCCAGGTAGCTAAATATTACCAATGAACTTTTGTTAAATTGAATTCATTTGTTACTTTATTATAAAAAGACAGATACTGTGGCCAAAATTGACTTTTCCAATTTTAAGGAATGACAAAAGAGAACAAACATGTGCATGCTGTTGTATTTCAAATTATTTCGCTGACAAGTCCCTGTTGTAAAATTCTGACAAGTTATTGTTTGGCAAAAATTAATTGCAAACCAGAAGTACAAAAAAAGAAAGACCAGGTATAAAAGAAAAAATAGAATATAGTAAAAATCATCTACAATATGCAAAATTTGTGTACTTTCATAGAATCATGGACATTTAAAGCCAAAAACAAACTCAAATAATATCTAATCTAACTAAATTTATTCTAAATTATAATCATATTTCCAGACTTCTCCAGTTATGATCTGTACCATTTGGCTACTTTTTTACAACTTTGAGTGATGTAAAAAAGTAAAACATTTTCCCTAAATATCTGTTTCATCATGCAAAGCAAAGGCAAACTTATTATTACCAATGTTAATAAAAGCAATGGGGCAGAAAAGAAAATAATTGACCTAGTAACTAGTCAACTTCTGCTTCCACAGGAGTTCTGAAGTCCTTAGTCAGTTTCATTCTGTACTTTGCTTTCCCAGTCTGTGAAATGGAAATGAGAATATCTGCCTACTACTTTCCTCTTGTGACAATAAATGAACATTCTATCAAAGCTATCACTAGGCCAGGGCCCTGAAATTTAGAAATTGATGATAGCACTTTCACTTCTTTACCAGCTTAGCACCTAGTTAGCAAGAAAAATTAGGTGAAATTCTAGGCTACCAGATGGCAGGCTTCCCCCCCCCTTCACCAGGTTAGCTCTTTACCAGCCCAATTCTGGTCTATTCCTATCCACCCCCATCACATCCTCAGGTACCTCCCAGGGTCTGTGCCCAGAAGGACTGGAGTCCAAGAATTTTTCCATATCTTCTCTCATTTAAAACACTAATTTCATTCTATTTGTTGCAGATGAAGCTCCCCACCCCCTTCCAAAAACTCTTGTATTCTGATTAAGGCTTCCCTTCATATCCAGAAGGAAGAAGTTTGTTAGATCTTTCTGAGGAATATCTTTCAATTCCTCTTCAATTTCAATCGATGAATCAATTCAATTCAATCTCGAATCAATGAACTCTAATAGCTCATTTCAACCTTTATTTTAACAACCCATGTCTAATACAACCACTACATTTTACATGTGAAGAAATTGGATCCAATATCACAGACCAAGTCGGTGTCAGAACAGGGAACTAAAAGCCAGATATTACAGTTCCCATTCTGGTACCTCAAAAACTTTTGTTGAACTGTGTAAGAAAAATCTGGAATAACATTTATGATTTAATGGGGATATGAATTGAAAAAAAAAGGATGGGAAATTATAAAGGATGTGCTGGTAAATTTTAACAACCAGGCCTGAGGGAGAGAGTATAATGTATGCACACACTTTCTTAAATCTAGACAACCAACAAAACAATAAATTAAACCCTGATTTGTAGTGATTTCCCATTTCTGAGGTGTAATGCTCCCACTGACATTGTAACAATAGGTCTCCTGAGCTAGTTGGAGTTGACTCCAGCATACCATGAAAGTAATACTCTAATTTTTTTTGGCAGCTCCTGAAGTTTCAGTGAATGAGAAAGTCTTTTCGTTCTTTCTCTATGTCTACCCAGTCAGTCACCTAGTCAATAAACATTTGTTAAGTGCTTAATATGTGCCAGACACTGTGCTAAGCAGTAGGGATAAAAAGAAAAATCTCTTCACTCCCTTTCAAATTTATCACTGGAAGAATCCAGGAGGATGGAAGGCATTCGTGCCAAAGTTGTGCAAAGTAATTTCCTCACTCCCTCCTTCTCTTCTCTCCACCTCCTAAATGCTGTTCAGGGATATAGGCCTTTGGAGACTGAAATAATGAGGAAATGCACATATATACAAACTCATGCATTCATAATCCTGATTCCTCCATCCTAGACATGGTTCTGGTTGGAAGAGCCTTAGAATTTGTGTAGTTCAAGCCTTTAATTCACACGTTCTCATAGATGTTCAAAAGATGTCAACCAGTCAGGGATTTCTAGTTCAGTTTCTTATTTTGTTTAATACTTATTGTAATTCATCTTATTTTTATGTATAATTTACAGTTGTCTTAAAAATACTCAGACAAAATGTCATATAAAACCAAGAGCCGAAAAGGAAAATATTTTAAATAGCACTAACCTTAGTTTTTGATGCCCATTTAAGTTTGAAAAAAAGAAAACATTATCAACTTTAATCTTCAAATTTCAGTAATGAAGACAATGTATTCATCTGGGCCATTGTTCTTAACAGCTCATTACTGTGAATAGTATTTTGCTAATGTTCCACAGCTGTAGTTAAAGTTGTATCAGTATTTCTAGCATAAACACCTATTTCAAAGGCTTATTACTCAGTTGTACAAAATGTGTTTTGAAATGAATATTGCTACCACAATGCCTCCATTTAGAGGGAAATTTTCTTTTCTCCCCTCCCCAATAAAAAGCACCCACTTGATAATTCACATTTTAAATATGTCCTAAATGCATATTTGCATTGATAGAGAGTGACAACTTTAAAGACTGAAAATGAACACCCACACACCATCAGGGAGCAAATTGTACCAAATTGTACAAAAAGAAGCATAAAATGTTAAGGAAATAAACACGGGAAAAATATGCCTTAATGATGTTAAGGTTTTGACACAAAGCCTTGAAAAGCAGGCTCGACAGCTCTGGAGTCATCCATTATGTGTAATGTACAGTGGCTGGGTCAAAGAATACAAATATTTTGTAGTAAAAACTCACCCAACTGCAGGGGATAGCAACAATAGGTAATGAAGAAAGGGAAAAAAAAAACAATAGCGAGGGGATCAGAAGACCTATGTTCTATTCCTGTTCCTGCTTTGTAACTTTAGAAAGACACCTCCACTCTGGGTCCTATTGTTCTCCTCTGTAAAGTGAGTAATTTTACAGATTTGCATATTCTCGAAGGCTTCTCAGCGGTAAAATTCTATGATTCTATCCAAGATGCATTTAAGCCTTTTTGCTTGTGTCAGTATCTCAGCATGAGAATGACAATGATGTTAAGGGGAAAAAACTAAATTTAGAGCCGAAAGAACTGGGTTTGAGTTCCAGATAGCTTGTGTGATTTGGGGCAAGTCATTTAACCTCTCACTGAGCTTCATTCTATTTCTACATATAAAGAATGGGTTGACAAGATAATCTCTAAGGTCCCTGACAGCTCCGAGGCCTATGAAAATGGTAGCATGTTTGAGGGAATTTCCAAAACATTTTCTTCTTCAATCTAATCTGGAATCATTGAAACTTTCTTCTTGGCCTCCAGCCCCAATTTCCAGGTTCCCCCTCTGCCTTGGAGATTTTTACACACCCATATTGGATTATTGAGAAAAAGTATGACATGGTAAGTAGAAACCCCAAGGGATGAACAACTTCGCTTCAAATCCTGTCTTTGACACATACAAGTTGTGTGGCCCTGAGCCAGTCCCCTCACTTCTCTGAATTGTAAACATATTCTAAAACTATAAATTTCAGTGCAGGTCCTGATTTACATTGGTAAGAGGAGTTTACTCATTCCCTATGTGAATGAAATAAAAGGTCTTGTAAAAACACCACTATGGATTAAAGAATCCCCAGAAAATTAGTAAGGTGATTTTTTTGTTTGTTCCTTTTAGCAAAGAGACAATTTTGCCCATAATCACCTACCCTCCTTCTCTCTCTCTCTCTCTCTCTCTCTCTCTCTCTCTCTCTCTCTCTCTGTCCCTCTGTCTCTGTCTCTCTCTGTCTCTCTCTATATATATATATATTTATATTTATATGTGTGTATGTATTTTTTAACTCTAAAATATAGTGAGTCCTATGCCCCCCCTTGGTTTATGTGCCAGGAAGAACAAGGCAGACATGTCAAGAGCATATCTATATACTACTATGGGGAAGCAGGGAAAGGGAGGAAGAAATCATGCTGTTGCCCATGCCATTCTATGCTGGTAGGGCTAATAAGCTTGTGGCTGCATACAATTGTCTATCTAATGGCCATCTCTGCTGTAGGCCATGGTGTTCCCCTCCCAGATTGATTCTGATGTGGAGTCAAAATAGGCCACCTTTTGTCTCAAACCTTGCCTAACCTTTAATCCCTGAATATATGTTGCCTCAGACAAACTGATACCTGAGAAAGAACATCACTTTAAAAGGTCACAGTCTCCCACTGCATCTGGGACCACTATCCATCTTCCTGATTTCTATCTTACTATAGAAATTGAGACTGATGACTTTGCACAGCTCTGTCTTTTTGCAAGTCAAGACATCACCCTCTTATGGTATTGGTCCTCTTCAAGAATGAAGGGTACACAACAGCAATACTATAGAATCTATCAAAGATTTAGATGAGAATTTAGTTCAACCTCCTTATGAAGCCCCACAGAGGTAAGTGACTAATCCAAAGAGCATATACATAGAAATAATATAATAATATAAATAATTAAATTAAACATAAATTAAAGAAATAATGTAAAAAGTTATAGTTGAACCTAGGTCCTCCAATTCCAGAATCAGCATTCCTACCACTGTACCATCTTGTCTCCCTAGGGTTTCCCTAAGCAATTTTTTACATGAAACTCAACTTTAGTTGCATAGTTTTCATTTTCTGTTTTTTTTGGGGGGGTCACAGTAATTCAGATTAAGTGACTTGCCTAGGGTCACACAACTACTACGTGTCTAAGGCTGGATTTGAACTCAGGTCCTCCTGACTTCAGGGCTTGTTAGTGCTCCATCCACCATGCCATCTAGCTGCTCCCTGATGCTATTTTTGAAACAAAATTAAAAGGTCATCTTATTGAATGATCATGGCAGCTACTCTACCTGTCCAGTTTTCAGCTCTGGCCAACGTTATATAAGACATGAAAGAAAGTGATTTTCTCTACAAACTGAGAAAGATTACATTTTATGCCTTCCCAATGCCCCTTCTTTCTCCCATTGAGAAGGAGGGAATCAAACTGATTTGAAAAAATAATAATAAGCCCAGTTGTTTGGTTACCCTAAGAATGTCTCTTTAAAAGACAGATCGATGTATATTGAAAAGCAGTCTTTTATTCCTATAACACAGCGCTTTAGAATGAAATGAGAGAATGATGGTATAAAGTACTTTTAAAGTCATTGTGTTATGCCTCAGTTTCCCTGAATTGTTCTGCCTCAGTTTCCCTGGCAGCAACCTCCCCTTCCCACCCTTAGGACTGAGATAATTAGAACTGTGGAGATCTAGCCACTCTGGCATACCAAAGAGTCATTAAACTCCAGAGGGCTTATTTCAAATGCCTGGGCATCTTCTGGTCCAGACATCCTGACTCCTGCTCAACCGCCTTCTTATCAAAATTTATGATCCTTTTTTACCCCCAACCTGTCAGAATTAGAAAGTTATGGTCCTTCCTGGAGTTTCCACCCACCCAGTGCTCTGCCCCCTCCCCCTTACCTTTGTTTCACTGATTACTGGAGCCCTATAAAAGTCTCTGGAATTACTTGCTTGTGGCTGGATGCTTTGAGAAAAGAGTCCCTTCAGCCGGCTGAAAGGTTGGACATGGATCCTGTTCAGCCATGAGCCCAAATTCTCTATTATGAAAATATTAAAAACTTCTAATCTCTGTCTTGCCTCAGCTTTTTTCCAGCATTACAATTGTTATTCCAGAGGTGTGTTGTTAGCCAAACACCTATCCTGAGACCACTACTGAAACTGAAAATGTGGAGGGACAGGATTCTGGATGGTGGTGGCTAGGTACAACAACAAACCCTCTTTGAAAAGGTAGGTGCATCTTTTAAGTAAGACATGCTGAGATCATGAATGTGTCCCTAGAGGAATTAGAAGACATAAAATTTTGTGAAATTTACTTAAGAAAAGGAAACTTGGCAAGTCCTTTTCATTCAAAAACTTATCATTGCCCACTCTAGGAGAAAGCCGCATATACAATGACTTCTCTTTCGCCTTTGTTATCCCCAAAGCAATCATAATGTTGAGATCAGGAAGGGACCCCAAAATATTGGGGGTCTCAGACTGGTGTCATGAAGTATCTCAAAAGAATTTGCAGGCTTGAATTCATATCCAAGTCAAGGAGCAAAGTTTATTGTAATTGTAACACCATTGAAGTGGGTTAAAGTCCAAAAGAATTTAGCAAAGAACAAGAAGCAAGAATTTATCCAGTTCTTCATATCATTGAAATGCTAATTTTATGGCCTAGACATAGAACTAAGGAGTGGGCTCAGGAATTTGATTATTGCTGACCAGCAGACCTTGGACTATCCTAAAACCGGAAGACTAAAATCATTGACAGACAAAATTGTCAGAATGACAGCATTCTAAGGTTAGAGAGTCTCAGAATCACTAATATATTTTTCCTAAGTCTAAAGGAAGAAACATTATTATATTCCTAGTGTGGGGGACAAAAAGACCCTAACTAAAAATTGACTGCTCAAAGATTTCTCTAGGTACAAACAGAAAGTTTCTTTATTTTGGGTTCTTGTGGGAAGCAGGGTGGTCTCTGTCCAGAGGAGCTAGAGCAGGGAGGTCAATTGTACAGAAGTAAGAAACATAATTATATAGCCCAGATTACAGAAACACCCCTTCCTTTAACCCACCCAAGCCCTCAGTTAATCTTTAAAGTCATCAGCCAACTCAATATTTGTCTTAAGTATGCAAGTGGGCCTTTGTGGAGTTGGGTCTTAATTAAGCAATAAATGTTCTGAATACCTTTTGGGGGGATATATTATTAAGAAAAGGGAACGCTTAAGCAAGAGGGTTAAATATTCCTAAACTACTAAACCATTCATCAAGGTGATCTGGTCTGTTCCAAACATTCCTAGAGATAGCGAAGTTGGAGACATCTTCCAGACCATTAAGCAGTCAGGTTTACCTCTTTTGAGAAGCAGTTGAGCAAGGGGTGAAAAAGGTTATCTCAAACATTTCTGCTGGAAGAGCAAATCTTGCCCTTCTCCCAGAGCTCAATAATTAAACAGAGCCTGAACTACCCAAGGTTATTATTCTGAGAAGTCCTCAGTTTCCCCATTTCATTCATTAGACCAGAAGACTTTTGCAATCATTAACAGATTGCCCAAACTCCAAAGTTTTTTGGGGAGACCTCGGGATCACAGATTCCAAAGCCAGAATACTTTAAAATCACTGACAAATTATTAGAACAAAAGCACTTCAAGGTCAGGGGACCTTAAAATTATTGCTGTCTCCCTTAGAAGCCATATTCTATCAAAATCTCTAGAGTGAAAATGGGAAGGGTAGTCATTTTTTATAATTCAGTAATCTCTAAAAAGATCATAATCCTAGAGATAAGAGTGGGTGGGGGCAGGGAGGGAGAAAGAGAAAGAGGGGGAGAGACAGAGACAGAGAAAGACAAAGAGACAGAAAGGAAGGGAGGAAGAGAGAGAGAAAGAGGAAAGGAGACAGAGACAGAGAAAAAGAGAGACAGAGACAGAGGTAGAAACGGGATAGAGACAAAGATGGAGATAGAAACAGAGACAGAGACAGAGAAATAGAGACAGAGAAACAGAGTCAAAAATGTACACTTCCCCTCTTGAAAGGGAAAAAAATGTGAAACATTTCAGATATTGTCAGGAATGATTGATGTGTTTGTGTGTTAAATTTTGCTAATTTTTCCCCTTTTCCTTTTGATGCAATAGGAGGTGTGTTCCCCTGATATTTGGGAGGGGGTGGGTGGACCTGAGTTGGAAAATCCTAAATCCCAACCCCTCCTGACCTTTGGGAACATCTCCACCTTCCTACTGGATTCCCAAGGGAAAATCCCACAATAATCTCCACTTACAATTCCTTTGGAGATCTTGGCCTGGGGCATAATCACCACCCTTTATTGATTTGAAAATTAACCCCCAATTGTTCCCTGGCCCCAAAACATAGAAGGCTAATAAAAGACAAGATTCTGTATCCAAACCTTTGTTAATTCCCTATCAGGAACTGGCCTTCTGGATAACTTCTCAGTGTCATAAACGCATTTTTTTTTTTTGCCAAAAACCTCACCTGGAGATGGAGACTGCAAATTCTTTCACAAAAACATGTGACACCATCACTGTTAGAGTATCTCTCACCCCTCATCTCTCACCCCTCAACATTTTTTAAATGTTTGTTACAAACTGTGTATTGTTTGGGAATGGAAGGTGGTAGCATTGGGTAATGGATAGAGCGCTGGGATTTGGAGTCTGAAAAAAATGGATTTGAAACTTGCTCAGTGACCTTGGGCAAATCATTTAACTTTTCCAATCCTTAGTTTCCTCCTCAATCAAAGCAGAGCATTAGAATTAATTACTTTATCGGTCCCTTCTAATTTGAAATCTATGGTATTATATTTGGAAATGAAGATCATATAAAAATCAAAAGACGTGATTTTTTGTTTTATTTTGTTTTGTATTTAAGGTCACCATTCTTAATAACAAAGATGTAATCTTAAGTGGTGATTGTGAAAAAAGGAAGATGGAATCCGTTGGCAACATTAAAAGCCTAAATATGATTCTTTAATTGAACATATACTAGAAACATGAGTTTATTCCCTCCATGTTTCAAACTACATGAAACTCAAAAAAATTAATGTCATAATGCTTACCCAGTCCCTCATGAAACCCAGATTTGCCCCTGGAGCGTTTTCTCTTTCCTCGATGTTCCAAACACGGGAGACCCCCTATCTTTTCAAAACACAGTTTCTTGTTGATGAAGAGGAAGAGAATTGCCAGTAGAACAATAAAGACACCAACAGCAGATAAGAAACCGATGGCTTCTGGAGTAACTAACAAGAGAACAGAAAGAATTATTATATCATTTCTCCAAAGAGTAATGGGGGCATATGTTCTCCAAAATTTCTTGACTAAACATCTTTGGCAGTAAAAAAAAAAAATGTACATTGGTATGGGTAGTGGAATAGTCATTGATATTTAGTAGATTAAAAGGTACAAAATTCAGGAAATGGAAGTTGAATCAGAGTCTAGAATAAGATGTGGTTTTTTATTATTTTTTTTTTGCTTTTTGCTGAGGCATTTGGAGTTAAGTGACTTGCCCAGGGTCACACAGCTAAGAAGTGTCTGAGACCAGATTTGAACTCAGGTCCTCCTGACTTCAGGGCTGGTGCTCTATCCACTGCGCCACCTAGCTGCCCCCAAGATGTGTTTTTTAATATTTTTTTTATTAAGGTACTAAAACAAGCATTTCTAAAACATAACAGAATTTTTAAAAGGATGATTATACATGACATTATAAATCTACTGTGTACAACTTGTCATTCCTTTTAAATATATCATAAAATTATCATGTAAATTTTTGCCTATTTTGGCCTTATTACTGTAGTCTCTCCCAAGAATGTTCTTTACAAACAAGGTAGAAACTAATTATTCCTTGATAAATGTTTCAATAAATATTGTGCCATTCATTGCAAATACAAAGAAAAAGCAAAACAGTGCCAGCCCTCAATGAGTTTATATTCTACTTGGGGAGAGGGAAGGGGGAAAGAGAAGGGTATGTACTTAGATAAGTAAATGCAAAATAAGCACAAAATGAATACAAAGTAATGGCAAGAGATGAGGAGAAGGCTCATACTTGAGGAAGAATATCAACAAATGGGAGAATCTGGGAAAAGTCTTTTATTTGGAGACTTTTTTTTCATTTGCAAGTTTTTTCAAGATTGCACAAAGAGAACTTCTGAGTATAATGAAGTAAAGAGTAAAACATTATCTTTCTGTCTGACAATCACCCAATTATTTTTAAAAACTATGTTCTGTGAATTGTAGCTATTATAGACTAAAAATTCTTCCCACTTCAGCTATAATAGCTATTAAAACCAACTGCTGAAATAAAATTAATTTAAAACCAACACTTCAAAAATCACCTCCACTCAAAGTGAAGCAAGTCAACTGACAGGATAATGTACACCAAGCCTACAACAAGGTAAACAAAGAACAACAAAACTATTTTATATTACCATTCAAAATTATTATATTTATAATTATTGTTCAAAACTATTATATTTATAATCTAATTCAACTCAAAGGTTTTATTATACAGTTATGTCTATGTTATGTCAATAAATGTTATGTTATGTCAATAAATATCTCCATCACTTCAACTCTTTCATGTCTGCAAATAAGCTATCAAAAACCAACTTTTATATGGGCAATTTAAACAATTAAGAATTTTTTTTTAAATAAGAATCATGATTTGTACTTTTTTTTGAAACAAAACTATCTTATGAATTTAATTCTCCTTCTTCTCTAGCTCCATCCTAAATAAAAAGAAGCTAAAACTTTGGCAAGTCTGATTTCAGCATGAAAATTATTAATGATCATAAGATAAATCCTCAATCTTGTACCTTCTATCTAAGAAAATGGAATTTTATTTTTAACTACTAATAGTTCAGAATTTTGAAAGATAAAATATCATTATCATCCCCATTGAAAGCAGTCTATTAATATGCCTTCACTTGGTACAGAAGTTAAATGCCATATATGGAATCTTTCAAAACTCAAATGGAACCTACTCCTCCCTCTTTTTTTTTTATTTTTGCTTTTGTTTAGTTGTTTTGTTGCTGTTGTCTTTCCAACTTGTTCTCTCATTCCACTTCCAAATTTTGGTAGAAGTTAGGAGCTTCCAATTTCATAGGATCAGTAAAGCTACATGTATATGAATGCACATTCAATGAAGTAGAAATTTAAACACTTACATTGTAAGCCCACCAAAATGAATTAGTACATAAGAGATGATGGGGGAAAACAAGGTAACATGAAAATGGCATGTCTGGATTTTTTTACTCATAATCAAAAGGTACAGGAGTGAAGTCCTGGGTAATTAGGTGGGGTTGACAGATACTGAGAAGTATCTGATAAGTATTGATAAAATTATAATACAGAAGGAAAGGACACTAATGGGGATCAGCTCAGTTTTATACTCCCACCCCTGTGAAGATATTGGGAAACCCCAACTTACTATATCTAATCAGAAAGTCAAGTTATGATGACAAACCCCAAGGTTAAATTTATCCTATAAATCTGACCAGGGACTATGCCATGGTTGCTGAACCCCTTTTGAGTTAGCCTGCCATTGTGTTCTACCTCCTAGTATCCTTCTCCTCACCTCTTCCCCTTTTCCTTGTTATAGCTAACTAACTGTTTTAGGGTGTTAAATTCCTCTATGCATTTAGCCTGCCAATTAATGCATATTTCCATCTCACTGCACATTCTCTTTTTCCTGGTTAATTTTAAGTTCCACTGGGAAATGTGTCTTTTCCATTGTTAATTGTTAAAAACCCCTTTCCTTGATAACTATATGGTTTCCCAAATCTGTTTCATATTCATAACTCTTGGCATCTATTTTAATTCTTTATTTTGTCTGTAACTTCTCATAAATAAAGGTACCTTTTGGCAAAAAGAAATGTCATTGTGAATTCTTCATATGTGAATTGCTACCAAACCCTTTCATTTGGTGACAAATCTCATCATTTAGTGTGGACTTCAATCTTATCAGGAAGTTTGCAATCTTTATGAGGAGAAGGAATACCCACACTCAAGTACTACTATAATCATGTCCTTTTGCAGTTCAGAACATGGGTTAAAGCATCCACCAGTGGAATCAGAGAAAGTCATTTATTTTAAATAAGGCAGGTTAAACTACCCAGAAAGAGCATGGTTCATATCACATAGAAGCATGTTATGGAGAATGCTTTTATACGGATGGGTACAGTTTGATTTATAAACAGTAACTTTTTATACTTTATACAAATCATTCATCAATAAAAGTAACATGGAATAATAAAGTACTGGATCTGGTGTTAGGAGTATCTGGGTTTAAATTCACCCCCTCACACATCTGAGGTATATGACCTTCTGGCAAATCATTTAATTACTCTCAGCTCCTTTCCTCATCTATAAAATAAAAAAATAATATATATAGCAACTATCTCAAAGGATTTTTGTGAGGATCAAATGAAATAATACATGTAAAGTTCTTGCTAACTTTAAAGGATAAATGTCAATTTTTATCTATTAGAATGTAAGCTTCTTAAGGACAGAAAGTGTTTCACTTTTTTCTTTGTATTCCCTCTAAACCTCTAAATAAATACAGGATAGAGTGAATGACTCAGAAGTGGTAATTTCCCACCCATATGACCTTCTGTGACACATATAACAACCTCTTTAAATGTACTCTTATTTGCCAAATTTAAAACAGCTCTTGCAAAATTTCACAATAACCTCTGCATCATATTTTACATCTTACAAACTTAAATAGTAAATATTTCATAGCAGAACAATCACATTATCTTTTTATAGATTTGAATATTTTGCTGGCAGGTAAATGTGTTTTAATATTTGTAATACATCACTTTATTGGACTTCTGATTATTTGATCTAAACAAGAAGTCATCTAGCTTTGACCATTCCAAGTCAAGATTTGCTTACACTGTGAGGAGAGAATATTGTTGAGGAACTGAAAAGGACCACAGGGTCTCAAAGACTCACAAGTCAGGGAATTTATTACTCCCCAGACCTATTATTCTTATGGGCAGTACAAGGATTGGCATTGTGAGAAATGCTGAAAAGTTGGGTTTCCACAGTGGTGCAAGCTTCCAGGTAGTGTGGGATAGTAGGTACCATTGATCAAGAGGTTTTCAAAGTGAGTGGTTAAGGAAGGTTAAGATTCCACAGAACAATTAAGTGATCAATAGAAACCTTGAATAAAAAAGAAATTGGGGGTCTAGGAAGGCATAGGTGGATTCGGCTAATCAGAAAGAGTCTTGTGGTTTTGAGAAAACCACAAACTTAAGATAATAGCCAATCCAGCCCAAACTAATTAGGGTCAATGACTGGACTTGACCAAGTCATTACTGCCCCTATTTAATAGGCTCATTGAATATTAAGAATACATCCTGTAGGAGGAGTTTTCTGCCATTTTTTAACTATGATGAGTGGGGGAACATGTTTTATACATATTAAGGGGAAACATGTAGTGGGTATACCAGAAAGATTTGGGTAAAAGAAATGGGCCAATATGTTCTCTGAAGGAAGGGACTGCACAAACTAGCAAGTACAAAGGTTCTCCCGCTTCTGTGCTCAGGATTCCCTTTGCCCCAAGAGGAGTGGGGTCTTTCTGGACAGAAAGATTAAGATGATTCTTCTTAAGATTCTTCTTTAAGAAATTTTCCTCAATATCTGATTTTCAGTGTCAAGAGTATATTTCTGACAGCATGGACACAGTATCGATTGAAAGCCCAGATTTCTGGGTCTCTACTTTCATATTTGATTGTTGTTGCTGCCCAGATTCACAGAAACCAATTGGAAGGGAGAGCTAAAAAGCAGTTGGTCACTAGGCATCTCCCCTTTCTCACCACAAGGGCATCATGATTAGGCAAATTTGCTAATCTTGCAAGCATGAATTAATTCAAATTTTCTAAAGTGATTGTGATCTGGAGAACCTTGCATTCCTGAACTAAGTGTAGCTGACTCAACCATGTTTGGGGTACATAGGAACTTGCTAATATATAATCAGGTCAATCAGTGGTCATACCCAGAGTCACTTCTGTCAGCCAGGGCTTAACAATAGGCCAATCTGCATGCACATACACAAAGCAAGGTACTCTTCCTTTGCAATTCACAATCCAAATGGAATTTAAAAATTGTGGCAGAAAAGCTCTTAAAATCATTTTACATCCTGTGAGCAGAAGTGCTTCAGTGAGAGAAAAGCATTACGTATATCATCTGCTATTGATGACAAGGGCACATATGTCAAGAAATTCAAGTACCATCTGCAAAGTAACTCCTCTAATTATTCCAGTAATTACTAAATTAGAAATCTGACGGCTGTGAAGTTCAGTCACACAGTTCGTGTTATAAAACTCCATAAAAATGAGACTTTAGCTCTCTGACATGCCACTGGATAGCCCCATCTGTTGATTTTCAAATAATGTCCCAGAGAGACTGGGAGATTGCAGCAAGCTGAAGGATGGGATGCTACATGTCATGTAATCACTAAATGTTTGTAGATCAGAATTAACAATTTTTGAGAAGTTTAGAAGTTTGTTCACTTTCTATCATCTGACTTTATGACAAGAACTGAAATTATGGCAAAAAAAAGGAAGATGGAAAAGAAATTTTTTAAGTGGGGGTAGCAACAAAACTTATAAACTACCATCTTCTTGTTGTTCAAATATTTTCAGTTATGTCTGACTCCATAACCCTATTTGGGGTTTTCTTGGTAAAGATACTGAATTGGTTTACCATTTTTTTCTCCAGCTCATTTTATATATGAGGACACTGAGGCAAATAGGATTAAGTGACTTGCCCTAGATCACCCAACAATTAAATGTCTGAGGCAGATTTGAACTCAGGAAAGTGATTCTTCCTGACTCTACGTCCAGCACTCTATCCACTCTGCCACCTAGCTTCATTAATTTCTCATTAAAAAGGAGTATTAGAAATGAGAAACTCCAAGAGTTTCTGGACTACAACACCCCCAAAGAGTGAAAGTTACTTCATCATTGTGAGTCAAAGAATATACTCACAATTTTTACCAAGCAATTAAAGTCCTTACATTAGACCTTGAGAAACTCAATCCTTAACTTCAGACTAAATGGTTTTATTTTTCTTCTTTCTTATCAGTACTTCAGAGAAGAGAAATGGGTATCCTTAAGAAAGCATTTAGTAGTGAAATTCTCAAAAGTGTCTTCCTCACCAAAAAAAAAAAAAAAATCATTTGAGGAAAGTAGCAGAGGTCCCATTTTACAGATAAGGAAACCAAACTATTAGAAATTAAATGATGTGATTGCACATAAATAATCTGTACCAAATCTTAGGAAGAGGGAGGACAGGAGGAAGAAAATTTGAAACTCAAAAAAATTTTTAAATGAATGTTTAAAATTGTCTTTTCATGTAAAGATTTCATGTAAAATTGTCTTGACATGGAATTGGAAAAAATAAAATATCTTTAAAAATAGAAAACAAATAGTTTGCTCAAGGACAGATAGCTAATAAGTAGAGAGGAATGAGAACTTTAATTCAGTGGGAATTCCCTTCTATATCAGAGGTGTCAAAAGAAGCCAGAATGTAATTAGACGATATTTACAAGATAAATAAAAATTCAAAAGAATATTGATGATGTTACTATGTGGTTTTCTAAGTCAGTATGTAGCCTACAAGGATCCTCATATTCATTTAGTGGTCCATTTGAATTTGAATTTGACACCCCATTGGTAATAAGGTACAAAAACCATGATATATAATATCATAATATATAATATCATAATATAATATAATATAGTATAATATAATATAATATAATATGTAAATGCTATTTACAAGTATTTTAAACTAATAAAATCATTGCAAAGTTTCTGCCTATGAGAAATTTGATTGTGCAAGTTATTAAGAAATATCAAGGGAATAAATAACAAATATGAGACAATTGCTCATGCAAAGGCTCTGCATATGAGAAATTTGATTGTGCAAGTTATTAAGAAATATCAAGGGAATAAATAACAAATATGAGACAATTGCTCATAGGATCAGAGAGTGAGAGCTTGAAGGGATCTTTCAGGACATTAAGTCCAATTCCATTCATTTTACACATGAGGAAACTGAGGCAGAAAGCGGTTAAGTGATTTGTCCAGTCATGCAACTAGTAAGTGCCTGTGCCATGATGTGAATTCAGGTCTTCATGACTTCTGAACTCCATCTGCTGTAGCTCATCTATGCCAGGTAGTGGGGAAAGAACTGAAGATACCAACACAAAAGTGAAACTAGAACAGAATAAAAATATAATAAAATCCATATGGAAAAAAATAAACCTGAGTAATGAAGAGTATTAAAGGAGAAAAAAAGCTAATAAAGGTATACTTGCACTTTTAAATCTTGAAATATATTTAAAAGTATTGTCAAAACTATCCAGTAATAAATAAAAATTAGAGATATGCATTAGTGGGACAGAATAGAAAACTTAGGGATCAAACCAACTAAATACAAAGAATTAATGTCTGAAAAACTTAGAAGTTTTACTCTAACAAATAAACTGTGGATGAATAGAATTAAAAGGATTTTATTATAAATATATCAAAGGTAGCAACGCCTTGATGGGCTGACCACTGAAGATCAGGGATAGTTTCAAGGTGGGCAAAGTTTTTATCCACAACTTTCATAATGAGATAGACAATTCACAGAGGTCAATGTCAGCAAAAGAAGACTTCTTTGAGCATTTCTGGTTCCCCCCACCCCCCAAGAAGCAAGTGAATGACAATTTGCAGGTAGGAATACATGACAAAGAAAAGGTAATGCAAAAAGTTACAGATTCATGTAGTCTTCTCCAAACAGAACATCCTCCCCTCCCCCAGCACTGGTTGACAAGTCGGGCTATGAAAATTGGAACACTGCACTGCATATTTGTAGCTTCAGAGGCAATACAAAGTCAACCATTTAAAATTAGAAAGGAGTTACTTGAAACTAAGTAGCAATTGACAATAAAGTCTTCTTGTTGGTTGCTGATAGTCAATTTAACATTTTAGAATGTTGAATGTTATGTTTTTAAAGATATAAATATATCTTTTAATTTAAACCACAACAATTGAGTTGAATTGAATTATGGCAGTTTGTGGAATTTATGGGCTAGAGTCCAAAAAAAGGGGGGGAAGCAAATGAATTAGAGGTATTTGAATATTGCTATATCATAATGGGACCAGAGATTGACATTAGGGACATATGCACAAGCAAAAACATATTCTATTTAGCCATTGGATAGAATGAATGACTTATGTCAACCCTAAATTTTGCAACGATCATAAAATTCGCTTAGCAATTGAAATTTCAAGTTAAAAGAGAACATTTTTAATAGATGAAAGACTTTAAGGATGAAAAAACAATTGTCTTCTCAGAGATAAAAGCTCAGATAAGCAAGATTTATATGAAAATTATACTTCCTCACTCTTTAGATAACTAAGCATCCCTGCATTTCATTGAATTTAACATGTGATTATCTTTTATTTCCCATACTTTTAGTTTTCAATTCCATAAACAACACCCAAACCCTGAGAATGAACAAGTCAACAAAAATCATCATAGAGGCAATTGGTGGCTTAGTAGATAGAGTGGTAGACCTGGAATTAGGAAAACAGTTCAAATCTGACCCCAGATATTTACTAGCTGTGGGTATCTGAAAAAGTCACTTAACCTTTGTTTACCTTGGTTACCTCAACTGCAAAATTTGGATAATAATATTACCTATCTTGCAGAATTGTTGTAGGAATCAAATGAGATAATATTTTGGGAGAAAGAAGGGGTTGGCACATGGTCTGGCATGATAGACACTATCTAATGCTACACAATGCTTCTACCTTCCCTTTTCATTTACCTGATATACCAGTAGTACATAAACAATTTTTTCTGAAATAAAAAAGAAATGCTTTAAAAAAAAACTAAAAATAAGAGGTAAATGTTTCTATTTTAAAGATACTTTCATTAAAAAAAATTTACTCTAAGAAGTTTTCTTCCCAAGAGTTTTTCCAAAGCACAGTTGAGGTGCCTCAAAATAGGAACTTATAATTCAAGCTCTTCCTTATTTCTAAGTTCACTGTCACAATGATAACTGCAACATATAATCATTTCTTATTTTTCTAAAAATGTATAGCCCATGGAGAAATGAATTATTCACTGCACCTGGGATATGGTTTGTTGTGAATTTCAAAAGTGAGTTGACATTTTGGCTGATAACAGTACACAGGAATCGGCAAAGAGATAAACTCCAAAGTACCATCATCCTTTTTTTGAAACTTAGACAGCCTATGATCATTCAGGTTAACTGAGCAAAATTATCCTTTTACCTGAATAACATCAGCACCTTTTGCATGCTCTCATCCCTTAGTCAAAGTATTTCTGAATGGTGAATTTCTTGAGGGTTAATTTTTAAATAAAAACTTGCTCCACGCATGGAATTTTTTTAAAAAATAAATTTCTAATTGAATCCCAGACTTCTGTAATAAGAGTGTTTACTGGTACTTTTTAATTACCAAAAAAAAAACCCTTTCACATAAATTGTCTGTTTTACTGTCTGTGCTAATTACATTTCATTATATATTTGGAGTAAGCTATTATTTTCCTGCTGGTTCCCATAGCATTCTTCATTATCGGCTGCTAATTGTCTAGCGTTCATATAGGATTGTGAACCAAGTAGGCTGCTGCGTGGGCAGAAGTTCTAGGCAAAGCAGTATGGCGAGGGAAGTTTGCATTGTTATTATTGTGGCATATTAGAAAGTTTCCACCTACTTATGGTGCCCACGTAATTTGTTGCACATCATCTATATCAACAATGTTGCTGTGCAATGAAGCATGGGAGGCCATCTGTAATGTGCCTTTTAATTGATGATTCACATTATCCTTCAAGACAAAACTGCAGGGGTCAAATAATAATTACAATGTCAAAAGTCTATCCTCTCATGGGCATGTGGTATATGGAAGAGGACCGATATGGAGTAAAAGGGCTTGTGCTCAAAATCCTAATGAGGCCATTTATTTTCTTTGTAAATCTAAGCAAATAAAATGACTTGGTCCTCAGTATCTTTAATTTATAAAATTACTAGAAAATCTCTCAGCTCTCTTTTTATCTCATAAAATATATGTTTAACTAATTTTATAGAGAGGTCCTGAAATGAGGGAAAGGGATATTGTTGAGAAGTCACTGAAGTGTCAAAACAAAATTTACCAATTTTTTTTTAAACACTCACAGAAAGAAAGCAATGAGCCTTATAAATTGACCTTAAAATGCAACAGTGAAAAGGTAAGTCCTGACTGAAGACTTACTTTATCTTTAAGGTCTGGGCTCAAAGAAGTCCCTGACTAGAGTTCTTCATTCTCCATATACTGTCTCCATTTGAACTATGAAAGCCAAGGGTAATGTGGAGGTACCATTTTTTGAAAATTCAAAGTGGAAGGAAGCTTTCAAAGTGAATTTTGAGTTACCGTCTTGCTGAAATTACTCCCCACTGGTTTTTAGAACTCTAGGGCTAGTGCTAATTACATTTTCATCTTACTAACTTTAGCAAGTATTATGACAGTGATCAAGGAAACAGGCAATATTTCCCACCTTTATGAGAAGAATGAGTTGTGAAATCTACTTATGTCCAAAAACAAATAGGGACTGCAAGAACAGGTACTTGAGGCTCAGAGTCAGAGCTATCAGGTACCAAACAGATGGTTCTTTTATTTGTGTGTCCATCATCAGTGCCAGAATAGCTTTTGAATTAAAATGTTATGTTTCCACACTATTGTTTCTCCTTCCAGATAGTCTCAAAAGCAACTCTGACCCCCTTGAAAGTAAGACATAGAATACCATGGCTTCTGAAAAACTAAAAATAAGTATCACATAGAGGCAATAGCTAATATTATAATAGTTAATATTTATGTAGCACTTACTGGGTATCAGGAACTGTGCTATGTATTTTACAAATTTTATCTCAAATAATCTTTACAATACCCCTGGGAGATAGGTGCTACTATTATCCTCATTTTACATTTGAGGAAACTCACTCTAACATGAATTAAATGACCTGTCCAAGCTCACACATCTAGTAAGAATCAGACCACATTTGAACACAGATTTTGATGTATATAAGTAGAGGGAGCTCTCACATGAATGAAATTTCATAGTAATGGCAGGTTTTGAAATTTACTGTAGAGATACTGCTTTAGCTAAGCCGGCTCAGGCTAGAGTCTTATGCCATTACTTGCTTTATACCCAACCACTGAAGTTTGGGCTAGGTTCAGTACTGGGAAAGTACGACTTCTAAATAGGGGGATTAGACTCTCTATTCTTGCATGCACTAGCTTGCAATCCCTATTCTGGGGTTCTAGAGATGATGCAAATTATAGTAGATTTAGGAGCTTTTGACGAAGTGAGAAGAGGGTATTCAAGGTATATATGAAAGAAGCATGGGACAAGTAGTTTATTCCTATACAGAAAAAATACTAAACATAAAAGAATCATATTATACATATAAATAAACTTAATAGGACTTAGTAATTTACCTTAATTTACAGTTAGAATCAACCAGGAACCTAATATTTAAGTCATAATATTCAAGTCTCAACTTTCATTACAATAATTTGAAAGGCTATTGATTAGCTATTTTAAATTTCATTTCAACTTAACATTGTCCTATTGCTCTTGGCACTTGTTACTGATAATACGTCCATGCTTGGGCCAATTCTCTGGTCAGTGGTCATCCTATGCAAATGCTTCCTCTATTGTCCTCCACTTCTCAGTGCCATTCCATAATGCAATCTGGAGAGCCAGAACTGAAACATCACCACATGTCCTTTTTTTTTTTTTTACAAATATAGCATCCTACTTCACAAGGGGTACTTTTATGGGACAGGAAAAAAACTCACAGTCCATCATAACATACCAAAATACCAAGTCCTTTTCAGTAGCCCCAAAGCTCTCACACTGTCAAATGAAAGCAGGTAGACAATGTCAGCACATGCTTTGTGCCCACCAAAAAAGCAAATCTATAAAGTTCTTAAGGACCTTACATTCCACTAAAATCATATGAGTACAGATAAATATGTTATGAAGTTAGAAAAAAGGATAAATGAAAGAAATCTAAGTATATTTGAAAAAGGAGAGGATACTGATGGATGGAGGCACTAAGTAAAACCTAAAATGGAGATAAGGGTCTTAGAAAATAGAAATAAAGAGAAAATGCATTTCAGGCATTTTCCCAGGAGAGTCAAATGGATATTAGTAAATTATTCCCAAATAACAATGTAAGATGAATTTTTTAAGGATTATGTGGACAACTAATTTCAGCAAATTGCAACTAGTACTTCAATTAGAGGAGCAGTATCTAATTGTGAGAAGTTTGGGAGAAAAATCCTAAGGTCCTCTATCCAACAACTAAAAGACAATAAGTTGGTGTGAATATTTTTACAATTATTAATTTAAAAGAGAAATAGACTGTTGTTTTGATGCTTTCTTTGTTGTTTTCTTTAGAATTTCCCCTGGGCCCAAGTCATTAGAAAAAGAATTAGGGAGTTCTGAGACCCTTCTCTGAATAATGAGATTGCCCCTAGAGTAATTTTAATGCCTTAGCAACAAAAGACTAGACTAGAAGAGGTATCCTGGCTTTGGTTTTCCAGTCTCTCATTGGGATTTCCTAGATCAAGAGGTTAGCAATATTAAGTGGAGCAACAAACCAACCAGGAAACAGTAGGAAAAAAGAACACAATCTATGATACTCTACCAAAAAGGCTACTAGAAATAATGAATTCTGGTCTTAATAGAACTGATGAGAGAGAAAAAGAGTGTAAAACCTTTCCTTCTTCCTATTTTTTTTTTAGTCTACATACTAGACTGAATACAACCAGCACAGACACCTGCTAAATAAGTGCAGAATGACTGAAGAAATGAATGAAATCCACAGAACTGTGAAGAGGCCTCAAAATTCACCTTTGCCATAACACAATGCTATCAACATAGTAGGACCTTAATGGGTTGATGACTTGAAATAAATGATGGGATGGTTTAAAAAAAAAAAAGAGCAACTGTCCCACTATCACTTCACATAGTCATTTTCCTTTCTGTCATGTTATATAATAGATGTAAGGTTTTATTTCAGAATTGTTTTAATTTGCACTTCTCTAATTATGATTTAGAGCATTTTATATGACTATAGAGAGTTTAGATTTCTTCTTCTGAAAATTGCATATTCAAATTCTTTGACCATTTATCAACTGGGGAATGGCTCTGATTTTTATAAATTTGTCTCTGTTCCTTATTTATTTGAGAAATAAGGCCTTTCTCAGAGAAACAGATTGTAAAGTTTTCCCTCAAGGTTCCGTCTTTCCTTCTAATTTGGTTATAGGAGTTTGTTTATATAAAAATCTTATTTCATGTAATAAAAATTATTTATTTCTTCTTTTTTCCATTTCTCTCTCTCTCTCTTTCTCTCTCTCTCTTTCTTTCTCTTTCTCTCTCATTTGGCCATAAACTCTTCCTTTATTCATAGATCTGACAACCAAAACATTTCATGTTTCCCTAAATTTCTTTTGATATCACCTTATGCCTAAATCATGTATCCTTTTTGACTTTATGGAGTATACAATATAAGCACACCTTATGAAAATATGATGTGAGAAGTTGGTCTGTGCCTAATTTCTGCCAAACTGATTTCCAGTTTTCCCAGCAATTTTTCTCAAATAGTGAGCTCTTTCCCCAAAAAGCTTGGACCTTTAGGCTTATTCAGCTTGACTATCAAAATACTGAGAATTTTCTCTTGTGTGATATCAGGATCTTTCCTGTTGGTTAAATGGAAATGACCATGGAGACATTTCAGAGAATCACTGAAAGAATTTACAATGGCAATCAAGAAATTAATTTGTAATATCAAAGAAATAAAGAAAAAGTATACCACTTAATAAAGAAATCAATAAATCTTTTTTTTAATGTCAGAATGTAGAATAAAAAAAAACAGAATTGCTATCCATTAAAAAAAATGGAGCAACTAGGTGGTGCAATGGGGGCCTAGTATTAGACTTAGAACCAGGAAAACTCACATTGCTGAGTTCAAATCTGACCTCAAACATTTATTAGCCATATGACCTGTTTACCTCAAGTTCTGCATCTGTTAATGAGGTGAAGAAGGAAATGGAAAACTATTCCAATATCTCTGCCAAGAAAATCTCATATGGGGTCACAAAGAAACAGACATGCCTAAAAACAAATGACCAACAAATCCATAAAAACAGATTGTGTGGAAAAGAAAACAAGGGAATTGGAATGAAAATGCATATATGGAAGTCCTTTAAAAAAAATACTGAATCAAAGAATTATAAACTCATGAAAAACATTATGTAAAAGAACAACTAAATGTGATACTTCAAAAAATCATAGAAAAATATTATTCAAGAAACCACAGAGAAATATTGCCCAGAAATACTAGAAACAGATTGCAAAATATAAATTGAATGAATCCAATGAATACCCACAGAAGGGCATCCCAAGTTTAACTAATCAAGAAATATCATAGTCAATATTTTAGTCGAGTCAATATTCAAAAAAAAAATGCAGGCATCAAGGTAAAACACTATCATATTCCAAGAAGAACCAATCTGAATAGCATAGAATTATTATGTGCTATCAAGAAATAAAAGGAAAAATTGGGTTAGATTTTCTGAAGAATAAAAAAAAATAATGATTGATTGGCAATCAAAAATAGCATCCTGCAAAACTGAGCTAAACCAAAGCTTCAAAGAAAACAACTGGACATTCAATATAATAAAAAATAATAATAATTTTAATCATTTCTTCAAAAAGAATCCAAAGGGAGAGAGAAACCTGCATTTGCAAGTGAATTATAGAAATCATTTAAAGAGAACTTAATGTATTTGTGACAAAAATTATGCTTAAAAATAAAAATAAAAAGCATTGTACAAAATTCCTTTACTTCAACACCATTAGCCTTGCTATTCAAGCCAGGAGACTATAACAATGTATTCAGAAATAAATAACAATGACCAAGCTAAATAAAAACATACAAAAGAGTTCAACATTGGGGAAAGAATTAGCATAAATAATTTCATAAACAACACATAATTTTTTTAACTGCACAATTAGTTTAGTAGATGCTGGAAAGTCTTTGATAAAATACTGTACTCATAAATGTTAAAAAAAAAATCTAACAAACATTAGCAGGAAAGGACAGGTCCTTCATTAATATGACCAAAAGTGTATATTTAAAGTCAAGACCTAGCTCTGTTTGTAATGTAAATACCCTATAGACTTTCCCAATATAAACTAGGGTAAACTGTTGTCTCTTCTGCTGCTTTTTGACACAGTGCAAACAAATGCTAGATGCAGCAGTTAAGAGAAGAAAAAAAGACTAAAGGTACAACCATTAGCAAGGAGGAAACAAAATTATTCCTATTTTCATCTGACATGTAGTTCAATTAGAAAATTCCAGAGAATCTATGAAGAAAAAATGATTTGATTAATAGTTTTAGTAAGGTGGCAGGATACCAAATAAACACACACACATACACACACACACACACACACACACAAAGCCATTAGTATTTATACTCAGCACTAATAAAACTAGATAGAAATTGTAAGAAGACACCTAGTTAAAAAAAAAAGTAACTACATATATATAAGTTATCTAGGAGTTAATCTATACAACAACTATATAATGTCTAAAAAATATGAAAATACAAAAAATTGGAGAGATATTCACTGTTCCATGACAATATAATGAAAATTGCAAAAATTAATTTACAGATTGGTGCTGTGACATTAAATTACCTAGGGAATACTTTATAGAACTAAACAAAACTAAAACAGATTTAATTTAGAAGTACACAGAGTCTAGAACCTCAAGGGAAATAATGAAGGGAAAATGCAAATGAAGAAGGAATAACATTGCCAGACTCCAAAGAATACTATAAAAAAGAATTTATCAAAAACTATTTGTTAGTTTAAAAAGTTAGGCTAAAAAATACATAGAATAGCAAATGAGTAGAAGAGAGTAGATTGAATCAATTAGAAACATTAACTGAGAATTTGATAAATTCAGTCAAATAAATTTCTGGAGGAAAGACCTGTTGGGAAAACAAAAGCAGTTTGGCAGAATCTAGGTTTAAACAAATATCTTACACCACACACCACAAATTCAAAATGGATATATGACCTAAATACAAAACTTCATGTCATAGTAAAAATAATGAGAAAAGAAAGAAATCTGATTTCTTTTTCTTCAACTACATCTAAAGGGAGAAACATTCAAATCCTGGTTCTGGCACTTACTGTGTGACAATGCTATATTGTTGGGGCTTTATTCACAATTACATGTAGGCCCCTTGATATTTTCAGGGGCCCTTTGAAGAAATTCTTCATCTGAAACTCTCTTGGATTTCTAGTTTTTCAGGGTTTCAGGAGAAGATTCTTACAATATAATGCTGTGCAAAACCGAATAAAGTAAAACTGCATATCTGTAACATTTTATTTGCATGTTTTTTAACTAAAGAATATTTTATATCATAGGAATAATAATGTACTTAAAGAGATTCCTTCAGTGGCAATAGGAAAAAGTATACTAAGTAAAGCAGAGAAATAGGGAAAGGATGTGGATCCCAAAGGCTCTGGCCCTTAGTAGAAATTCCCATCCTTTCTTGGGCTCCCAGATGGTGGCAATGGAAATCTGCTCAAAAGAAGTGACATCTTCTTTGATCATTTCTGTTTGTCTCAAAGAATAAAAGCAGAAATCCAAGATGTAAAGGCCTGGAATGAAGGGGAAGAAAATTTTGACCTTTCTCTTCCCTCTAAAATGTATTCCTATCTGTTTCTCCCTCTTTCACATTTCTTATTTGTCATAGTTATTGAAATAAAGGAATCATGAATGACTTAGATTTTTATGTTCTCTGTTCTTAATTTTAAAACATGTGATAAGAAAGTTTTATATTCTTATCTTTCAGAAAAAATCTCTACAATTAATGGTAACTTGATCTTCTAAAGGTACAATGGTACAATGGAAAGAGTATTTCACTAAGTTTTGGGGGGTTTTCTGTTTGTTTGTTTTTTACTTTAGACAAGTTATTTAACTTCTCTAGTCATCAATTTTCTCATCTGTAAAAATAAATGGCTAGATCTTTTCCAGTCCTAAATCTGTAATTTATTACCATTGCTGGTACAGATTTGGAGGCTACTTCCTATTGGTATCAACAAATAGGGGTGAGACTGAATTTCTCTAGAATTGTATATTCTTGAAAATCAAGTGTCAAAATCCATCATGGCAAGATAAGAGCACAGGCATCCCAGGGAATTAGAAGCTAATGGTATTAGAAGCTAATGAAGGCAGGGGTATACAGAGGGGTATATGAAGATAAAGGAGTGAAGGGGAAAAAAGGGTAAGAAATGTTGCTGCTGTGGTTGTTGTGGTTACCTTACTGCAACAGGACAGTATCTAGGTTTCTAACTCTATCATTTGTGTTCTTACAAACTCCAGTGTTCTCTGCCTTGAGTAACCTGCACCTAGTAGATAAGGTCCTGGATATCTAAATGGGGTTGACATAGAAAACCTGAAGGACTGATAAGATTATAATATTCCCAGAGGCAAGCAGGGAAGGCACTAATGGGAATCAGGTCAGCATTACAGTCCCACCTCAGTGGAGGTCTTAGGAAATGCCACCTTATTGTATCTAATCAGAAAGTCAAGTTGTTATTTCAAACCCTCAAGGTTAAATTTCTCCTATAAATCTGCCCATGGCCTAAGCCATTTTTCCTAAAAATCCCTTTTTAGCCCACCATCCTCCATTTCATGGCGTCTTTCTTCTCACCCCCTCCTCCATGCCTTATGGTTTTCTTTCTCCTTGTTACAGCTAATTCTTTTAGGGTGCTAAATCCCTTTTAGGGTTAGTACATCAATCAATGATGTAATCACCTTCCCTTGCTAATCCCTTTTGGGATTAATCCCCTAAACTTCCAACTTTCTCCTGGTTAATTGTGAGTTCTACTAGGGAAATTGTCTTTTCCCTTGTAAATTGTTAAATACCCTTTCCTTGCTAACTGTATGCTCTCCTGATACTATTTCATATTTACCACTCCTAATGTCTATTTCACCTCTTCCCTTTTGTCCCTAACCTCTTCTTAGAAATAAAGATAACTCTTGGCAAAGAGAATGCTCTTGTGAATTCTTCACATGTGCTTTATCCCTTGAGCCTCATATTTCAAACTAGGAATTGCTACCAAAACCCATCATTTGGTCCCAAGCTCCTCATAGTTACAAACTACACTGTGTGACTAATGTTAAAATCTCAGAGGCAAAGCCATGTCTAGTTGATGTAGTCCTAAAAAGGAAAGAAATAAAAGTAGATTGGAGCCTCTTTGACATCTTCTTTAATTCAGTCTTCTCTGCCCTTAACCCTACTGTACTAAAACTCAAATAGGTTGCTAAAAGTCCACACTATGTCTTTGTGTCTACCTCATGACAACTTGTGTGGGAGGAAAATATGTTAAATAAAATCTCATCTAGTCCTAGAATCCCTCTCCAACATGTAAGACAAGTAATTATGTGACTTCCTACTTTCATTCCTCCATGGATTCTACTACTAACTTTATGAATTTCCTTTTCTGCCGTGTCTCAGCAGCCTAATCACTCTAGAATATCATATGACCTCTCTGTCCTCTTCCTCTGACTGGTCAGTTCTTCCCAGAACCTCAATTTTTTTTTTAAATGTCCAGGTCAGCCTTGTTTATTTACCCTTTTATTGCTCTCTGGACTCTACTTTTACTTTCTGGATCTCTTTCTCTACTATTCCCTTGGCTGGAAAACTTTTTCTTATGTGGTTTCTTCCTCCATTAAAATATAAATTCCTTGAGAGTAGGAATTATTTTTCTTTACATTTATATTTGTATTCCCAGTACATAGTTGCTTGGCACATAGTAAGTACGTAATAAATGTTTGTTGGCTTGACTTGAATACATTGAATGATTAAAAATTCATCAATGACACTTTTTGCCAATGTTCATTATTAGATTTTTTTTAATATTGCACCAAAATCTGCCTCTCCATAGCTCTGAACCACTAGTCCCAGTTCTATTTTGCAGGACCAAGTGGATATAGTCTACTTCCTTTCCCAAATGTGAACATTCTCATGCTTCAGAAGAAAATGTTTGAGTACTAAACAAAAGGAAATATGTCATTTTACCAAATTATAAACTAATTTCAGGGATAATGACATTAATATCTTTCCTAAAATACATGTATGACCACATCATCCCCTTTTCAGTAAATTCTGATTGCCTTGAACATGAAATATAATTCTCCCTGTTTGGATTTAAAGTTCTTCACATTTTGATCCTTTCCTACCTTTTCAATCTTCTTATACCTTCTATCTCCCTCCACAAAGTCATTTCCTATCTACATGTTTTGAAATGCATTCCTCAGTCTCTTGAAATCCCAAATTTCCTTTAAAATTCAATTTAATGGCAGGGAATTGAAAACTGAGTAGATGCCCATCGGTTAGGGAATGGCTGAATAAAATATGTTATATGAATGTTATGGAATGTTTTTTTTTCTATACAGGATGATTTCAGAGAGGCCTGGAGAGACTTACATGAACTGATGCTGAGTGAAGTAAGTAGAACCAAGAACATAGTACACAGCAACAACAAGATTATGTGATGATCAACTCTTATAGGTGTGGCTCTTTTCAACAGTGAAGTGATTCAGGCCAATTCCTCTATCCACAAGTCCAATAGACTTGTGATGAAGAGAGACATCTGCATCCAGAAAGAGGACCATGGGGAATGAATGAAGATCACAGCATAGTTTTTTCACATTTTTGGTTGTTGCTTGTTTGCTTTTGTTTGTTTTTTTCTTAATTTTTCCCTTTTTGACCTGTTTTCTTGTGCAGCATGATAAATGTGGAAATATATATAGAAGAATTGTACATGTTTAACATATATTGGATTACTTGCTGTCTAGGGGAGGGGTGGGGGAAGGGAGGGATAAAAATTTGGAACACAAAGTTTTGCAGGGGTGAATGTTGGGAAAACTATCTTTGCAACTATTTTGAAAATAAAAAAGCTATTATTTTAAAAAAAAATTAAAATCTACTTAAATACTACTTTCTTCATAAAGGTTTCCTGATTCTCCCAGCTGCAAGGGTCTTCCCCCACAAAACTATGTTGAATTAATTTTTATATGTTTTGTATATATTTACATATGTGTAAATATGTTTTTCTCTGTTAGAATGCAAGGTAGGACTGTTTCACTTTGGTATTTGTAATCCCTCCATATTTAACACATTGCTGGACACATTGAGTAAATGATTGGCTGATAATGTCTTCTATCTAGTGGAAAAAGAAGTCACTGTTAGCAGTTCCCTCCTTTTAAAAGGACTATTCTAATTCCTTTGGCAACTTTCTAATTCCTAAAGAATAATTTTAAAACATTTAGCCTGCCATTGAGGACTTCCATGTCTTTAAAATGTTTAATATACCTGTGAATTCCTAAAATTCAGGGGATCTCTTATTCAATCTGAATGGCAAACATGTTTTATTCATACTGCAATGTAATCTTTTTACGAGCATTTTAATTCTCCCTAGAATTTTGGGAATCGCTGGAAGTGCTATTAACACTTTGTTAGACATGTGAGGAAAAACAGCTACAAAAGTGCTGTATGGTTGCCACAAACAGTGGGTTTGATAACTCTCTTTTCTTTATAGAGAGCAGGCAGGGGTCACCGTATATGTCAAATATCTCATGTGCTAACAAACATCATTGCTGTGTAACTTGGATTTGTTTAGCTGTTTCAGCTTTTACATGGAAGGGTTCAATATGAGTGTGTAAAAGGTCCTATTAGGAGAAAATTGTAATGTGATTTACAAAAGGCATCAAAAAGCTTTTTAAACGCAGTTTGTTTTCATTACAGACAGGCTTTATTAAAGAAATTATGAAAAATTTGCTTTAATCCTTCTAGAGGGCTGATCTCTAAGACAAGAAAGAACAATTCAACAAATCACTTTGGAAATTTTTTTCAGAACCAGATTAGCAAAATCAATTTTGAACAGATATAAGCTTTGATGATCCTGAAAATGGAATTCTAGAGAACTTCCTACACCCAGGGTTGTCAGAGGTCCAATTTAGAAGGCCATCAATTTGACCTAAACAAGTTCTCATGACACAAATCATTTTACAGACTTAAAACCATGGTCCTCTGCTGAAAAAGGCTTTGGTGTTATTTCAAAATCAATTTTTCAGTCTCCCCAAATCCATCACTGAGAAAAACTTGTTGAGATAAAAATAAAAACACAGACGTTCAAGAATACCACATTATTGGAAGAAGTCCAAATATTGCTATTTTAAGAACACCTGGAAACATGTTTCATTTAAACCAAAATGGAATATTCCAGTTCTAACCACCCAGACTATGATAAAAAGGAGTCCAAATTCAATATGTGAGTATATGTCATCTCTCTGAGCAGTACAAAAAGTTTTTTTCAACTAATCCAAGCACTAGCTAACACCAAGAAAAACATTTCAGCAGATCTTGTGGATGTCAGATAAAAGCAAGGAAAACAGAAGGTAAGAGGAAGGTAGAAAAAAAGAATAATGTAAAAGGAAAATAACAGTGACCCTAAAACTAAAGAGAAAAGAGAAGAAGAATTAGAAGGAAGAGATGAATTTAAACAAAGGTTCCATTTTGTAGTCAGATGAGATTTCCTTTATATCTTGTCTCTTCATAGTTACATGCTTTAAATGGATCAGTCCAATTCAATCCAACAATTCTATCCTTTAGCACTCTTTAAAAAAATATTTTAGGGATGCAGAGCCAAGATGGCGAACTGCAGACAGCATTCTCTGTGAGCTCCTGAGACCTTCCCTCAGACCCAGACAAATTGAGCCTCCGAACTGGTTTTGGAGTGAGGGCTCCAACAAACACTTGGACTACAACGCAATTCTATCAACAATGTACTTTGAAAAAACTCCGGAGGTCAGTCTCAGGGGAATCAGCCGCTGGCCCCGATCAAACGCCAGTGCGTCGGGGCAGAAGTCAGGCTGTGACAGAGGCGGATTTTAGGCACCCTGGAAGCCCCTGGGAGACGACTGGGCCTCTTTGCTCTGCTTGCGGGCAGGTGCTTTGGCAGATCTGCCTTTGATAAAGGGTGGATCGAGAGCAGCAGAAAACGTGGTCCTAGTGTGAATCTAGCCCAACCAGCCTCAGACCGGAAGTCAACTCGGCAAACTGCCCCAGGGCAAATACAAATTGTTGCAGTATTCTCTGCTTTTGACCAATATCCCAACTTGAAATCATGAGCAAGAAGCAGAAGAGAGCTCTCACCATAAAAAGCTTTTATGGAGAAAAAAATAGAACAGTCCCCAGATCCTGAGATTCTGAAAACAATCCCAGATGAAGCCACAAAGGCAGACTTAAGCTGGACTCCTTTTCAGAAGGCTTACCTGTAAGATTGCTAGAAAGCTAGAAGAAGAATGGGGAAATAAATTGAGATCAGTACAACAAAGATATCAAAAACTGGAAAACAAGGCTGGTGAATTGGAAAAAGAAAACAATTCACTGAAAAACAAAACTGGTGAATTGGAAAAAATCACTAATTCACTGGAAAATAAAAATGGTGAATTGGAAAAAACCACCAATTCACTGGAAAATAAAAATGGCAAATTGGGAAAAGACAACAATTCACTGAAAAACAAAATTGGTGAATTGGAAAAAGACAACAATTCACTGAAAAATAAAATTGGCAAAATGGAAAAAGAATGCATTGAATCAAGAAATTCAATTGGCCAGCTACAAAAGGAGCTAAAAAAGATAACTGAAGGAAATAATACTTTAAAAATTAAAATTGAACAAATAGAAGTAAATGACTCAATAAGACTTCAAGAATCAGTTAAACAAAAACAAAAAAAATGAAAAAATAGAAGAAAATATGAAATATCTCCTAGGAAAAACAACTGACTTGGAAGACAGATCCAGGAGAGACAATCTAAAGATTATCGGACTCCCTGAAAGCCATGATGAAAAAAAGAACCTTGATGCTATCTTCCAGGAAATAATGAAAGAGAATTGCCCTGATGTTTTAGAATCAGAAGGCAAAATTGGCATTGAAAGAATTCACCGATCGCCTCCTGAAAGAGACCCCAAAATTAAAACCCCAAGGAATATCGTGGCCAAATTTCAGGACTATCACACCAAGGAAAGGATATTGCAAGCAGCTAGAAAGAAACAGTTCAAATACCGAGGAACTGTAATTAGAATTACACAAGATCTGTCAGCTTCCACATTAAAGGATCGAAGAGCCTGGAATCAGATATTCCGAAAGGCAAAAGAACTTGGATTACAGCCAAGAATAAGTTATCCAGCTAGAATGACCATGATCTTCCAGGGAAGAAGATGGTCATTCAATGGTACAGGAGAATTTCACCTATTTCTAATGAAAAGACCAGATCTGGACAAAAAATGTGACCTCCAAATACAGAACTCAAGAGAAGCATAAAAAGGTAAAAAGGAAAGAACTCTTGAGAACTATATTTCTACTATAGGTATCCTTAAAGAATGGAAGTATAATTCTATTTTTCTTTGATAATAATGGAAAGGAAATTAGAGGTGGAAGGGATACCATACTGAAAAAGGGGGGGAAGGAGGCAAAATAAAGTAAAAATAAAGGAGGTAAAATAAGGCAAAATCTCATAAAGAGACATAGAAGATCTAATATAATTGAGGGAAAGAAGGGAGGGCGATGAGTGTTGTGTAAACCTTACTCTGATTAGATTGGACTCTAAGAGAGTATATCAGACACATTTGGCTTCAAAGAAAGGCCTAACCCTCATTGTGGGAAGGTGGGAGGGAAAGGAGGAAAGGAAAGGGATAAACTAATAGAAGGATTAGGGGAAAGGTATAAAGGGAAGGGAGGGATTCTAAAGGGGGGAGGACTATTGGTGGGAGGTGGTCATCAAAAATAAAGTACTGGGGAGAGGAGAAGGGAGAGAGGGGAGAGGGAAGAGAAAATTATAACTCTGGGTAAATAAGATGGCAGGGAATACAGATATAGTTATTTTAACTGTGAATGTGAATGGGATGAACTCTCCCATAAAATGGAAGCGGGTAGCAGACTGGATTAAAAGCCAGAATCCTACAGTATGTTGTTTACAAGAAACACATCTAAAATATAGAGATACATACAGAGTGAAGGTAAAGGGCTGGAGCAGAATCTTCTATGCTTCAGGTGAACAAAGAAAGGCAGGGGTAGCAATCCTTATCTCAGATCAGGTAAAAACAAAAATAGATCTAATTAAAAGAGATAAGGAAGGAAACTATATTTTACTATAGGGTACCATAGACAATGAAGCGGTATCAATACTAAACATATATGCACCAAGTGGTATAGCATCCAAATTCCTAGAGGAGAAACTAACAGAGATGCAAAGAGAAATAGACAGTAATACTATACTAGTAGGGGATCTCAACCTTGCTCTCTCAGAATCAGATAAATCAAATCACAAAATAAATAAGAAAGAAGTTAGGGAGGTAAACAAAAGGCTAGAAAGGTTAGATATGATAGATCTCTGGAGGAAAGTGAATGGTGATAGAAGGGAGTATACTTTTTTCTCAGGGGTTCATGCAACTTATACAAAAATTGATCATGTATTAGGGCATAAAAACCTCAAAATCAAATGCAGAAAAGCAGAAAAAGAAAAAGGCATCCTTCTCAGATCATGATGCAATAAAACTCACATGTAATATAAGGCCAGGAGAAAATAGACCACAAGTTAATTGGAAATTAAATAATCTAATCCTGAAGAATGAATGGATGAAAGAGCAAATTATAGACACAATCGATAATTTCATCCAGGAGAATGACAATAATGAGACAACATACCAAAATTTGTGGGACACAGCTAAAGCGGTTATAAGGGGTAATGTTATATCTCTAGATGCTTACTTGCATAAAAAAGAGAAAGAGAAGATCAATGAACTGGGCTTACAATTTTAAAAGCTAGAAAAAGACCAAATTAAAAACCCTCAATTAAATACCAAATTGGAAATTCTGAAAATTAAAGGGGAGATCAATAAAATTGAAAATAAGAAAACTATTGAATTAATAAATAAAACTAAGAGTTGGCTTTATGAAAAAACCAACAAATAGATAAGCCTTTAGTTAATTTGATTAGAAAAAGGAAAGAGGAAAATCAAATTGTTAGTCTCAAAAATGATAAGGGAGAACTTTCCTCCAATGAAGAGGAAATTAGAGTAATAATTAGGAGTTTCTTTGCCCAACTTTATGCCAATAAATTTGATAATCTAAATGAAATGGAGGAATATCTACAAAAATACAGATTGCCTAGGTTAACAGAAGAGGAAATACATTATTTAAATAGCCCCATTTTGGAAAAAGAAATAGAACAAGCTATTAATCAGCTCCCTAAGAAAAAATCTCCAGGGCCAGATGGATTTACATGTGAATTTTACCAAACATTCAAAGAACAATTAATCCCAATACTATATAAACTATTTGAAAAAATAAGGAAAGAAGGTGTACTACCAAATTCCTTCTATAACACAGATATGGTGCTTATAGCTAAACCAGGTAGGGAGAAAACTGAGAAAGAAAACTATAGACCCATTTCCCTAATGAATATTGATGCAAAAATTTTAAATAAGATTTTAGCAACAAGATTACAGAAAGTTATCCCCAGGATAATACACCATGACCAAGTAGGATTTATACCAGGAAGGCAGGGCTGGTTCAATATTAGGAAAACTATTATCATAATCAATTATATTAATAACCAAATTAACAAAAACCATATGATTCTCTCAATAGATGCAGAAAAAGCCTTTGATAAAATCCAACACCCATTTCTATTAAAAACACTGGAGAGTATAGGAATAAATGGGCTTTTCCTTAAAATGATTAGTACTTATCTACTTAAAACCTTCAGCAAGCATCATATGTAATGGAGTCAAAATAGAACCATTCCCAATAAGATCAGGAGTGAAACAAGCCTGCCCACTGTCACCATTATTATTTAATATTGTATTAGAAATGTTAGTTTTGGCAGTAAGAGAAGAAAAAGAGATTAAAGGAATTAGAGTAGGTAATGAGGAAACTAAATTATCACTCTTTGCAGATGGCATGATGATATACATAGAGAACCCTAAAGACTTAACTAAAAAACTACTAGAAACAATTCACAACTTTAGCAAAGTTGCAGGATACAAAATAAATCCACATAAATCATCAGCATTTTTATATATTACCAATAAAGTTCAGCAGCAAGAGATACAAAAAGAAATTCCATTCAAAATAACTGTTGATAGTATAAAATATTTGGGAATTTATCTGCCAAGGGAAAGTCAAGAACTATATGAACTAAACTACAAAACACTTTCCACAAAAATAAAATCAGACCTAGTCAATTGGAAAAACTTAAAATGCTCATGGGTAGGCCAAGCGAATATAATAAAAATGACAATACTATCCAAACTAATTTACTTATTTAGTGCCATACCAATCAAAATCCCAAGAAATTATCTTACAGATCTACAAAAAATAGTAGCAAAATTCATTTGGAAGAACAAAAAGTCAAGAGTTTCAAGAGAATTAATGAAAAAAAGGCTGATGATGGTGGACTTGCTGTACCAGATCTAAAACTATATTACAAACCAGCGGTCATCAAAACCATTTGGTACTGGCTAAGAAACAGAGTAGTTGATCAGTGGAATAGGATAGAATCACAAGACAAACTAGGCAATAACCTTACCAATTTAGTGTTTGATAAACCCAAAGACCCCAACTTCTGGGATAAGTACTCACTATTTGACAAAAACTGCTGGGAAAATTGGAAACTAGTGTGGAAGAAATTAGGGCTTGACCCACATCTAACACCACATACCAAGATAAGATCTAAATGGGTTCATGACCTGGATATAAAGAGTGATACTATAAGTAAATTAGAGGAACGTAATATAGTTTACCTCTCAGACCTATGGAGATGGAATAAATTTATGTTCAAAGAAGAACTGGAACTCTTAATTGAAAATCAGATAGATAACTTTGACTATATTAAGTTAAAAAGTTTTTGTACAAACAAAACTAATGCAGTCAAGATTAAGAGGGAAGCAATAAATTGGGAAATCATCTTTACATTTAAGGCTTCTGATAAAGGTCTCATCTCTAAAATATATAGAGAATTGTCTCACATTTATAAAAATTCAAGCCATTCTCCAATCGATAAATGGTCAAAGGATATGAACAGACAATTTTCAGAAGATGAAATTAAAACTATTTGTAGTCATATGAAAAGGTGCTCCAAATCACTATTGATCAGAGAAATGCAAATCAAGACAACCCTGAGGTACCACTACACACCTGTCAGATTGGCTAAAATGACAGTAAAAGTTAATGATGAATGTTGGAGGGGATGTGGGAAGGCTGAGACACTGATGCATTGTTGGTGGAGCTGTGAATGGATACAGCCATTTTGGAGAGCAATTTGGAACTATGCTCAAAAAGTTATCAAACTGTGCATACCCTTTGACCCAGCAGCATTTCTATTGGTCTTATATCCCAAAGAAATCATAAAGGAAGGAAAGGGCCCCACATGTGCAAGAATGTTTGTGGCAGCCCTTTTTGTAGTGGCTAGAAACTGGAAACTGAATAGATGCCCTTCAATTGGAGAATGGCTGGATAAAATATGGTATATGAATATTATGGAATATTATTGTTCTGTAAGCAATGACCAGCAGGACGATTTCAGAGAGGCCTGGAGAGACTTGCATAAACTGATGCTGAGTGAAATGAGCAGAACCAGGAGATCATTATACACAGCAACAACAATACTATATGACGATCAATTCTGATGGACATGGCTCTTTTCAACAATGAAATGTTTCAAACCACTTCCAACTGTTCACTGAAGAAAGCCATATACACCCAGAGAGAGGGATGTGAAATGTGGACCACATCATAACATTCTCATACTCTTGATTGATGTTTGCTTACATTGTGTTTCCTTTATCTGATATGTCTTTTGTGTAGATACAATTTTTCTTGTACAACAATAAGTTTGGAAATATGTATACATATATTCGATTTGCCAAATATTTTAACATAATTAACATGTAGTGCATATCCTGCCATCTAGGGGAGGGGTGGGGAGTTGGGGGGGAAAATCTGTAACAGAAAGCTATGTGAAGGTTAATGTTGAAGAATTACCCATACATATGTTTTGCAAATAAAATAAAATTTTAAAAAATATATTTTTAGAGCAGAGTGTGCAAATTATCTTAGATTCATATTATGTTCAATACAGAAAATAACCTGGCATTTGACATGTAGGATATCCCAGTGTAAAATTTTTCACATACATGAAATCACAAAAAACAAATTGTTGTATTCCTTAGGAAATAATGGAAGAAAGAAATGATCCTGTAGTCATTACCATGGAAACACAAAAGCATCCTCTAAAGATATCTCTGAAGATAAAACACATCTCCACTTTGACTTTCAATCACAAGTTTCTCCAAAGAAATAAACTGTAAACTATATGAATTAATTCTGTATCCTTTTTTCCATTCAAACAGATGAGTTTTGGATAGGTTTTAAGGCAAATTATGATTCATATGTAATTTTATTTCAGATCAAAGGAGCTTTCACAAAGAAAGATTTACAATATTGAATTTTTCCCTATGCAAATTAAATTCCAATACATAGAATATTGTCAAGCAAAAGTAATTATAAAATTAAGAATATTTCCAAGCTCATAGCTTAATGCTTTTTTCAGTCAGCCACTCAGTACCTCTTTATATGTTGATCTTTACAATAAATTTTATGATTTTACAAAATGCTATACAAAATCCTCTTGACTAACAATATTAAGGAGGAAAATAGATATATCTCCAGCCAGGTACTCTGAAATGAGCAAGAGTGGCTGGGCTCTGGTTCCAATTTCCTGCTTCCCCTCCTGGCAGGAATTAAAGTCTCTCATGAAAAAAAAAAGTAAATGGAGGAAACTCTGGAATTATTTATTCATGCTTCCCTATGAACCACATCTCAATAGATTCATATGGACACACCTACATGGTCAACAAAACATACACATACATATATCGCCTATACATAATTAATTCTCTAATAATCATGCTGGTCACCACTGTTTCTGCCCACTTTATTAAGGGGGGGACTTCCCATTAACAGCCTCTCCATAACAAATCTTATGGGTCCAAATATAACTAGAGTCAAGGACAATTATAATTTCTGTATAGCTACACTATATTAAAAAGTTTGAGTTTCAGGCTGCTGCCATTTGAGTAGTTATTTTGCTGAGGCAATTAGGGTTAAGTAACTTGCCTAGGGTCACACAGCTAGGGAGCATTAAGTGCCTAAGACCAGATTTGAACTCAGGTCCTCCTGACTTCAGGGCTGGTGCTGTATCCACCTGTGCCAGATAGCTGCCCAAGCTTGAGTATTTAGCAGCCCAGTAATTCTACCTGCAGAGTGGGGAGGTGGAAGGTTTGTTTTTTGTTTTGTTTTGTTTTGTTTTTTAATACAATCATTCTCAGTGAATCTTTATGAGTATCACTTTGTATGCTACTCCTTAGGCATGACTCAATTTAATAGAAAAAAATGCTACATGATATTGTGTGACTGCTTGAGTTGATCAGAGAGCTTTGGAAAAGAAAGACGTACTTCATTCTTCAAGAGAGGAGATGCATGATTGATCAGAGAAATGCAAATTAAGACAACTCTGAGGTACCACTACACACCTGTCAGATTGGCTAAAATGACAGGAAAAGATAATGACAAATGTTGGAGGGGATGTGGGAAGGCTGGGACACTGGTGCATTGTTGGTGGAACTGTGAATGGATCCAGCCATTCTGGAGAGCAATTTGGAACTATGCTCAAAAAGTTGTCAAACTGTGCATACCCTCTGACCCAGCAGTGTTTCTATTGAGCTTATATCCCAAAGAAATCATAAAGGAAGGAAAGGGCCCCACATGTGCAAGAATGTTTGTGGCACCCCTTTTTGTAGTGGCTAGAAACTGGAAACTAAATGGATGCCCATCAATTGGAGAATGGCTGAATAAATTATGACATATGAATATCATGGAATATTATTGTTCTGTAAGAAATGACCAGCAGGATGATTTCAAAGAGGCCTGGAGAGACTTGCATGAACTGATGCTGAGTGAAATGAGCAGAACTAGGAGATCATTATACACAGCAACAACAATAGTATATGACGATCAATTCTGATGGACATGGCTCTCTTCAACAATGAAATGTTTCAAACCACTTCCAATTGTTCACTGAAGAAAGCCATATACACCCAGAGAGAGGGATGTGAAAT
>JAJPUD010003661.1:140075-177546 GCA_023553655.1 Myrmecobius fasciatus | reverse complement strand
TTTTAAATTTTAAAAAATTAAAAAAGAGAGGAGATGCATGTTCCCAGGATCTTTCTGGGACTAACACCAAGGAGAAGAAAGGGGAAAAAGACTTTGAAAACAGCAAACATTAAATGGAAACCAGTGTCTCAATATATGTTTGATTTTGAGCTTGCCTCCCTAAAAACTATGGAGAATTTTCTTTTGTATGAGATTGGGATCTATCTCTGAATTGAGATGATGTATCTTGTTCCTAATGAGAGAGCTTATTCACTGTGTGTATTATCTGATATCTCATCTATAGAATTTCTCCAAATTCCACTTGCCGTCTCCTCGGATTTATAAGTTTTCTCATTATTCACAATAAGTGATGGTGTTTTACATATCTAGCTTTTGGTGGGAAGTAACTATGCCAATAGGTGTAGACAAGGGGTAGCTTTCCCATTTAAGTTACAGTGAATAAAGACGCTAGTCGTTTATTTTAAACCTAAAAATCATCATGCCTCTAGACCAGTAAGTTTTAGAGAGGCAAACAGGTATAATTCTAGACATATACTACACTGTCCCAGGCCAATAGAGTGACAGAGAGAGACACAGACACACACATACACACATACACACACACACACACACACAGAGGAGAGGGAGGGAGGGAGAGAGAGAAAGAAACAGAGAGAGGGAAGGAGGGAAGGAGAGAGGAAGGAGAGAAGGAGAGAGAAAGAAAGAGAGAGAGAGAGAGAGGGAGGGAGAGAGAGAGAAAGGAGAGAGAGAAGGGGAGAGAGAGGGGGTGAGAGAGAGAGAGACAAAGACAGAGAGAGGGAAGAAAGCAAGGAGAGAGAGAAAGAAAGAGGGAGAGGGAGAGAGAGGGACAGAGAGAGAGGGAGAAAGAGAGAGAGAGAGAGAGAGATGCTTTAGGACTCAGTCCTAAGGAGTGCTTGAGAGTTAATTTTTTATTTTCATTTTATTATGTTCAATAAATCATGCAATTATATGTATAAAAAGCCAATTGCCTGGATTATAAATCCAGAGGGTATGATGGAGCTAGAAAACTTACAAAATTCAAGGTGAAGATAGAAGCAGTGAGTTTCCTATTATTCTCCCATAATTCAAAAACCATATTTCCCATTATTCCTAGATCAATATTGAATAAGGATCAGTGAAGGTTTCAACTTTGATCAGATTTCTGAGAGAACATATATAATGGATAGGCAACTGTTACAAGATCTCAAGGGTATCATCTGTGATGGAGTTGAGGGAGAGTCTCCCTCACTATTCTATAAGCATATAGAAAACAGAGTATGAGCTGGGTGTGGGTTGTACTACCAGTATAATATCTCAAAAGGCATCTGGGATACCTACCTAATACATACCCAAGCTCCACCAAGAACTCATATAAATGCACATTCAGCTCAGTAACAGAAGAAAATGCATAGTCTGTCTCACTTTTTGCCTTGTTTAAAGACTTGTAATGACTGACTTTTTGTACTTTCCTTACTTCAAAGCATAAACATTTTCTCTATGGATTTTTTATTTTAGAAAAATGTAACTATATTTTCATAAAAGTTACATTTTCATAAAATATAAAAATATATTTTATTTTAAAATAAATGATATAATGAAATTTATTACATAAATATAATTATAGAAATAATCCAGCATTTCCTTAACAATCATTTAAAAAAGATTGTGCATGAAACTAAAAATCTATTGTATACAACTTGCTAGTCCATTAACATATATAATAAATTTATAAATAAAATTTATACATAATTTTTTTCTTTCCTTTTTTTTTCTTTCCTCTCCCCCAACCCTAGAGATGACTACCATTGGACATAAATGTGTGTGTCTGTATTCATACATATGTATATTATAAAATTATTCTATATGTGCTTCTATTTACTATTTCAAAGAATAAGATTTTACTGAGGGAACACTTGCATAGGAGTAGTGAGGATGGAAGGAGTGGACCACATATTATCATTCTGTATATACATTAATTGTGTGGAGAAAGAGGAAGAGATGAGAAATCAGAATTGATGTTTCAATATTTCAATGATCTTTCAATTTGTTTTTCTTTCTTTTTTTTTTTTTTTTTGATCCACTGAGTTGGGTCCCATGCATCAAACTTGGAACCGAAAAGATCCCTCCAAAGAAAAGAAGCTTTTTGAACTGGGTCTCTTGAGCGGGACCATGATGCCTTCACCTTTTCCATTCTTTAGCACAGTACAATGCAATGCTAGTGGGCAGCAGATCACTTCAAAACAATACAAAAGCTGTTCCACAAACCAACAAAGGAACATGGTTAGTAAGCACTCTTGAAAGTTGTGTTGCCACAGCAACCAGTCTGACCTCCCCTAACCTGTAAAGCGAAAATGTGCCAACAAGAGAGGGATGGGAGCTCTATCTGTAGTTTCATCAGTTTAAGGAGCAACCACATGAAGCAACTCTCTCTACCATTTATAGGTCAGCACCTTTTCTGCAAATAACAAGACACTGGAACTAACAGCCATGTTTATTTTTCTTTTAATTAATACCTTTTCTGTGCTAGTCTCATTGGGTTCAAATATAACTATAAGCTAATGACATCTACAAAACTCTGAGGAAGTAAACTATGTTATGACATTTGGGCTTCCACCTGTTGCTGTTTTGTTATTTAGCAGCCCAATGTTTTCATCCTCAGTTTGGAACACAAGCTTTCATTTAAATCAATCTTTATGGGAATCATTTCCTTCTCACTCAGGGTTTTTTTTTAAACTACACAACATGACAATGTCTATACTGTATATGACCTGGATAATATAACAAAAGTAGTCACAGTTTAAAATTTTTTAAAAACCAGTTTAAAATCAGATCAACGTGATCTGAAAATGTATTTTTTCACTGTCATTAATATCTCAATAGACTCAGCATAACACTGACTTTTATGTTGGTGAGGACATGGCTCTCTGTTTTAGGACTTACATACTCGATACTTAAAGATGGTTGAACCAACTTATCTCTGTAATTGAATGTAACAAGGAAACTTATATGATCTTGATACGCCCTTGGCAAAGGTCAAAGAAAGCAGGGATGAATCTTCTTCTATTTCCTTATTACAGTTAATCACCTTTGAAATCAAAATTGTGCCAGAAAATCTAGGACATATAATCACTATGCACATGGTTTATAAAATTATTATTAATAGTAATTATTAATTATTAATAGTAACATTAATAATTTACATGATAATAGTACTTGATTACATATTCATGTTGAGTCTACAAGTGTACTCATATATGTATTAGAGAGAGACAGAGAGAGAAAAGAAAGAGAGACAGAGAGATAGAGACAGAGACAAGAAACAGACATAGAATGAGTATTAAATTCAGAGTTAAAGGACATGGATTCAAATTGCAGTTTAGACACTTACTTTCTCTAAGCAAGTTACAACTTATCTAAATTTCAATTTTCTCATCTGAAAAGGGATATAGAAACATTTACTACACAGGGTTGTTTTGAAGAAAGAAACATTATAAGGTGCTATATAAATGAAGATATACTTTTTTTTCCAGATCTGTGATTTCCTTATCACATGGAATTCCTTGAAAGGAAAATGAAATTGCCAAAAGAAAAAAGAAAGAAAAGGCAACTTACAAAAATAAAAAAGAAATAAAAGTAACAATTAGAAAATATTTGGTCACCAATGAAACTAATAACTTAAATGAAATGAATGAATATTTACTGAAATATAGACTACCCAGATTTTTAAAATAAGAAATAAAATAAGAAATAAGAAAAAAAGCAAGCTTAAATAATATAGTCAGGGATGGGAGCAGGGAGGATTGAATAAGCCATAAAAGAATTTCAAAAGGAAAAAAAATTAGATTTATTAACAAGTTAATTCTCCCAAATATTCAAAGAAAAACTAACTACTACATCAGATAACTTTTTACAAAAATAATGAAAGAAAAAATTTTATACACTTCTTACATGAGACAAATATGATCCTAGTACTCAAGCCAGGGAAAGATAAGTCAGATAACAAAAATTCCAGATCACTATCATTAGTGAATATTGATGCAAAAATATTGAATGTTGATATTAGCAAAAACAATACAGCAATTATAATTGTGACTAGGTTTTACTAATACGGGAAAGGTAGAATTGGTTAATTATTGGGAAAACTATAGCTATAACATCCTATTTGCTTTTTAAAAAGTTTTTCTCTTTATTTTTTTCCAAATTTATTTCAAGAAACAAAATAAGAAAAAAGAAAAATAGAAAAGAAATACAAAACAAAATGAAACAAAATAAAAGAGTATTATCATGTACTCAGCAGAACATCAGGAAGGATTCAAAATATATAACAATAAATACCAATTTAAGAAAGTATATAGATATATATATATAAATGTAGAAGAAGTTATATTCATGAGTGTCCATCTTTACTTCCTTGTAAATTGTTCTTTTGTTCTCTGCTGCACACCTTTTTTACTTTATTATTTTCCCCCTTTTATCCCCCACATCACCTCTAAGCAGGCTATAGTTTAAGAAAGATATATATATATATATATATACATATATATATGTAGATATTTACATACACCTACATACACACATTTGTCTCTCTTTATTCCCCTTCATGGTATATATGAGGTGCCTTTTGAACCCATTCCCGATTTGAGTAGGTTTTCAGAACAATGAGTCCTCCTCCTCCCTCTAATGCCTCTGTATCTATTCTTCCTCAGCAACTCATTTGAATGACATGATTACAATTTTTACCTTTACTCTGCTAATCTTTCTTTTGAGCTTACCCTATTGCTGATATAAATCTTAAAAACAAAGTATACATTTTCCATGTAAAAAAAAAAGCAAAAACAATTTGTTCATGTTTAAACAATTTGTCCATGTTGAGTTCCTTGAAACTGCTCTTTGATAGTGGCTTTTATATGTTAAATTTTCTGTTAAGTTCAGGTTTGGTTGATAGAAAGTCCTGAAAATCTCCAAGTTCTTTGAATGTCTGCTTTTTTGTCCTACAAACTTATAGATAATTTTGCTGAATATGGTATAGTTAAATGCCTAATTATTTTGCTTTTCTATAGATATGATTCTGAGACTTGTGGTCTTCTATTGTAGCTACTAATAAGTCTTGTAAATTTTGTGTCTTCTATAACATTATATTTGAAAAAACAATAAAATTCATGTGTATACAAAAATATCATTGATTTTGAAATAATATAACATCCATTTCTCTTTTCAAAAAAAGACTAGAAAACAAAAATAAATGGACTATTCCTTAATGTGATAGCATTTACCTAAAACCAAGAACAAGAATTATTTGTAATGGAGAAACAATAAAGATCTTTACAGTAAGATCAGTGGCAAGAAAAAAAGTTAATTATCATTACTATTTTATATGGTACTTGATAAAAAAAGAAAGAGAAATTTTAAAAAGTAAGAATAGGAAAAGAAGAAAATTATCTTTCTTTTTTTGCAAATGTCATGGTACTTTACTCAAAGAATTTTTAAAAATCAGTTTAAAATAAATGCAAAAAATAATTTCAGTAAAATAGCTGAACATAAAATATATCCACATTAATCGTGAACTTTTTCTGTGAATCATCAATAAAAATAAGCAAGAAGAAATAGATAGAAAAATGCATCCAAAATTATTTTTAAAAGAGTGGGAATGACAAATAAAGATACAAAGGAATAATATGAATTCAACTTCAAAATATTTTTTAAAAAAAGATTTTAGTAATTAGAAGAATATCAATTGCTTATAATTCAGTCATGGTAATCCAATATATGTGACAATACTACAATTCTTACTTGGGTCATTCCAATCAAACTACCAAACAGTAACTTCACTGAACAAGATAAAGTAAAAGCAGCATTCATCTGAAAGAACTAATAGTCAAGAATTTCAAAGGACATCATGAAAAAAGAATTTTTTTTAAAAAGTGGGTCTAGCAGTACCCAGATCTCAAACTATATACAAAAAAATTAACAAAACTATTTGTTATTAATTTAAAAATAGAAAAGATAAATAAAAGAGAAGTATGAAACACACTGAAGTAATATATAGTAACGTAAGTGTTGGATAAACTTCAACATTGAATAAACTACTGAGGTTGGTAAAGCTGATAGTAATGCAAGTATACTCTTTAACAAAGACTTCAGGGGAAAAAAAAGGAAAGCAGTCTGGCAGAAATTAGATTTAGACCAAATATCTTCTACCATAAGCTGCAATATATATGATCTAAATATGAAACAAACAAATGAAAGAGATATTTTTCACAAACATCATGCAATTGAAACTGTCCTCCACTAATTACCTATTCTAATGGTTTTATCCTCCATGACTTCTCTTTGGCATTTGACACTGCTAATCACATTCTTTTCCCTGGATTCTCCATTGTAGATTTTCAAGATTTTTCCCTCTTTTGGTTCTCTTCCTATCTTTAGGACTGTTATTTCTCACTAGATCATGCCAGTTCTTCATCCACATTTTATTTCCAAATTGTAAGTTTATCCCATAGGCTCTGTCCTGAACTCCCTTAGCTATTCATCCTATATGATCTTACTCAATGATCTCAATTATTTCCATAAGTTTAATTATCATCTCTATGCAGATGATTCCTATCTCTATATGAACTATTACATTCGTACATCTTCTACTGCCTATTAGACAAATAAATAGATAAATGATACATATGATGACATATACACATGAAAACATGTGTACCAAAAACAATATATCCAAAGCAATTTATGCAGTGGATAGTATCAGAATTGTACTAAAGAAGAGAAAGTTTCCTTTCATCCTGCCAGGGAGATTTTATCAGTTTGAGCATATGACCAAAGGCATCTTAGGGACAATAGTCACTTTTTTCAAAAGCTGATAAAGAAAGTAGTCACAAGCATGAATTATCTGGAAGTTTTAGTATACTTTCATTGTCTTTAGAAAGACACTGGGAGAACAGGACAAAAGATTTATAGGAGTGTTGGACTACTTTAAGAAGGTTTGTATGAAGCTGCCAATTAAAAAGTGACAGTTTTGCAGAACTTCTGTCAAGTATGTGAATCTCAGGAAGAAATTATTGTTAATGCCCCCCACCTCGCAACTTGGTCATTCCCAAATAATCTTCAAGATCTAAGTACATTCCTATGATTTGACAGCTATTTTCACAAATTTAAGAACTATTTTAGAAACAAAAATGTTTAGAACTATTAAACTATTTCAATCATGTATTATATGTGATTTAAAAGAAGCAGAAGAGTAAAAATGCTAAATTGCTCTAAAACCTACAAAGTCTTTTGGAAAGTGATGGACAGAAAAATCTGAACCAGTTTTCAAAGCCACAATCAACACATGTGCTTCAGGGTTGACCCATTCAGATCCAAGAAAGTTTTTTGTCCTGTACACAGATGCCAGCCTGAATAGCTTGAGGACTAATCTGTACCAAGAAAGTAATGGTCACTAGAAATCAACTGCATTCATCAGCTGATTTACTAAAGCAAGACTCACCACTTCATGCACAAATTGGAATTCCTGATTCTGAAATGAACCATCAGAGGAAAGTTCAAAGATTCTGTACAATATAGTGCAAATTTCATTTATGAGCTGATAATAATCTGCTGACATTTTGACCAATGCCAAGTTAAATATTGCTGCCAGAGATGAGTAGCAGTACTAACTATGAACTTAGTATATATTAACAGGTCTTTGACCCATAAATAGCCTTCAGTGCATCAAAAAATGCTTTGGATTGTTACTATCAGCATTAAACTGAATTTCATCTGTCTTTTTACTGAGCCAAGAATCCTGCATTTCTCTTAAGTTTTGATTAGACTTTATTTTTGATAGAATTGAATACTACCTTCTTAGAGATGAATGAACTACCCTGCTGGTAACCCCTGTGAAGTTCTCAGTTTTCATTTAGCAGCTTCTGAATTTCTCCATCATTTTCATTAAACTAGTCTTGATGTTTGTGATTGTTCTAACCCAGATGACCAAATGCAATGTTGTATATCAAATTTCTAAAAGCTTCCCCTTTTTTCTGCTTCATTGTTGCCAACTGTGTGTGTTGGTTCAATTCACCCTGTGTGTTGGCAACAAATTATTTCCTCTAAGGGAAATACTCTAATCTGTTTATATTAATTCTTCTAGTATTTTTCTGCTCTGGAGCTGCCACTTTTGTTGAATGCAAACATTATGCTTGGAGAGCATAACTTTACGATCAGTCCATTTGTCTGTACCACACATTTCCTTTGTCTGGATAATGAACAATGCTCTGGAGCTTTCCCAGTCACCAATAGAATGAAACAAGGCTGTGTGCTTGCTCCCATGCTTTTTAACATGATGTCTTCAGTCATGTCAAATACCTTCAGCAAGAACAAACATGGAATCAAAAGCAACTATCTCATTGATGATAAATTCTTCCACTTGAAAAGGCTATAAGCCAAAACCAAAGTAGAGGGAGTATTGGTGCATGATTACTTGTTTTCAAGTGATTGTGCCCTGAATGCAGTCTCCAAAGCTGAGATGCAACAAAGTATGCATCAATTCTCTGCTGTTTGTGCTAATTTTGACCTAACAATTAACATCAAGAAAACGCACTCCTCCATCAGCCAGCACCACATCATCTATATGTGGAATCATCAGTTACAGTAAAAGGAGAAGTTTTGCCAAGTTCTCTTACCTTGGCAGTATACTTTCCAGAGATGTTCACATTGATAATGAGATTGCCACATGCACTGCCAGAGCTAGCTCAGTGTTTGGGAGGCTCCAAAGGAAAGTGTGAGAGAAGAGAGGTATTATATTGACAAACAAACTACAAAGTCATTGTTGTATGCCTATGATACCTGGACAGTATACCAGGGCCATGCCAGGAAACTGAATCACTTCCATTTGAATTGTCTTAGCAATATTCTGAAGATCACCTGGCAGGAGGAGATGCCAGACACTGAGGTCCCTTCTCGAATTAAACTGCTGTGAAGAGTGCAACTCCATTAGGCTGGCCACATTGTTTGAATGCCAAATGTATGCTTGTCAAAAAAATATTTTATGGAGAACTCATACGGGGCAAGAACTCACAAGATGATCAGAAAAAGTGATACAAGAGCACTCTCAAGGTATCTCTTCTATTGTATTACATGACAAACATTGGCACAGAACTGCCCAGCATGTACAAATGTACATGTACAAATCTTTTTTATTGTATTATTTTATGGAAATACTTGTTTTGTTCCATAAGTCAAAAATAAGTAAATCACAGTAAGTACATAATAAAAGCTTGTTGATTAAAAAAAAAGAAAAGAAACAATACTCTCTGATGAGCAGAACAGAAGTGATTGAAGTTTACATCAACACACTCAAAGGGATGATCAGACTGGTTCAGATGGTTCCAGTAAAAGAGATATTTTATAATATAAGCAAGAACATTGCCTCACACTGAGTCTCAGTTCAGTGAAGAAGAGAAGATTGAACTCAGAGACAATACATTTCCTGACTAAAACTTTTGCTGTGGAGTCTTAGGATATGAGACAATTCACAGACATGGAACTATTGATAATTAAAGCATCAATAAGTTCAGGTTTAAGAATACCAGTCTATAGATATGATGACATTAATGATGGATAAACAATATTAACTGGCTCAAATATTAGGAAAAAAGGTAATTAGGTAACAAAAGAACAAGATATATTTAACCCATGAACCAATTCATGATATCATAAGTAAAACTGGAGTAGTGGTCATACATTTCAGCCTACCAATCAGTTTCCAAAACCATTTTCTTTCTAATTTCTTCTCTGTCAGTGACACAGGCCAATGTTTTGAACTTTTTTCAAAGCTATTTCTAGGAAGCTTTCATTTTAAGATCTAATAAATTCATAAAATATGATCAAAATGTGTAAAATACACTATTCCATAGTATTACACTATTGATACAGATTGCAACAGGTGCATATGTCTATAGTATATTTATACATACATTAAATATGCCAAATCTGTGGTATTTACAGAATTTTTAAACTATCAAAAGGAACTGTATAGTTAAGAATAAGAAAAATAGCCCAAGAAACTATCACAACAGTCTCCTTGTATTCAGCTGCAAAGCTAGTCAAACATAAGAAATTACCTTGCACAAATGAATCCCACAAGTGCTTTCCAGTTAGTTACGTAGTTCATGAAAATGGCCACATGTTCTTTAATTATGACTCCTTTTCCTCACTCCATAGAGTGAAGGCTAACTAAGACTGAGTTGAATAATAGTTCTCGCCCAAACTTAGCAATTAGATTTACAGGAGAGAAGTGGGAGGGAGAAGAGAGAGTGAGAGGAAATAGGTGAAATATTCCCAAGTATGAGAACCACCAAAGGAATGTTTGCTAAACAGGAGGAAGAAAAACCACCCTACATTACTCACCATGGAGGTTGTTAGAATTTTCTACCTTAACAATGTCCTTTTAATTTAAAAAAAAAACATAATCACCTGTATAGTAGCATTATTAGATCTCATTTTGTCAGCACAATTAACTTGCTTATAAATTTGCTATGAAAGTTCCAAATTATTGTTCATTTAATACCAAATTGTAAGTAATTATTATCTTTAGACCAAAGATGTAAGTTGCTTCTCTGACTAAATTCTGATTCTGGTCATAAATATTTGGGGTCAATCAGAAAAGTACTTTGTTTCTCTTCTTGGAGTTGACAGATCCTACAATAAAAAAAAATAAGTACAGGATCACAGCTGGCATACAATGCCTAATCATGCCTAGTAGAGAATAAAAAATACATTATTTTGGGGACATTAGTCACTCATTATTTCATTGAATAGTTGTACAGAGCCTCAGGCTAAGTTTGAGTCAACCTTCCAGAATTTAAAAGCTAGAAGGACATAAAAATTAAAATCACTTTGCTTTGCTTTTACTTCTGGCATTATAAAGGCAGATACAATGGTCATGCAGGCTAAAATTGAAAGGCACAGATGTGTGGGCTGAAAGAGCTTTGCTGACAACTGTCTAACCAAATTTCAATATTCCTTAGACAAAAAAAAAAAACCATAAAATTTCACCTGAAGAATTGTTACAAAACAGCCAATTTGCTTTTTTACTCTATTTTTGTATTCTGTGTTTTTGTAAAATTTTTTGGATCATGCCAACTATAAAGTTTCTAAGATCAATTGCACATGGCCATATCTCAATCTGTCCTTACAATTGTTCCAACTCTTATTAATTGACTGGTTGATTGTACTGCTAGGATCTTCCCTGTTCTATATAGTAAGGTTTAATGTTTGTTCAATGAATCTAATCCAAACTTTTTATGCAGATATGGAAACTGAATCACCAGAAACTCAAATGATTTATTCTGATTAAATTGTTCTAACTTTCCTGCAATTCTAGCACATTTTGTCTGGATCTCTTCTTTGTCTTCATTCTAGCCTGTATTATGTTTAAGGTTGTAAATTCCTTGGGGGAGGAGACCATGAGGGTGTTTATCTTTGTGTCCCTAGAGATTAATACAATACTTTGTACATAATAGACATTTAATAAATGTGGGTTTTTTTATCTTTTGTTGTTTTTTTATTATAGATCACATTCATTTCTGAATATACCCTCCTTTATCTAGTAAGTCTTCCCTTTTAACAAAGACTTTTTTATTTTTCATCAAAATCAACTAATAATATGGGGACTATCATTTTAATAATATATACAATATTCCACACCTATAATATTATACCATAAATAATAATAATAAGCATTTATGTAGCACTTTAAGATTTGTAATATACTTTACATATATTAAGGAAGGGAGAGACATTTTTTCTTCTTTTCTTGGTGATCACAATTACATAACATTCAGTTTCATTTTATTGTTCGTGGTTATAAATATCTATTTCCCAGTGGCTCCACTTCCATCCCTGTAACCTTCCTGACCAAAGTGCTGGTCTGTAGCTATCATTTCCCTTCATATATCATCTCCCCTATTACAGTATAAACTTGGGAAAGGGACCCACATGCGCGAAAATGTTTGTGGCAGCCCTTTTTGTAGTGGCTAGAAACTGGAAACTGAATAGATGCCCATCAATTGGAGAATGGCTGAATAAATTGTGGTGTATGAATGTTATGGAATATTATTGTTCTGTAAGAAATGACCAGTAGGATGATTTCAGAGAGGCCTGGGGAGACTTGCATGATCTGATGCTGAATGAAATGAGCAGAACCAGGAGATCATTATACATGGCAACAACAAGACTATATGATGATCAATTCTGATGGACATGGCACTCTTCAACAATGAGATGATTCAGGTCAGTTCCAATGATCTTGTGATGAAGAGAGCCATCCACTCCCAGAGAGAGGACTGTGGGAACTGGGTGTGGTTCACAGCATAGCATTTTCACTCTTTTTGTTGTTTCCTTGCATTTTATTTTCTTTCTCATTTTTTGCCAGTTTGATTTGATTTTTCTTGTGCAGAAAGATAATTGTATAAATATGTATGAATATATTGTATTTAACATATTTCTACCATATTTAACATATATTGGATTACTTGCCATCTAGAGGAGTGGGTGAGAGAAGGAGTGGAAAAATTGGAACACAAAGTTTTGCAATTATCCATACAATTATCCATTATTTTGAAAAATAAAAAGCTTTATTAAAAAAGGCAGAAAAACAATTAGGTTCCTTGAAAATTGGCATAGTTTTCTTGTAATAAAAAAATTAATAATATATATGTATGTATTTTGCTGTGGCAATTGGGATTAAGTGACTTGCCCAGAATCACACACCTAGAAGTATTAAGGGTCTGAGGTCACATTTGAATTCAGGTCCTCCTGACTTCAGGGCTGGTACTCTACTATGCTACTTAGCTGTCCCACCAATACAAACTTCTTAAAGGCAGTGATTGTCTTAGTTTTTGTTTTGCTATTCCCCCATGGGTTAGCCCAGTGTTAACACATAGTAAGAACTTGTATAATGCTTTTCTTGCATTCATTCTTTCCATTCACACTATTGTGGTCACAGAATGTATTCTTTTTCTGGTTCAACTTACTTGTTTTGTATCAAGACACGTAAATCTTCTCATACTTTTCTGAATTCTTCATATTTATCTTTTCTTGCAGCATAGCAATAGTTCACACTATGATGTACTACAGTATCTTCAGCTATTCCCCTATTCAATGGGATACCTACTTTTAGTTCTTTGCTACTACCAAAAACAGTGTTGCTATGGATTTTGATATTCTTTCTTATAGTGATTTCCTTGGAGTATAAACCTAACACATATGTTTGCTGAATTGAGTTAAATTTTTCAAGGTCATATAACTACTTAGTGGCAGAGCAAGGATTTGAAGAATCCCATCCTTTTTCTACAGTAATCATAGTGATTTGTGTAATGCTCACTATTTCTGAAATAATTTCCAAAAGTCTCTTTTCCATATTTATAGATACAGATAGCATAATTAACTGTTTTTAAAAATTGGTAAATACTGTAAAATGATAATGCAAGATTTATTCAAATATATACAAGGAATTTTCCCCCTGCTATTCTAAACTAATAAAGTGAATTGCACAGAAATTTTTTCCCTTTTTGATATTAATTCATCTTTTCATTTCAATTCTTATACCTTTACAACTAAATATGGAAGTTACAGTGAAGAACACTGGTATATTATTCTTAGTAATAATTGATACCTACAAGTGAATTTCCCAAAGGTAAATCTCAAAGAGAAAAGCAGCTGGATGGAACATTGGAAAAAGTGTAGGACCTAGAGTCATGAAAACTTGCATTCAAATATAGCCTCAAATTTTGGTAGACTTTGGGCAAGTCACTTGACCCCTCTCAGGTTGTTTCCTCATTTGTAAACCTGGCATCAATATAATAATATTCTGTGTATACTGTGAAGATAAAATGAGTTATTAACAAAGTGCTTTACAAACCTTAAAGCAGTATATATAAAATGTACTATTATTTTTTAATTAAAAGTAATATATAAAGTCAATTTTAGCCAACTGGAATGTCAAAAGAAACTTAAATAAAAACTACTCACCCCACCTTTGTTAATCAGCAACTTGTCTATATAGAAGTGTCTGGGACAGAGGTACAAATACCAGGCCCAAAACACTCCCAAATATGGCCTAAACCAGTTTAAAATGTAATTAAGAACTATTTAACAAAAATAAAAATAAGATAATATTGTCTTTTTTGCTTTCTTTTTTTATTTAATATTTGTTATTTTCCCCAGTTACATGTAAAACAATTTCTTACATTTGTTTTTAAAACTTTGAGTTCCACATCCTCTCCCTTTCTCCCTTCTTACTCCCCCACTGAGAAAGCACTTGTGAAGTTATGCAAAACATTTCCAAGAAAGTAATGTTACAAAAGAAAACATAGTTCTCCTCCTCAAAGCCCCCTCAAAAAACTCAAGTAAAATAAAGTTTAAACAAGTATACTTTAATTTGTCTTCAGATAAAATCAGTTCTTTCTCTGGGTATGGATAGCATTTTTCATCATAGATCTTACAGAGTAGTCTAGGATCATTGTATTGCTGGGCATTCACAGTTGATCATCTCACAATATTGCTATTAATTTGTACACAGCTTTGGCTTCATTTTCTCAAAGAGAAAATATATGTTTGTGTATAGCATATGTTTGTGTGTATGTGTGTGTATGTGTAGACAGTTTGAAAGATGGATGGATAGAGAAATAGATAGGTAGATAGTTAGATGTTCCAACTCGGTGACCTGAGGTGCAATTCTTTAATTTTAATTAATTCTTCTTTAAGCCTTATATTTTAGTTTATCTCTAGAATTTTCCCAAAGCAAGGAATGAATCACACATGGGACAAGTATTTATTCAATACAACAAAAGACATACAAAGCATGCTCATGTACGCATTGAAAGAAAAGCTTAAAATAAAGTTCAGTAACCAGACAACTACTTAATCCACTCTCCTGGGCAGTTGAAATGTAAATGCATCAGAATAAAAAGTAGTTTTCTAAGAGTACTGAATAAATATTGTTATATTTCACCTCAGTTCTTCTCTATTCCCTTAATGTTTGTATTTTCTGGCCAACCAAACCAAGCCTGGGGTTTCTTTCCCTATTGGGGCTTATCTTCACCAATAAAGAAACTCACCATGCTGTCAATAAACTTCAACCAAAGGACTCAGGTCCTCCAGACTTCTCAAATCCAAAAGATAGTCTCCAGAACTGGACAAATCTGTATCAATTATCTGTGTTCAAAAAATATTCTGATAATCTATGAGAAATGAAGGAACACAAAGCAGAAGATGAGATGATATTTAAAATCACCAAGATGTGAGCTCTTACAGTCAGGTAGAAGAAAGGATGATTTTTCCTTCCTCTATCTCTTCACAGGAATTCTGAAGAAGTGGAACTAATTTGCTTCACAAAGGAGTTAAAGGGAAATAGGACTTTTTTTAAGTCCTTTTTTTAAAGATCCATTGAACCATTAATGCCATCTGCCTTAGCCAATAATATAATTGACATTTGGCATTCCCAGGGCTCCTAAGTTCTGACACCATGACCAGCTGTAACTGTTCAGGAGCTTCATCATCCCCAAAGCACCCAAGCAATGAAATAACACATGTGATTGGCTAAAACAGGCAGGGAAACTGAATTCTCTTTGCACCCCCCCGCCAGATTACATATGCATAATATAAAATATGTAGAAAATATGAAGTCATTGGTGTGGCTAGGTCATACTACTAACTCAAATCTATAGCTGGGGCAGTATTCAAACACTGGCATATTTATGTATTCATTCAGATCCTAAGTTTAGAGCCAGGGTTGAGCAAATATACCAAGCCAAGCTAGAACATAGATCCAGAAGAGAACAAAATTTCCTGAGCTATGATGTTACTGCCTCCCATTTTTAAAATAGCACATCACTGGTTATTGAAGTTGCTAAGTTTCTACTTTACTCTGAAGCAAAAAATATTGCTCTAGGTGATCAAATTCTGAATTTGATTGATGTGTCCAATTCTCAACTCATTAATTAAAATACATGAAGCATAATAGTATTATTTTGGCATTTAAAAAATAAAACATAGTAATTTTACTGTTTAATTTAAAACTAAAAATGAAAGAACCCAATGAGCAAATTTTTGTATAAGACAAATATAATTATCCCTAAGTAGTTCTGTCAAGGTTACAGGCAGGTCCTCATCCATAGCATGTCTTGCACTTATGGGACAGGTATTTTGCAAAAATATTTCTCAGAGTGCTATTAATGCTGTATTGAATTTGAAAACTTTTAAAGTGATACCATACTTTTTAGAAGTTCTTTTAAAAATATTTAGAATACCAAAAAATTAGTTTGTGACAAAGTAAAAATTCATCTCCATTTGTCATGCACAGACTTTTTAGCTGAACTAAGCCCTAGTAACTGAGTGCACATGTTTAGAAGTTATAAATAAGGTTTTTTTCTGTATCCCACTGTGGTGCCTAGTAGGACAGAACTGCAGAATGCAATGGGTAAAATTGTTTACCCCAACAGAAGTAGCTTAAACACAAGAAAGGATTGTCATCTAGTGGTAAAAATAAGGAAGATAAGAGATGAGAGATTTATGTTCTTCAAATATATGGTCACCTGAATGTATGGTATAGTGAACAAAGCATAGAATTTCAATATATTCTATGGTCTGTGGTTAGAGAAGATGATTTCAACTCCTCCATACCTCGAGTAGACAGTCTTTATGAAATATTCGGGCAAAAAATAATAATCATCCAATGGCCAGTGTTCAAAAAATGATGTTCTTTGATTTCAGCTAAACTGTATTGGTCCTTGTACAATGACACATGCAAGTCATTTTGTTATCAGGTCTTTTTTAGCTTTATGGTATCTGCCAAATTGCACTCTTACACACACAGACCTATGGTCTTCAAGTCACTTCAATAAGACTTTTAGTGAAGGAAAGTAAATATGTTAATAAATTAGTGGAAGTTGATGTTTAAATATCCTGTATATCACATATTAAGGACATTCATGAAACAAAAAAGGTATATGTTTCCAGTTTTGTTAGAAATTGTGGGGGGAGATGGATGAAATTGAAGGAAATTATCATCTCTTTTAATTAATTTAGTCCAGATACCTCTTAAAGACAGGAGAGTAGACTGAGTGTCCAAGCTTGCATTCTTCCTATGCCCACAAAACTAGAAATCACAGTACATCAGAGGTAGGGTAGGCCCAGTTTCAGATCATATTTATATAAATAAATCCCAACACAACTCTTCTATGTCATATGGGAATCTATATTAAAACTATATAAATATCAGCTATTATTGTTACCTATTCAGTGTTCTTTGTCCTTAGTCATGAATCTCTGCATCTAACTTTAGTCCAGCTTAACCTTTATATCCTGACGTCTGATCAATATCCAATATCAACATGGTAGCTCCTTCCCTGATTCCTGTTCCCAACTCTGTATAGAATACTGGTGATGATCCCTATGCCCTAGTATTATATTTTATAAGTATCAAGACAACAGAAGAAACAGAAGAAACAATGACCTAGTAGTCATGATAGCTAAAATCTAATTTCTTCTACTATTCTCATAATATCCCACAATAGGATAAATAAAATGTGAGAGCCAATGGAGCCATAAAGCTCTTGTCATCTATTTCATCAAAGCACTTTGTCTTAAAATTTACTTTGCCTTTATTATATCTTGCCTTCTGTGTATGTCTTTGTGTCAAGTCCAAACCTTGCCATTAGATATTTATTGAGAGCAAAGGTGATAGGATTTTTCATTCCTTTTCAGGACTATTGTGAGGATGAAATGAGATAATCAGTTTAAAGTACTTAGCATAGTGCCCAGCACATAGTAAGTGTTATGTAAAAGTTATTATTGTTGTTGTTGTTGATTTCTGCATTCCCAGAACAATGTCTTGTAAGTAGTAGCTCTTTAATATTTGTTCAATGGAAATTATACATTTCATATTCATATTAGATATATTAATTACATATTACATATATTCGAATTGTCAAGTATTTTAATATAATTAGCATGTAGTGGACTTCCTGCCATCTAGGGGAGGGGTGGGGACTGGGGGTAAAATTTGTAACGGAAAGCTTTGTAAAGATCAATGCTGAGGAACTACCCATACATGTTATGCAAATAAAAAAAATTTAAAAAAAAGAAATTATATATTTCAGTCTAAAAATTCTTCAACTTCTGAATTTGGAATAATATTAAAGTAATAACTCCTTATATTATGAATGTTGTATATATGAAGATTCACATATTTGGCATGAGGAATAGTTGCATTTTGGTGATCCTCCAAAACACATAGGTTAAAAAGTGAAATAACTTACATACAAATACTAATAAAAAGATTCATACTGAAGTAGTAAGAGGGAGTAGATATTTAATTTGATTAAGTAATTAGGACAGCCAACCATGCTGAAGGTAAGAGATGTATAAATCAGATGGATCTCTAGAAGTTACAGAATTATAAAACCTAAGAATTAAAATGGGTTGCAAAGAACATCCAATCTAACTCTCCCATTAACAAAAAGTATTCCCCCTCAAAAAAAAGATCCCCAACAAGAGGTCACAAAACCCTTGCTCACAGATCTCATATACAGAAATAAATAGGGTAGACTCTCACAAACTATATTAGTGAAGGAACAATTGAAGAGATTTTGTATCTTGTCCAAAATGGCATTCTGGAACCCTTAATCAACCTTTTATCTGCAAAAGATAGCAAAATTGTCCTGGTTATTCTGGGAACAATTTCAAATAATTCTTCTAATTTGAAGGCTATGGGAGACTAGATATAATTGAAGTTCTCCAATCCTATGAAAATGAACTGGCTCATAAGACTTTCCTCAAGCTTAATTGAAAAGTATTTCTTTGTAATGGAAGATCAAAATGTTATACTAGAATCTACCTCCGATGAGCAGGCCTTTTAGATTCAAAATGGCACATCCAAGACCTTTAATATTTTAATTTTATGCCGTCCACATTCAGAGAGAGAACTATGGAGATTGAATGTGGATCGAAGCATAATGTTTTCATCATTTTTGTTGTTTGCTTGGTTTTTTTTCTTTCCTGTGGTTTTTCCCCCCTTTGATCTGATTTTTTTGTACAACATGACACATAGGCAAATATGTTTAAAAGAATTGCATATATTTAATCCATCTCAGATTGCTTGCTGTCTTGGAGAGGGGAAAGATAAGGAAGGGAGGAAAAAAATTTGGAACACAAAGTTTTACAAAAATGAATGTTGAACTGTGATGAACTTGGTTCCTGTTAACAATGAGGTGATTCAGCAAACCATTCTCCAATTGACAAATGGTTAAAGGATATGAATAGACAGTTTTCAAGTGAAGAAATCAAAACCATTTCTAGTCATTTGAAAAAATATTATAAATCACTATCAATCAGAGAAATGCAAATTAAGACAACTCTGAGATACCACTACATATCTTTCTGATTGGTTAAGATGACAGGAAAATATAATGCTAAATGTTAGAGGAGGTATGGGAAAACTGGGACACTGATACATTGTTGGTAGAGTTGTGAATTGATCCAACTATTCTGGATAGCAATTTGGAACTATGTCCAAAGTATCAAACTGTGCATATTTTTTGATCTAGCAGTGTTTCTATTGCATCTGTAAAGAGATCATAAAAGAGGGGAAAAGGACCCACATGTGCAAAAAATATTTGTAGCAGCTCTTTTGTGGTGGCAAGGAACTGGAAACTGACTGGATGTCCATCAGTTGGGGAATGGCTGAATAAGTTATAGCATATAGCATATGAATGCCATAGGATATTATTGTTCTATAAGAAATGATCAGCAGGATGATTTCAGAGAGGCCTGAAGAGACTTACATGAACTGATGCTAAGTGAAGTGAGTAGAACCAAGAGATCATTGTACATGGCAACAACAAGATTATGTGATGATCAACTGTGATGGACTTGGCTCTTTTCAACAGTGAGATGATTCAAGACAATTCCAATAGTTTTATGATGGAGCTATCTACATCCAAAAAATGGATTGTGGGGACTGAATGTGGATCACAACATAGTATTTTTACCTTTTTTGTTGTTTGCTTGGTTTTCTTCTTTCTCATTTTTTTTCTTTTTGATCTGATTTCTCTTGTGCAGAATGAAAAACGTGGAAATATGTTAAGAAGAATTACATCTGTTTAATCTATATTGGATTACTTGCTATCCAAGAGAGGCGGGAGGGAGGAAGGGAGAGACAAAAATTTGGAACACAAACTTTTGCCAGGATGAATGGTGAAAAATATCTTTACATATATTTTGAAAATAAAAAACTATTATTAAAATGAATTATATAAAAATGAAAATTGAAAATTATCTTTTATGTTTTAGGAAAAATAAAATGTTATTAAAATAATATATATATATATATAACATGGAAAAATTAGATTTTATAGTCAGATTCATTGAGTTTACGTTGTTCTTGACTTCCTTTTATCTTAATGTCTCTCCATTAAGATCTTTTATAATATGACTTTTAATATATCACTAAAGCATAATTGAACAATTTGAATTGTAGAGTTGCTATGCAAAACCTCTATTCTCTAAAAGAGTTCTTATTTTTATATGGAGTTTCATGTTTTGCCTTAAGCATGAATAATCTTTTTTGATTCAGTCAATTGATTTAGCCCATCAAAATCATTGATTGGTTCTCTATCATTCAATGTGTTCCCTATATTTTTAAGCTTCACAGTATCTTTAATTATGATAATGAGACAATTTCATTAATTAAACAGTTTAAAAATACTGGACCAAGAATAAATATTCATGACACCTCACTACAGACATTCCTTCATATTGACTTATTTTTGAGTCCAGGTTTTCAATCAGTTACAAATCCACTTTCCCTTTCCTATTTCTCTCCATCTTGTCCACAAGGGCAACATAAAATGACTTTTCGTGTTCGCATTTAAAACCTCCCACTCATCCAAAAATATTGTGGGAGGTCAAAAAAGCTTCCTGGAAAAGGAAAGGTTTGGGGTCCATTCTAGAATAGGGCCAAATGAAATAATGGCAGACTCTTCCTGGAGTATACCAAACAAAGGGGTGGTCTACTCTATTATGCAATTATTAATTTTTTGTTTCTTAAAAATGTTCTTCATGGGGCAGCTAGGTGGCTCAGTGGATAGAGCACCAGCCCTGAAGTCAAGAAGACCTGAGTTCAAATTTGGTCTCAGACACTTAACATTCCCTAGCTGTGTGACCTTGGGCAAGTCACTTAATCCCAATTGTCTCAGCAAAAAAAAAAATGTTCTTCATTACTGTGATAATTATAAAAGCTATAATAATAATAATAGCTTATATTTATAGAGAGCTTATCATAGGCCAGAAACGGTGCTAAAAGCTTTATAGTTATTATTTCAGTTGATCTTCACAATAATCCTAAGGAACAGATGCTTTTGTTATTGCCATTTTAAAGATGAGGAAAATGAGGCATAAAGAGGCTAAATGACTTTCTAAGATCACACAGCTAGCGTGTCTGGAACCATATTTGAACTCAGATCTTCCTGACTTCAGGCCTAGCATTTTATCCACTGTGCCACCTAGCCACCTAATAATAAAATACTTATTTTAAGTAGTTTTAAAAAAAAATTCTAAATACATGCAAAGACAATTTTCAATATTCAAAACCTATGCAAAATCTTGTATTCCAAATTTTTCTCCCTCACTCCTCCCTTAGAGAGCAAGCAATCTGATGTAGGTTAAACACGTGAAATTCTTCTAAATATATTTCCATAGTCATCATGCTGTACAAGGAAAATCAGATCAAAAGGGAAAAAATGAGAAAGAAAAAAAAACAAGCAAACACCAAAAAAAGGCAAAAAATACTATGCTTTGATCCATATTCAGTCTTCACAATTCTTTCTTTACATGTGGATGGTACTTTTCATCCATCTGTTGGACTTGCCTTGAATCACTTCAGTGTTGAAAAGAGCCATGTCTATCATTTCTATTACAGTTGATCATCACATAATCTTCTTGTTGCTAGATACAAAGTTCTTTTGGTTCCGCTCACTTTATTTAGCATCAAATCATCAATATAGGCTTTTCTGAAATCAGCCTGCTCATCTGAAATACTTATCTTAAAAAATGAAGAAAAAATATTATCTTAAAGTTCATAATAGTTAAACAAATTATAATGAATAAAGTACAAAACTGTACCATTTAAATGTATAAATGTCATATTGCTAAACTGATTACTGATTTACAACTGTCCACTATTAAAAGGCATTCATTCAGTAGTACAGAAGAAGAAACTTTATAACAAAATCAAGAAAAAGAGGATATGCATTTAAACATATTCTTCCTTATTTTGTACTTGGTTTTAGATATGAAATCAAAACATGCAAGGTAGCAGTGCCATCAGAAACTCAAAGCTTCATCATAAAAAATTAAAAGGGACAAATACAATTACATGCTATAGCAAAGCTTTTGTATACACAAAATTAATTAGAATCTGCATGCCTTAAATCAGTTAGAATTAATATACAAACAATTGATAGGGAAAAAAATTCTCTCCAACAAATTTCTCTGATGAAAGTCTGACATCCATGAGATATATGGAATTGATACTAATATGTAAGAAAAAGAGCCATTTGCCAAAAGATAAGGGCTTAATAGATATGAACTAGCAACCTTTGAATGAAGAAATGAAAAAAAATATCTATAATATAAAACACTCCAAATAAAAATCAATAAGAAAAACAAAATTTGCAACAATTCTGAGGATGCATCCCACATCAATCAATTTGGCAAAGATGACAAAAGATGAAAGTGACCATTTGGGGAGGGGCTGTGGGAAGACAGGCACACTAATGCACTCGTAATAGAGCCATGAATTGGTGTAACCATTCAGTAAAACAATTTGAATTGGATTGGGAAGTCATTGCACTGAACTCTGACCCAGGAATACCATTATCAACAATAAACCAGAGGGAGGAAATGTAATGCATGAGAACACACCAAATGGGGAATGGCTGAACTAATTTTGAAGCATGAATACAATAGAATATTACTAGATACTAAAGAAATTGTGAATATGGTGGATCCAGAGAAACACAGGAAGGCCTATATGAACAAATGCAGAGTGAAATGAGCACAACAGGACCATTTACATGATGAGCACAATAATATAAAAGTAAGTGACTTTTAAAGGCTAAAGAACTCTAATCAGCACAGTGGCTAATCATTTATTTCAGAAGAATATGGTAAGACATGCCATTCCATCATGACAGAGAACTAATAGACTAAAGGTACAAATGAGACATAACATCTTCAAAAAATGCCAATATTTGCTACAAGGGGAGCCTTCTTGGGGGCAGGAGGGGGGAGGGAAACAGGGAAAGTGAATTAGTAAATAGTAATAGAAATGCAAAAACAAACAAAAGAAAGCAAAAGAAAAAATCATCAATGAAACCTTTTAAAATGCACAAGAAAGGGGGGACACAATTAAACAAAGGCAATTTTGCTGTTATCATTTTCAATTTTATATGCCTTTAAAAAAAACAGAAATTCTGGGGCAGCTAGGTGGCACAGTGGATAGAACACCAGCCCTGAAGTCAGGAGGATCTGTGCTCAAATCTGGTCTCAGACACTTCCTAGCTGTGTGACTCTGGGCAAGTCACTTAACCCCAAATGCCTCAGCCAAAAAAAAACAAAAAAAAAACCAAACAAACAGAAATTCATAGTTTTGTTCTTTGTGGGTTGAAATGTTCATGTTCGTTAATAAATTTTCATTTCAGAATCTTTTTTAAAAAAGGAAATCTTTGCATATACAACTGTCTTTTTCCCTCTACTGTTCAATCCACAAAATCCTGCTCTCAAATCCTTCTGTTTATCTGACATGTTATTATTCTTATTGTGACCCTCTCAGGACTTTGCTATTTATTTTTATTCTTTCACTGTTTTGACTGAATCCCAGCAAAAGATCATAGCTTGGATTCCATGGAACCTCCCTATTAGGTACTTCTCCCTAGTGGATGAAAAACTTATTGGGCAGTGATTCAGACATCAGATACTTAACCCTCAATTCTATCCCCAGACTAAACTGTGACCCAGTAAGTAAATGTTTAACTTTTCCAAAATTCACTAATACCTATATTACATTTGCCAGTAAATATATGGATACAAACTAACTGAAAAATAGCATTACTTCCTTCCCAAATTTCGCAGAATTTTCAAGGCCCAAAGTCACTCTGGGCCAGGCCGGAACTCTTCTTAAAGTCACTGAAATTATAATTTTCCCAGGTTCCTAGTATCCACATGGGCATTTTGAGGCCAGAACCAAGCCAGTTCTCAAAAGCGAGAGGAGATAATGTACAGGAAGAAAAGCTTATTTGCCTTGCTGCCTTCTATTCAACATTGTCCTTGTGTTAGTGGAGCAGCCAAAATTACCCCAGACTCCTCAAAGCATTCTCTGCATCAATCCAGTCTATTCCCACCTGGAAACAAATGATTAGAGTAAAAGGATTTTTTTAATGCATTGCATTATTCAACAGCCTTTGAGAGCTGGCAAGCACAAGGGCCAGAGACCTTGTTTTAAGTCAATAATTTAAAAGCTCCCTGGACGCTGGAGCAATACAAGTTGAGTCATCTGTAACTTCACCCAACAAATGAGTCACCAGGTGCTCATGCCATCACCCTGGAATGATGTTGTAACTTTGAGATAGCCAGTCCCTGACAGGAAGACAAGAAAAGGAAACGTGTGATTCTATTAAAAAAAAATTCCTCAAACCTTAAAGAAGCCTATATATCCCCTTTTTCTGTAGTCTGTAACTATGTTATCTAAAACATGCACACAGAGAGTCAAGTATATAATATACACTTAATAAAGACTTCACTCATTCATGCTTTTTTCATTCCTTTACTCAGAGTCTTTGGGAACAAAGAGAAAGGTTCCCTAATGCAGAACCCTGAAAACTTGCTATAATCCAGTATACTGTCAAGTACTTAGATGGAAGATAATCAGCTGTTTGACAAATATTTATTAAGTGCCTGCTACTGCCAAGGTAACGTCTTAATTAAATCTTCGCTAGTAGTTATAGTGATACTATGATATGGGAACAAGAAATTCCTGTTCTCTCTCTTTCTCTCTCTCTCTCTCTCTCTCTCTCTTTCTCTCTCTCTCTCTCTCTCTCTCTCTCTCTCTCTCTCTTTCTCTCTCTCTGTTTATAAATCTCTTTTTCTTTCTTTCTCTCTCTTCCTCTCTCTTTCTCTCTGTATATATATATGTATCTATATATGGAGAGAGATACATATATATATGCTCTATCTCTCCATTGTACAATTAAAAATGTACAGCATTAATGAAGCTGGCATTAAATTTAATCTATGCACCTTTTAAAAGTTCCTATTCAAACTTTTCTTTCTCTAAAAGTCCTGATAAATTGTTGAAATACTCCTTTTTTGGTCCTTAACTATCACTTTTCTTTTTTAAAAAATCTAGACAATATTCTTCACATAAATCTCTGTTCTTTTATTTTAAAGATCAAACATCCTTTCACCTGAGCTGCGAAGAGTGGCCAGTTTCCCTGGTAACATAATTTGCTTCCAGTTCAGTGGCAATCTGAGCTCATTTTCATAGGTTTGCTATACCCAGTAGCCAATCCCAGATCAGAAAGCCGTGGTATCTTTTCAAAGCACTATAAAAAGTCTGTTGCTAAGGTGTTTGGTTAAATGAACCTCTTAAATATTGATTTTAATGCTTTCCTTTCTATTTTTTAAAGCTCCACTGGGTTTAGTCTTTCTTGAACACATAGAACATAGCTGCTTTGAGCTTCCAATTCCATGCTTTTTTTTTCTTTCTTCATTTCAATGATGCATATTCATTGGCATCTTTTATCAGTTTCCAAATGAAAACACCAATTATGCCACTGAATGAAGATCATCAGGGACATGGTCATATTTGTCCAATTATAAGTATAATGAAACATAAAAGGCCTGATTCCACAAATTTAAACAAATTCTAATTTTTAAAAGCCAATAAAAAGTCTCAAAACCATCTGTGTATCGAGGGGTTAAGCTTCAGTTAATGTTAAAAGGTCTCTTCCCTAATCCTAATAGAAGAATGCATAATTCCAGTTTTATTTTGTCTGTGCTACTAAACATTATCTCTCATGCTTTCTACATCCTAGCCAAATTGGCTTAGTCCCTTTTCCCATACACAATATTCCAAATCCTATCCCACGTTTTCACTCACAGTCTCCCATGTCTGAATACTCTCCTTAATAACCTTCTCTAAGAACTTCCATCTCTATTCAAGCCTCAATTCAAGCACCACCTTGTAAAAAAGTCCTTGATTGCCTCTTCTCCCATTGCTTTGTATTTATTTTCTAAACATTAGCATTTGCCTATTTGTGTAAGTCTTGGCTCATAGAATCAATTATGTGACACAGTGGACAGAGTACCAGGCCTGGAGCTTGAAAGTACTAAGTTCAAATAGCTTCAGATACTTACTAGCAAGTGGTATGCGTCCAGGCAGTTACTTTATTGTTGTTGATGTTTAATCATGTTTGACTCTTAATGATCCCATTTGGGATTTTCTTGGCAGAGATGCTGGATGAGTTTGATTTTCCTTCTCCAGATCATTTTACAGATGAGGAAACTGAGACAAACAGGGTTAGATGACTTGCCCAAGTTCACAGAGCTGGTAACTGTCTGAGGCTGAATTTAAATATAGGTCTTCCTGATTCCAGACTAGGTGCTGTGTCCACTGTGTCACTTAGCTTCCTAGAAAGTTGCTTAGCCTGTGTTTCAGTTTACTCATTGATAAAATGAATATAACAACAGCTCCTACTTCTCAGTCATTTTGAGAATCAAATGAGATAATAAATAGTTGGAAAGTGTTTAGCACAGTTTCTAGCACACTGTGGGTATTTAATAATACTGTTTCCTTCAATGACCCTTTCACCCTCCCAATTCCAGGTTCACACGGACCTTATAAGACCCTGGGAAAGTTATTTTCTCTGTATATCTAGAGTTGTTTAACAAAAATGATGCTCAAAAAATAAAACTTAGACACATGCTTGTGACTAAGTTTTCCTGAATGTAGGTCTGTCCATAGTTCTTACTCCAGCTCTAGCACTTAAGGTAGTTCATTGGATTATGGAATCTCCTTTATTTCACCACAAAGAAAACAAGGGTGACAATCACAGAAAGACATAAAACACTCAGATACTCCATCAGCTCCCCTTTGAAGGTGATTGAACTTAGGACTGTAATCAGGACAACTTTTGCACATTTTGCTGAGCTCTTCTCTACAGAACCCTACATAACCTACACGCATACACACACACACACACACACACACACACACACACACACACACACACCCAAAAAACATGGAACCACCTCTAGTTTAGACTCAACTGCTTTCCTTTTCCCATACCAATTTTGTGAGGTAGGTAGTAAAAGTATTATTATCTCCCTTATGCTGATGAAAAAACTAATATTTATAGAGTTTTAGTGACTGACCGACAAATGTTAACCAAAAGATGAAAACATGTTTTGGTGGCTTCTAAGAAAGCATTGAGCCTTTGAGTAATTTACTGAATTTACTCTCCAAGATGGTCAGAAACTAGTTGAGCCAATTAATCCTCCTCTTTCTCCAAGGACAGTGCTGCATCAAAAAAAAAAATCTCTTTCAGCCCCAAACTCTTGCATTCCCAAATAAATTTGGAGTTACCTATGAGAAAACTGTCAAAGCTGAGTTTCTCAAGAAATCTTCCTTCTTCTATCTGGATGGTCAGATGGTCAGAGTCAATCCTTCTAGGATGATACTGCATAAGGAATTTAAAATTACCTTAGCACAAAGTGGCACAGTGGAGATCCTAGAGAGTCAAGAGGAGTCATCTTCTCAAGCTAGCCTCAAATACTTATTGGCTATATGACCCTGGCAAGTCATTTAATCCAGTTTACCTCAGTTGCTTCATCTGTAAAATGAACTGGAGAAAGAAATAGCAAACTTTCTAGTCAAGAAAACCTCAAATGGAATTATGACTGAAACAACTCAAACACATAAGAGTTTGGAGCTCAAGAATATTTATTATACATTTACTACCTTCTCATTCCCTACACAAACTTATGTTGATTTCCTATGTGATTTCTATAAGTCACTATCAATTGCTCCTGTGCTGAAGAAACCATATAGGGAGGCAGGGGACATATCCCCTAGTCTCCTCCCCCATATTAAAGTTCTCTCTGCTAATCTCCTCTCTGATTTATAAAAGTAAAATTGAGGGAGAACATACTGAGAGACAGAGGAAAAGAGACAGAGAAAGAGACATGGAGAGAGTTAATTTGTCTATTAGCTCAATTTTGTAGACTATGGGAAAAGGACAGCTCCAATAAAAAAGAGTCCATTCTCCTAAGAATTATTCTAAATTTAACAAGCACACAAAAATAATCTATGTACAAAAAAGAAAATAAAAGAGGATTATGTGTGAAACTGAATTTCTTTTATGTGCACCTTGGTGGGTTTTTTGAGTATATAATAAATTCAGAATGTTCATCTTAGAACTGTCCCTTTAGGATTTTCTTTTACTCTATTTTGTGCATTTTTAAAATGCTTCAATCATCCTCTTTTCTTTCCTTTCTTCTTCTTCTTCTTTTTTTGTTTGCTTTTCAGCAATGTTATTGCTAACTCCCTTCCTAAATTTCTTTTCATAAATTATGTGAAATAATCCTTATAACAAATAAACAGTCAAGCAAACCTTGCACATTTGCTATGTCCAAAAATTATCTTGTTCTACATTCTTAGTCCATCCCTTCATGTTCAAGAAGTAGGTAGTATGCTTCTAGATTTGTGATCAGTCATTGCATTGATAAAAGTTCTTAAGTCTTCCAGTTATTGTTTTCTTTACAGTGTTGTTATTGAATAAAATATCGTTCAAATTCTATTCACGTTACTCTGCATCAGATTATATAAAACTTCCAAGATTTCTCTGAAACTAACCCTTTTGTCATTTTCATAGCACAAACATAATCCACTAAATTCATATACTATAATTTGTTCAGAAATGCCCCACTTGATTGGCATTCTTTATGTTTCTAGATTTTTTTTACAAATAAAAAAGATCTCTCTCTCTCTCTCTCTCTCTCTCTCTGTCTCTCTCTCTCTGTCTCTCTCTCTCTCTCTCTCTCTCTCTCTCTCTCTCCCTCCCTCTCTCTTTCTCTTGTATTTGTAATCCTAGCTCTAAGATCATACAAAAAACTTGGTTCTCATGCAGGGCATGCAATTTCGATGCGACTCCACAAGAGAAAATCTAACAGAGATCAGGTGCTGATATAGCCAAATAAGAGAGTGTCCCCTACCAATCCACTGGTCTGAGAGACATCCAGAAACTATCTCATATGTAACGCATAATGATAAGATACCCTATTTTGTTAAAACTAAAATTAAAAAAATATATATATTATTCAGAATCTATGAAGCTAAATAAATTTAAATAATTAAGTTGTGAAACAATGCTATTTATATTTGTAGTATTTACACTTGAGATTAGTAAAACTTAAAACTTCACTCAAACTTTTGAGATACCCTATATATTATATAAAAATATGAGTGTGTGTGTCTTTTTACTTTACATTCATTCATTAATCCATTCATCCATTCCATTCATTGTTTGGAACATAGTAGTCAATAATTCTGGAGTTCTCAATGCCTTTGTATAAGGAACCAGTGGATATCTACTAAGGTACTTCTCAGATGCCATCAAATAATCTAATCAAGTTGATTGGGGAATTAGTCAAGGACTCTCTAGATTAACCCACTTTACCTTTGTATGTTGTTTTCCCTCAGCTGAATATAGATTTCTTGAGGACAAGAATTCTATCATTTTTGTCCTTCTTTACTCAGTATCTAACATAGTGGCTGGTAGACTCTTTAGTTTGTTGAATTGAATGGAATATCTGATATTATCAATCTAGCCCCAAGCTCTCTTTCTGGCACATGAAAGATTTAGATACCTATTAAATTCATGTCCTCAAAAACAAAATGAATGGAAGGAACCTAGAAGTTCCACCACTTTATAATTCTACTGGCCAGGCTTAGAGATACTTAAGTGATGAGGTAAGAATGATATGTCCTAATATTGTGAAGAAGGTCCTGGACTTGTAGTTAGGAAAACACAGGTTCAAATTCTGACTCAGATACTTAATATTTATGCAACTCTGGATAAATTACTTAATTTTTCTGTTTCTCGGGATCCTTATTTGCAAATTAAGGAGGTTGGCTTCTAATATTTCTACCAGCTCTAAATCTATAATTTCATGCTTTCATGATGTTAGTTGATTTAGTTATCCTTGCCCAAACAGTGCTGGGGTGGGGGTTTGGAAAAAGGTGAGGGAGGCCAGTACAAGGGATGTTTTGTGTTTTGCTCAAAAGAAAAGTCAATATGATGCCTCAGACAAAATTATAAAATAATGAAGTTTGTCTTCATTTCATCCTCTTAAGTCCCAGTCTTTCTGTGAATATTCAGCCATACCTCTCCCTTTATTTTCCACTACAGTTATCCATAGTTATAAGCTTTTTCTAGTCAAAATAGCTTAAAATGTTGCCTCTGGCAGTGATATTATTTGCATTTTAACAAAACTAAATTATCTACAGAAGAGAAGAAATATTTATTAAGCACCTACTATGTGCCAGACATTTGTAAGCACATAACAAATATTACTGTATTTGATTCTCATAATAACCCTGGAAGCAAGTATTACTATTTTTTAAGAGTTGAGAGGCAGTGAAGGCAGAAACTTGCCCAACCTCTCCCCCAAACTGCTCCAAATTCCTTTAAATAATGACTCTAAACAAATTTTAGAGCATTAGAACAAAATCCAAAAAGATGGAGTAAGACATTTTCCAGCTAAAGACAATTTAGAAGGTCAGCAGTAAAAGTCTGTGACAGAATGGGAATCCAGCATGTAGTTTCAGTATAGGAAGTATACTGAGCCAATGCAGCCCTAGCCCCAACTTGGCCCCATGCTAGGAAAGTAGGAATGGTCTAGGGTCCTCTGAATCAATGTCAGTATGGTGGTTTCTTGGTTGGGAGACACCAGAAAGGACTTGGAAGTCAACAGAGAAGATCTATGGTTGTGGAGTGGGAATCCAGCTTGCCATCCAACCGCAGACTCAGTGCCATCAAGGAAAGACTCTGTTGTTTAAGCACACTAGATCTTTGAGTTACAGTGGGGCAGACACCCACCTTACAATTCAAGGCAGAAAAGAGGTTATGTCCTAGAAAGATCTCTGAAAATAGCCTGAGACATTATATCCTCCATCCTAGAAACGGAGCTCTACTTTAACAAAGAATTAAAAGCCAAGTGATAGGCTAGGAAAATGAATAGACAACAGAAAAGGATTCTGATCATAGAAAGTTACTATGGGTCAGAAAGATCAAAACACACATTCAAAAGAAGGAAACAAAGCTCTTACATCCACAGCCTCCAAGAAAAATAAGAATTCATGGAAGAGCTCAAAAGGGATTTTGAAAATCAAGTAAGAGGGGTAGAGGAAAAATAGGAAGAAAATTAAGAGTAATGCAAAAGGAAATACAAAAAAAGCTAATGAGGAGAAGAATGCTTTAAAAAGCAAAATAGGCCCAATGAGGGGAAAGGTGTAAAAGTTCACTGAGGAAAATAATTACTTAAAAATTAGAATTGAGAAAATGGAAGCTAATGACTTTATTATAAATCAAGATACAATAAAGTAAAACACACACACACACAAAAGTGAAATATTTCATTTAAGGAAACTGAAGCAACCAGAGATAAAAGTGACTTGTCCAGGATCACAGACAGTAAATGTCTAAGGTAATGTTTGAACCCTAGTCTTCCTAACTTCAGGTCCATTCCTTTATCCACTGGGCCACCCAGTCTCCTTAGATTAAACAAATGAATCTGGGGCTACTAGATATTTTTTACAGCTCTCAGGGAACAAAGACTTCCTAATCTAAATAATAATCGAAGAGATGCTTTCTGTTAGGGAGTCATTCCCCTTCCCCTGAAGTAATCAGAGCTTCCTATGCTACCTATATTATCCTACCTAGTCCTGGCTTCAGTATAAGGAACCAAAAAATGTGACTTGGTGTGGTGGAGAAACTCTGACTTGGTAGTCAGGAAACCCAAGGTTTAATTTCCGATGTTTTCCTTGATTAATGATGTGAACCTGTGTAATTGTCTTTACATTCTGGTCCTCAGCTTTCACAATCTGAATAATAAAGAGAAGTAAAAAATGATTTCTGAATTAGATTCACTGCTTCATAAATCCATTTCAATAGTAATATTGGGTGGGGGAAGAGAAATAAATGAATCCAGCAATATAAATTACAGAAACAATCACATCTCAAAAATATAGCCAATCCCATGAAATCATCACAGGAGAAGAAAAACACAATAAAAATCCAGTCCTGGGGAAAGATATTATCAGTGGAAGAAACACTGCCTTTCCATCATCATCAACTTAAGGCTCTCAAACAAATACAAAGAAGCTGATTCTTCCTAATTTGCTTTTTATATTTAGAAGAGCACCGGCTACTTTAAAAGAGAGAGAAGAAAAAATAATGGTTGCCAAAAAAGGTACTTCTGCAATTATGAAACAGCATCAAACTGCTAAATGTTATATAGGAAGTGAAAATACTAGCAAAGGCTATGTAGCAAGCATCCAACGAGAGATTTTATCTCACCCTTGAGGAAAGAGTTTAGATGGCACAGTGGATAGAGTACTGGGCCTAGAATCGGGAAGACTCATCTTTTTGATTTCAGTAAGTTCCTTCATCCTGAAGGAAGCTGAGTTGGAGAAGGAAATAGCAAACTGTTCCATTATCTTTGCCAAGAAAACTTCAAATAGGGTCACCGAGGGTCCAACACAACTGAAAAGTGATTAAACAACAAAAATCATATCACTCCTGGGGAAGGAGGATATAAAAAGTAACTTGAGGACAGAGAAAATTACATTTTTCAAAAGGCTGCAATCAGAAGATACAGGGCTACAAAAATATCAAAGAAAAAAACCTATATGTATAAAAACATAAGAGATCTTTTTGTGGTGGCAAAGAATTAAAAAATCAGGAGGTACTCATCAGTTAGATAATGGCTGGATAAGTTTTGGTATGCAGATGTTATGGAACACCACTGTAGTCTAAGAAATATTGAAGAGGATGGCTTTAGAGAAATGTAAGAGTGATGGACTTGGTTCTATTCAACAATGATGTGATTCAAGGCAATTCCAATAGACTTGTGATGGAAAGAGCCATCCCGCTCCAGAGAGAGAATTATGGAACACTGAATGTGGATCAAAGCAGAGTATTTTCATCTTTTTGTTGTTGTTTGCATGTTCTTTTTTTCTTTCTCTTGTTTTTTTTCTTTTGATCTGATTTTTCTTGTTCAATATTGTGAATATGGAAATATGTTTAGAAGAATTGATTATTCTTGTTTGTGGCAGCCCTTTTTGTAGTGGCTAGAAACTGGAAATTGAATAGATGCCCTTCAATTGGAGAATGGCTGAATAAATTATGGTATATGAATATTATGGAATATTATTGTTCTGTAAGAAATGACCAGCAAGATGATTTCAGAGAGGCCTGGAGAGACTTACATGAACTGATGCTGAGTGAAATGAGCAGAACCAGGAGATCATTATACACGGCAACAACAGTACTATATGACAATTAATTCTGATGGACATGGCTCTCTTCAACAATGATATGTTTCAAACCACCTCCAATTGTTCACTGAAGAAAGCCATATACACCCAGAGAGAGGGATGTGAAATGTGGACCACAACATAACATTCTCATACTCCTTGATTGATGTTTGCTTACATTGTGTTTCCTTTATCTGATATATCGTTTGTGTAGATAAGATTTTTCTTGCACAACAATGATAAGTTTGGAAATATGTATGCATATATTCGATTTGCCAATATTTTAACATAATTAACATGTAGTGGATATCCTGCTATCTAGGGAAGGGGTGGGGAAGTTGGGGGGAAAAATTTGTAACGGAAAGCTATGTAAGGGTTATTGTTGAAGAATTACCCACACATATGTTATGCAAATAAAATAAATTTAAAAAAAAAATAATAAAAAAAAACCAGAATCCTAAAAAAAAAAAAAGAAAGAAATGACCAGCAAGATGATTTCAGAGAGGCCTGGAGAGACTTACATGAACTGATGCTGAGTGAAATGAGCAGAACCAGATCATTATACACTGCAACAACAGTATTATATGACAATTAATTCTGATGGACATGGCTCTCTTCAACAATGATATGTTTCAAACCACCTCCAATTGTTCACTGAAGAAAGCCATGTACACCCAGAGAGAGGGATGCGAAATGTGGACCACAACATAACATTCTCATACTCCTTGATTGATGTTTGCTTACATTGTGTTTCCTTTATCTGATATATCGTTTGTGTAGATAAGATTTTTCTTGCACAACAATGATAAGTTTGGAAATATGTATACATATATTCGATTTGCCAATATTTTAACATAATTAACATGTAGTGGATATCCTGCCATCTAGGGAAGGGGTGGGGAAGTTGGGGGGAAAAAATTTGTAACGGAAAGCTATGTAAGGGTTATTGTTGAAGAATTACCCACACATATGTTATGCAAATAAAATAAAATTTAAAAAAAAAAGAATTGATTATTCTTATCCTATATTGGATTGCTTGCTCTCTAGGGAGGGAGGAGGGAGAAAGGAAGGGGAAAAATTTTGGAACAGGAGGTTTGGAAATGTATCTTTGTATGTATTTCTTTTTTTTTAATAAAGCTTTTTATTTGCAAAACATATGAGTGACCTTTCAACATTGACCTTTGCAAAAAAAACTTTTTTTCCCAAGCTTTTCCTTTCCCTCCCCCCGCCCCCCACCCCTAGATGACAGGTAATCCAATACATGCTAGATAGGATAAATTATATGACAAATACAATACATGTATACATATCTATACAGTTATCTTACTGCACAAGAAACATCAGATCTAGAAAGAGAAGAAGAAAAAAAAACAACCTAAGAAGGAAAACAGAATGCATGGAAATATTCACAGAAAGCGTTAAAATGCTGTGTTGTGGTTCACTCTCAGTTCCCACAGGCCTCTCTCTGTATGTATATGACTATCTTCATCGCAGCACAACTGGTTTGAATCACATCATTGTTGAAGAGAACCATGTCCATCAAAATTGATCATCGTATAGTCTTGTTGCTGTGTATAATGTTCTCCTGGTTCTGCTGATTTCACTCAGCATCAGTTCATGCAAGTCTCTCCAATCCTCTCTGAAATCCTCCTGTTGGTCATTTCTTACAGAACAATAATATTCCATAACATTCATATACCATAATTTATTCAGCCATTCTCCAATTGATGGGCATCTTTTCAATTTCCAGTTTCTTGCCACTACAAAAAGGGCTGCCACAAACATTTTTGCACATGTGGGTCCCTTTCCCTCCTTAAAAATCTCTTTGGGATATAGGCCCAGTAGAAACACTGCTGGGTCAAAGGGTATGCACTGTTTGATAACTTTTTGAGTATAGCTCCAAATTGCTCTCCAGAATGCTTGCATCTGTTCACAGTTCCACCAACAATGTATCAGTGTCCCAGTTTTCCCACATCCCCTCCAACAGCTATCATTATCATTTCCTGTCATTTTAGCCAATCTGACAGGTGTGTAGTGGTATCTCAGAGTTGTCTTAATTTGCATTTCTCTGATCAATAGTGACTTGGAGCACCTTTTCATGTGACCGGAAATAGTTTCAATTTCTTCGTCTGAAAATTGTCTGTTCATATCTTTTGACCATTTGTCAATTGGAGAATGGCTTGAATTCTTATATATTTGAGTCAATTCTCTATATATTTTAGAAATGAGGCCTTTATCAGAACCTTTGAATGTAAAAATATTTTCCCAGTTTACTGCTACCCTTCTAATCTTGTCTGCATTCATTTTGTTTGTACAAAAACTTTTCAACTTGATATAGTCAAACTTATCTATTTTATGATTAATGATGACCTCTAGTTCTTCTTTGGTCACAAATTCCTTCCCCCTCCACAGGTCTTAGAGGTAAACCATCCTACATTGTTCTAATTTGTTTATAATATCATTCTTTATGCCTAGATCATGAATCCATTTTGACCTTATCTTGGTATATGGTGTTAGGTGTGGGTCAATGCCTAATTTCTTCCAGACTAGTTTTCAATTATCCCAGCAGTTTTTGTCAAATAGTGAGTTTTTATCCCAAAAACTGGGGTCTTTGGGTTTATCGAACACTAGATTACAATTGTCATTGAGTATTTTGTTCTGTGAACCTAACCTATTCCACTGATCCACTACTCTATTTCTTATCCAGTACCAAATGGTTTTGGTGACCACTGCTTTATAATATAGTTTTAGATCTGGTGCAGCTAGGCCACCCTCATTTGCATTTTTTTTCATTAATTCCCTTGAAATTCTTGACCTTTTGTTTTTCCAGATGAATTTTGTCGTTATTTTTTCTAGTTCAGTTAAATAATCTCTTGGGAGTTTGATTGGTATAGCACTAAATAGATAGATTAGTTTAGGCTTTGTATGTATTTCAAAAAATAAAAAGCTATTATTAAAAAATAATAAATCTGAGAAGACATATAAACTGATGCAGAGTGAAATTAGCAGAACAAGGAAAATAATGCATGCATAAAAAATAGTATTGTAAAGATAATTAACTTTAGGATATTTAGTAATTCAGACCAATCTAGTGATCTTCCACAATTCCAAATGACTCATGATAAAAATATACTGTCCGTCTTTAGAGATTTGAGAGACTCAAGAGTACAAAGTAAAACATGTTTTGTTTTCTTTATTTGGTTAGGACATAGTTGTGGAGATTCATTTTGCTTGACTATACATATTTTAATGAGTTTTGTTTTTCTTACCTTCACTATGGGGGTAAGGAGTGAACAGTAAGGAATAGAATTCAAAACTAAAAACCAAAAAAGGGGTTTTTTTTGAAGATGTAGATTTAAATGGTGCTAATTAAAGAATATGAGAAATCACTGGGAGAAAGAAAAGAGAAGATCTGTGATTCCTGGTTTCCTGCTTATCGTAGCACCATTAGAATAAGAAAACTTTGCTGAAGCAATGCCACAGAGCTATAGATTCATAGGCAGTGGCAGCATCAGTGGCAGGTGGCAGCTGCAAAATTATGCATAGCAACAGCTGATGAAGATGGATCACAACTGCCAGGATGGAGATATCAGTAAGTAAGTTAGCAAAACAAAGATTCAGAACTTCTACTTGCCACAAAAGCAGCTGCCACAATGCTCTCACAAGTGAAGTTGCTCTTTTGTAATTTCCCTATTGTTGTGAGTTTTTCTTGGCGATCAAACCTGCATTTGGATGCCGTTTATATCTATCTTTTTTGTGGAAGAAAGGAAGGAAGGAAGGAAGGAAAGAAGGAAGGAAGGAAGGAAGGAAGGAAGGAAGGAAGGAAGGAAGGAA
>JAJPUD010003661.1:72805-140065 GCA_023553655.1 Myrmecobius fasciatus | reverse complement strand
GAAGGAAGGAAGGAAGGAAGGAAGGAAGGAAGGAAGGAAGGAAGGAAGGAAGGAAGGAAGGTAGACAGACCACTGGCCTAAAGCACTGAAAGGGTAGGTAACTTGCCTACTTGTATATTGCAGAGGTAAGACTTGAAGCTTCCTAGCATTAAAACCACTTCTCCATCCTTTTGTTCATAGCACATTCATTGTTCAGATGCTGGTAGACTGCTTTAAACAACCAGGAGGGAGAACTAATTCTGATAAGCTCCAGGGAAATCATGGGGTGAGGGATGAGGTGTTGGAGCAAACACAAACCACAAAAAGATGTTCTTTATAGACAAACTTCCAAACCAAATTTAGTCTCTCTTTCCTCAATGTACAGGCAGATTATAGATCCAAGAAGGTGATTTCACAAATCAAAGTAAAACAAGCAAACAAAAAAAAGACACGACAAACATAGCAAATCAAAATCACAACTAAATTATAGAAATCAAATGAAGACTATGAAAGAGAAGCTTGCACACACAAATATATATATGTATATATATATATATATAATTTATTTATTTAATACAGTTCTATTTAAAATTCATATGTGATACAGTATTGTATTTTACAAACTGATGGTAAAATTTATCTAAAAATGTGGAATCATAAAACACTATGTCTGAAAAAGGATTTTCAAGGTTATCTGAGTCCCAGTTTCCTCATTTGTAAAGTGAATCAGTGGTGTCAAATAGAGAAGGATCCCCACAAGCAATATATTGACTTAGAAAACCACAAATTAACATTATCTATGTTGTAATGTGTTCTTATTTATTTGTTAAACATTTCCCAATTGAATTTTCTTATTTAATCAGATTCAAGCCTCATTAAGGCATTTTGTTTGCTACATTCATTCCATAGGCCCCAAGTGGACTAGGTCATTTTAACACCCCTTCCAGTGTCAAATCTTATTATCTAATCCATTTCCCACATTTTACAAATTAAGAAACTTAAGTACACAAAGGTAGAGACTTTCCGAAAGTCTCACAAGTGGAGCCAAGACTAGAATTCAGGTCATCCAGAGTGTCTTTAATACTTCCCTACAACAAATTGTATTCCTCCTTTGGTCATGGATTTTCTCATCTTTCAACAGCTTTTAAACTTTCCTTTGTTACATGTGGTTCTCCTAGAACAGTGGAGTATTGTAGCTATCCATCTTACCCTTGAACATGACCAGACCATCTCCTCCTATCATGCATTTCTTCATGACATGTTTTATTCCTGTTTTTCACAATTCTTTGGAGGTTGTAGCCAGCTCACACCTATCATGTGCCTTCATTGCCCGTTCTGTGGTATTCATTTTTTATTCTTCAGAGACTTTTGTATGCTATATTTTCATGTCCTATGACAACACTGGCATTAAAAATATTGATCTCTGTTTCTATGAAAACTTGTGAGGACCTTTTAAAAGAAGTTTTTCAATTTCCCAAGTGTAATTCAATGTACTTTCTTGCTCTTGTTCACCCATCCATACTCTCTCAGACCCTCATAGTAATGGATATGTTCTTCAATTTTCCATCCACATTCAGGTCATCTGGACAAAATTTCTTTATTTTAATATTTTCATTGTAGGGGCAGCTAGATGGTGCAGTGTATAGAGTACTGGCCCTTAAATCAGGAGGACCTATGTTCAAATCCAATCTCTGAAACTTAATACTTCCTAACTATGTAACCCTGGGCAAGTCACTTAACCCTAATTGCCTCAGCAAATAAATTTTTTTAAAAAAGAAAAAATATTTTCATTGCAAATGATCAAGTCAAACACTGGCATGTTTATCACTCTCTTCTAGGAGGCTCCAAAAATAGTTCATAGTTTTATGCAATAAGTACAACATTCTGCAAATGAGAGAATGTAGAAAACCTTACCAACCACAGAAAAACATTTCAGTTTAAACTCACCACTAAATTTGAAAGAGAGAAAGTCTTCTAGACTTTCTAGATCTAGATCTTCTAAATCACTAGATCTCTTCTAGATCATCTAGGTCCAAATCTTCTGGATTGCTAGGTAGAGTAATAAGTAAGCATTGTTGATAATGTTTCCCTGTTTCAGGCCTCATCTTATAATTAATGCATAATTTAATTGAGTGTATTTATATTTGTTATAATAATCTTTATATCCTATTTTTATTTTATTTGTTGTCCTCCTTTTTTTGTCCTTCAATGTTATTTGGAAGGCTGTGATTGTTTGGTTCTCCTGCCAAGTTTTCTTTAAACTGGCTTTAGCTTTCACTGCTTCTTTCTGCTTTATAAGATAGCATTGCTCATAGTCATCCATCATCTTTTGTGAGATTTTGCAGAAGAATTTATATTCCAAACTAATATTGCTTTTGGACACCATCTCTCTTCATTTGTTAATGAAGTCATATGTTTGCTGACTATGTTGTTTTATGAGAATTTTTTGGTCTCTTTATAGTAACAGATTTTCAGCAGTTAAATTTCTATTTAAATGTAATTGAATCAATGTCAATGTTATTTCTGAAAGCCATTTCCCATTATTTATCACTGATTAACTTTTTCCAATAATTCAGGATTAAATTGTTTTAATTGTATTACATATCAGAAAATGTTATTTCTATATAAGCACACACCACAATTTTGGATAAATTAAAATATAATTCATTCTAATAATAAAATAAACATAATTTATTTTTACAAAATGGGTATTTGTATGTCTATATATAGTGATAAAAGTAGATAGGCAATATGGTATTATGACTAAAGGGATAACTTTGGAGTCAAGAAGGACTAGATTCAAATTCTTTCTCTAGCACATATTATCTTTTGGACAAGTCGCTTGATTTTCTAGTGCCTCAGGAAATTTTCTAAGGCTGTAACTTATAGTTGTGTTGCTAATCTGAGATGGTGGAGAGAATCTCTAAATCAAGAATTCTCACAAAAATAAAATCATATGTAAATTATATGTATACACACACACACACATATATATATATACCAAAAAGGATAGCTATATAAAATATGTGGATATCTACATAAAATACAGACATATTTATTTTTGTATTGTTTGTATATGTACACATTCTAGAGAGACATTAAGGACCTTTATAACTTCACATTTTAACTAACTTTATAGTACAAATTAGATAATCACAAGATGGCAGAGAGTAGATAGGACTTTGCCTGAGCTCTTCCTGGCTTCCCTCAGAGTCAATACTACATCAAGCCTCTAAATGGATTTTAGAGTGATAGAACTCACAAATATTTGGAGTGTAATTATTTTCCAGTAAAAGATATCTTATAAGGACTTCAAGAAGAGTCTGTCTCAATTGGACAGGGGGAACACAGCGCAGTACAGATATAGCATGGGGAGGCCCAGGGCAGAGAAGCCCCATGAAGGGAATCTAGTGGGAGGCTCTTAACCAAAGTTAAGAGTTGGCTACTCTGTCATGGTTCAGAAAATCCATAGATTAGCAGACTATCTGTGAAGTTTCCAATTCAACTACAGAAGGCAAATAGTAAGCCCATGAACCCCAGCATAAAAGGCAGGACTTGGTCAGATCCTCCTAGTACAGTAAGGAAGCCTGAAGAACTACTGGCCCCAGTACAAGCAGTAAGAAGCCTCTGTCTACCCTGTAGAAGAAGCTCAGAACAATCTCCCCTGTACTCCAGAAGCAGACCTCAACCTTTAAAAATGAGCAAAAAAAAAAAAAAAGCAAACCAGCTCTGACCAAAGAGAGCTACAATGGAGATAGGGAAGAAGAACACAAAAACTCAGAAGAGGACACCAAAGGTAAAATACCTTCAGGTGAAATCTCAAAGGGGGATAAGAACTAGTCTCAGACTCAAAAGGCTCTCTTGGAAGAGTTCAAAAAGGATATTAAAAGAGAGTAAGAAAAAAATTGGGGACAGAAATGAGAGTTTTAAAGGAGAATTTTAAAAAGAAAACAAAAATTGACTTAAGAAAACAATTTCTTAAAAATAGATTTGGCAAAATGGAAGAAGAAAATAACTCCTTGAATTGGTGAATTGAAAAAAAAAGATAACAACTCCTTAAAAATAGAATTGTCAAAATAGAAAAAAAATTCCAATGAACAAAACTCCTCTAAAGTACAATTGGACAAATGCAAAAGGAGGTAAAAAAGATAACTGAAGAAAATAATTCAATAAAAATTAGAATTGGATAAATGGAAAAGAATGACTCAATGAGACATCAAAAATCATTCAAATAAAATCAAAAAAATAGAATAGAATGTAAAATACCTCACTGGAAAAATCAACTGACTTGGAAAATAGATTCAGGAGAGATAATCTAAGAATTACTGGGTTACCTGAAAGCCATGATGAAAAAAAAGAGGCTTGACATCTTTCAAGAAATAATCCAGGAAAACTGTCCTGACATCCTAGCACCAAAGGATAAGATAGGCATTGAAAGAATCCACTGATCACCACCTGACAGAAATCCCAAAATAAAAACTCCAAGGAATACTGTAGCTAAATTCCAGACTCATCAGATCAAGGAGAAAATACTGTAAGCAGACAGAAAGAAACAATTCAAATATCTAGGATTACTCAGGACCTAGCAGCTTCCACTTTAAAGACTAGAAGGTCTTGGAATATGATACTCCAGAAGGCAAAAGAGATTGGACTACAACCAAGAATCAACTACCCAGCAAAACTAAGCATTATCTTTCAGGGGAAAAGATGGACATTCAATCATTTTTGATGAAAAGACCAGAATTAAATAGAAAATTTTATCTTCAAATACAAAACTCGAGAGAAGCATAAAGATATAAAAAAGGGAAAAAACTGTTTTTAAAAGGTTAAAATGTTTATAGCACTACATGGAAAGATGATAAATGTAACTCTTGAGAATGTTACCTTTGTCAGGGAAGTTAGAAAGAGTATATTTAGAGAATGTAGGTATGAGTTGACTTTAATGCTATGATATTAAAAAATAAATTAGGAGTGGAAAAGGGATCATACTGGCAGAAAAGGAAAGGGGAAGTAAAATGGGGTAAAAGGAGGCACATGAAGAATCACAAAAGACCTATTACAGTTGAGGAAAAGAAGGGAAAAGGATGAGCATTGATTAAGCCTTAATCTCATTGAATTTGGCTCAAAGAGGGAATATAATATTATACATATTTAGTTTGGTATAGAAATTTGTCTCACCCTAAAGAGAAGTAGAAGGGGAAAGGGAAAAAGAAAAGGGGAACTAAGAAATGGGAAGGCAGAAATAGAAGAGGAAATGGATAAGAAAGGGGGGCTGGAAAAAAGAAAGGGCAGATTGAGGGAGATGATGGTCAGAAGCAAAATACTGGTGAACAGGAAAAGGGTGAAAGGAGACAAAAAGTATAACTTGGAAAAAATAGGATGGCAGGAAATATGGTCAATAATTTTAACTGTGAATGTGATGAACTCTCACATAAAATGGAAGCAGATAGCAGAGTGAATTAGAAGTCAGAATCCTACAATGCATTATTCACAAGAAATACATTTGAAGGAGAGAAATTCATAAAAAGTAGAGGTAAAAGACTGAATCAGAATTTACTATGCTTCAACTGAAGTTAAAAAAGCAAGGATACTAATCTTGATTTCAGATCAAACAAAGGGAAAAATAGATCTAATTAAAAGAAATAAGGAAGAAAACTACACCTTGCTTAAGAATATCATAGATAATGAAGTAATATCAAATACTAAACATATATGCATCAAGTGGTATAGCAACCAAATTCCTACAGAAGAAGTTAAGTTAATTGCAAAAAGAAATAAGCAGAAAAACTATACAGTGGGAGATCTCAACCTCCTTCTATCAGAACAAGATAAATCTAATCACAAAATAAAGAAAAAAGTTAGGGAGATGAATAGAAATTTAGAAAAGCTAGGCATGATAAACCTTTGGAGAAAATTGGATGGAGATAAAAAGGAATATACTTTTTTATCATCTACACAAAACGACCATGTACTAAGGAATAAAAAACTCACAATCAAATGCAGAAATAGTAAATTCCTCCTTTTTATATAGTGGTGTAAGAAACATTACATTTAATAAAGAGCCATAGAAAAATAGACCAAGAATGAATTAGAAACGAAATAATCTAGTCCTAAAGAATGATTGGATGAAACAACAAATCATAGAAACTATTGATAATTTAATTCAAGAAAATAACAATAATGAGACAACATACCAAAATTTATGGGATGCAGCCAAAGCAGTTCTAGGGGAAATTTAATATCTCTAAATGTTTACATGAATAAAAGAGAGAAAGAAAAGGTCAATGAGTTGAGCATGCAACTAAAAAGCTAAAAAAAAGAACAAATTAAAAACCTCCAATTAAATACCAAATTAGAAATCCTAGAAATCAAAGGAGGGAGAGATTAATAAAATTGAAAGTAAAAAATACTATTGAACTAATAAACAAAACTAAAAGTTGGTTTTATGAAAAAATCAATAAAATAAAAAAACTAGAAAAAATGATGACAAAATTTCATCTGGAAGAAAAAAGTGTCAAGATTTTCAAAGGAATTAATAAAAAATGTAAATAAAAGTGGTCTAGCTATACCAGATATAAAACTATATTATAAAACAGTGGTCATCAAAATCATTTGGTACTAGCCAAGAAATAGAGTAAAGGATCAATGGAATGGGTTATGTTCACAAGATAAAATAATGACTATAGTAATCTAGTGTTTGATAAATCCAAAGATTCCAGCTTCTGGGATAATAACTAACTACTCAACAAAAATTGCTGAAAAAACTGGGAAATAATATGATAGAAAGGCATTGACCAATCCCTAACACCCTATACCAAGAGAAGATAGAAATGGGTTCATGATTAGACACAAAGGGCGATACTATAAACAAATTGGGAGAACAGGATAGTCTACCTCTCAGATCTGTGGAGAAAAGAGGGATTTATGACCAAAGAAAAAATAGGAAATATTACAAAATACAGAATGAATGATTTTGATTATATTAAATTTTAAAAGTTTTATACAAACACAACTAATGCATCCAAAATTGGAAGGGAAGCAGAAAACTGGGGGAAATATTTTTACATCCAGTATTTCAGATAAAGCCCTCTTTTCTAAAATATGTATATGTGTGTGTGTGTATAATTCTCTATAGAGAATTGACTCAAATTTATAAGAACACATGACATTCCCCAATTGATAAGGATATGAATAAATAACTTTTAGATGAAGAAATTAAAGCCATTTCTAGTTATATGAAAAAAAATGCTCTAAATCACTATAACTAGAGAAATGCAAAGTAAGACAATTCTGAAATACCACTTCACACCTCTCAGATTGGCTAAAGATTACAGAAAAAGATAATGATAAATGTTGGAGGAGATGTGGGAAAATGGGACATAATACATTGTTGATAAAGTTGTGAATTTGCAAGCACTCTAGAGAGCAATTTGGAACTATGCTTAAAGGGCTATCAAATTATGCGTATCTTTTGATTCAGCAATGTCTCTACTTGGGTCTATATTCCAAAGAGATCAAAAAAAGAACCCATGTGTGCATGGAATTTTGCAGCAGCCCTTTTTGTGGTAGCAAGGAACTGGAAACTGACTGCATGCCCATCAGTTGGGGATGGGCTGAATAAGTTACAGCATATAAATGTAATGGAATATTATTGTTCTATATGAAGTGATGGGCAGGCTGATTTCAGAAAAGCCTGGAAAGGCTTAAATGAACTGATGCTAAATGAAGTGAGTAGAACCAAGAAAGCATTGTACACAGCAACAACAAGATTATGTGATGATCAACTCCAATGGACCTGGCTCTTTTTAAAAATGAAGTGGTTCAAGGCACTTACAAGAGACTTCTAATATCATCTGCATCAAGAGAGAGAACTATGAATACTGAAAGTGGATCAAAACATAATATTTTCTCCTTTTGTTGTTGTTGTTGGTTTGTTCATTTTTTCCTTTTTCTTTTTCCCCCTTTTGATCTGATTTTTCTTTTGCAGCATGACAAATCTGGAATATGTTTAGAAGAATTGCACATGTTTAACCTATAATGGATTACTTGTTATCAGCGGGGTAGAGGTGAGCAGAGGAAGAAAAATTTGGAACACAAGATTTGGCAAGGGTGAATGTTGCAAACTATCTTTGCATGTATTTTGAATAATAAAAAGATATTATAATTTAAAATTAGATAATCACACCATTAATTAATTTCTTCCACTTCCAATATACTGACATGTGAAACATATACAATGCATATTATTCTTTCAAAGTATATATAGTGGAACCTGCACCTATAAATAGATGATTTATAGATAGATAGATAGATAGATAGATAGATAGATAGATAGATAAATTATATATAGATGAGTTTAAAGGTAATGATGTTGTACTTGCCCCACCAGATTTTAAAACACATTGTGGAAGAATGATTATCAAACCAGAAACCACAAAATTAATAAAGGGATAATCGAATAAATATACTTATTATAACCGGTTATCAGTTTGAAGTAGAATTATCTTGATTCTATATTTCACACTATCTATTCCAGATGGGTTAAAATGGGAAACTTTTGAAAATTCTTTTTAAAACCATAAGAAAATGTAGTGTTATATTTATCCTATCTTTTGAGAAAAGATAAATTCCTGACTATTAAAAAAAATGAGTATTTATCAGAAACATATGGCTACATTATAGTGTGATAATGTAATTTTTACAACTATACAATAAAATATAATAAATATCAAAATTAAATAGCATAATAAAATGCAGCAAGCATAATTAATAAAAGTTCACTATACAAAATATAGACAATACAAAAAATATAAATTAAAGCCTATAGTTTACTTAAAAAATAAATTACCAGTGAACAAATAGTTCACATATAGACAACATAAACAGTATATCTTCATGTAAAAAATGGGAAGGTTCATTTGTACTTAGATATAAATTAAATACAATTTAAGGTACCTTTGAGTTCCTATTAAACTAACAAAATTAAACTTTAAAGATAAAGTTCAAAATTAGTGAAGATGTGGGGAAACATTACTACATTGCTTGTGGCATTGTAAATTGGTTCATTCTTCCTGGGGAGCGATATAACAATACAGCATAAGAGCTATTTAAAAAATTACCCAGTAATTCCACTTTAGTAAGGAAAAACATCCAAGAAAATAATTTTTATAAAAAGTAGCTTGTACAAAGATGGCCACAGGAATATTATTTATAAAAGCAACAAACTCAAAATAACTCCCCACAATAGAGGAATGGAATAATACCACAATGTAACACTATACAAATGTGAAAAATGATTACAATCTTTGGGAATGTTTATGTGAAATACAACAGACACATAAAAATACATATATTTGTTAACTAATATTAACAAAAAAAAATCAGATTGCTTTATAACACTATCTTCAAGAAACCTATCCCATAGAGATTATCGATGCTATTACTGGGTTTTTAAAAGACAAAAGAATTCTAAGAGATTTGAACTTGGAACAAAAAAAAAGTTTTGCAAAGGTCAATGTAGAAAAATCACTCATATGTTTTGTAAATAAAAAGGTTTTAATTTAAAAATATATATATATAGTAAGAACAAATCTCTAATTCTCAATAAATGGTTCTCTTCTTTCTGTTTTCCCATAAAAGTTCATGCCAATTTTTAATCACTCATACCATAAAAATTGAGAATGCATTTTAAGTTGGTTTCTCTTTTTCTTCTCCCAAAGATTCTTCTTGATGAATCTCTGATGTCATCAATGTTGGTACTCCTTCTATTAGTGCAGATCATGTCCTTGTCTTCTCTGCTTTTTTTCCATGTCTTCCCATATATCCTCCACAAGGAATCCACTGGATATTCTAAACATATTTTTCTACATCTCTTGACATTTCCTAGATACCTCTGGAACCTGTGACCTCTCCATTACTTATGCCTCAATTCTACCTATGTCTCAAAAATATCAGCAATCAACCATGTAAAAAATACCTCAACTTTATAAGAGGTCAACAATATAAGAAAAATATGACACTTTTCTGTAGCTTGTGGAACCTAAACAAGTTGTTTTGCAATTCCAATGAGTATTGAACTGTTTCATTAAACTTATCTCATCAAATGAATTTTCCCTTCTGTTTTCTTTCAGAATAGTGAGAACAATGGGAAGATAGCATCAAAGTTTACAGTAGGACACTCATCCATCATCAGGCAACTGAAATTACCCACTCTGCTTTGCCAGAAGTATTATGTGGAAGTCAGCATTTCCTCTCACAGAATCCTGAAACAGTGCCTTTTTAATAGTGTGTGATGTGTGTCCATATAATAAAGACAATAACATGAACTGGATTTCATACTTTTTATAGCAATCACTTTATGAGCCCTTTTTTTAGATTTCTATATTCAAAGGAAAAGTATTCTCCCCACTGAACAAGCATCTACCCTTTGTGATTCAGTGGCTCTGCTTTCACTTAGCAATAATTCACTGCTAAAGTAAAGAATGGAGGAAATCACTCAGATGGACCTATCCATCTTTCTGCTTCCAGAAGAATTGCTCCCTAGTGTTTGGTTCAATTTAGTCCTGAACCCCAGACTAATAAGGCCTTTAGCACTGCCTGAAGAGACCACTGCAAAATCAAATCTTCCTTTCTGCAAGATTTCCAACTCTTTCATTTCCATTTGTTTCCTTCCTCTCAATATGCTTCACTCTTTATGTGAAACCAGGCCAAAGAAATGCTTTTCTCAAACACAGAATTATCTTTTCAAATATATTTAGTCATCCCTAGTCAATTCAACAGACATTTATTAAACGCCTATTCTGTGCACACTGCTGGAGGAAGATACAAATTCCCTTCTCTTTAAGGGGTTTATGTACTGGTAAAAGTAGATGCTTCAAGATTGTCTATCTATCTATAATATTATATATATATATACATATATATATGAATGTATAGTATATTGATGTGTATATCAGTGTGCATGCATTCTTGTGTAAAATACTAGATTATGTAATTTGCCTTGTCTTAATTAGTTGGGGAAAATTGTTGATTATGTTTTACTGTGTGTGCAAAGTATTTTTTTTTCCTATTGTGAACCTGGTTTCTAAAAAATGGGACATAAATCAATCATAGGCCATTCAACAATGGGAACACGAATAGACAAGTGGAACAAACAGAAGGACTGAGAATAGCTATCTATAGTTTGTTGGCCCCAAAGTGTGCTATTACCTCTACTTCAATAATGGGCTAGGAGTCAAAGGTATCTGGGAAAGAGGAATTCAGAGAAAAAATTAGCAAGGCATTAGGTGTGTGAATTGAAGAATTTCAGCTTAGTAGACAACCTAATTGTTGAGGGCACTATAGGGAAATCGGGCTCAACAGAGAATGATGGAAGCCCTGACCATGTGCTCCTTAGGTCGCATAGCTCCAAGAAAACAGGGTGTTGAGGTACCAGTTCAGGATAATAGGGCTTAGAAGTCAGATGCATCTGTTGGAGGGGATGTGAGAAAGCTGGGACACTGATGCATCGTTGGTGGAGCTGTGAACGGATACAGCCATTCTGGAGAGCAATTTGGAACTATGCTCAAAAAGTTATCAAACTGTGCATACCCTTTGACCCAGCAGTGTTTCTATTGGGCTTATATTCCAAAGAGATCTTAAAGGAAGGAAAAGGCCCCACATGTGCAAGAATGTTTGTGGCAGCCCTTTTTGTAGTGGCTAGAAACTGGAAACTGAATGGATGCCCATCAATTGGAGAGTGGCTGAATAAATTATGGTATATGAATGTTATGGAATATTATTGTTCTGTGAGAAACGACCAGCAGGATTATTTCAGAGAGGCCTGGAGAGACTTGCATGAACTGATGCTGAGTGAAATGAGCAGAACCGGGAGATCATTATACACAGCAACAACAATACTATATGACGATCAGTTCTAATAGGCGTGACTCTCTTTAACAATGAAATGTTTCAAACCACTTCCAATTGTTCAGTGAAGAAAGCCATATACACCCAGAGAGAGAGATGTGAAATATGGACCACAACATAACATTCTCATACTCTCTATTGATGTTTGCTTGCATTGTGTTTCCTTTATCTGATATGTCTTTCTTGTAGATACATTTTTTTCTTACACAACAATGATGTGTGGAAATATGTATACATATACTCAATTTGTCAAGTATTTTAACATAATTAACATGTAGTGGATTTCCTGTCATCTAGGGGAGGGGTAGGGAGTAGGGGGAAAAAAATTTGTAACAGAAAGCTTTGTAAGGGTTAATGTTGAAGATTTACCCATACATATGTTTTGCAAATAAAATAAAAAAATAAAAAAAGAAGTCAGATTCATCAGAGCAAACCCAGTGATCATATGGATCATATGGAGTAATCAAAGGACTAAAATCAAACAAACCGACCAAAATATGGAAAGAAGATAAAAGGAGCATTTCCAAATGCAAATCTAATGAAATCTCCAAGAGATATCAAGAGTTGATTTACAAAGGTTGAATACTGAGCACTGCACAGTGGTGAAATGTAGAAGTGAAACCTTTGAAGATCAGATAGGGATGGGTCTTCATTACTTAGGGAGTTAAGAAGAAATTACAGAGCATCATTAAGGTAGTAAGGGGATTGACCAAGTTTCTTACAAACTGGAAGTGAGAGATGATCTAGATGTAGGAGGTAAGGGAGAAAACTATAGGAGTCTCTTCTATAAATGGAGAATTTCCACACCCAGTATTAAGAATTGGGTGATTTTTTTTATTATTTGATATTTCCCCCAGTTACATTTAAAACTATTTTTTACATTTGTTTTTAAAACTTCTGAGTTCCAGATTCTCACCCTTATCCCCACCTCTAACCCCATAAAGAAATCACATATGGTCATGCAAAACATTTCCATAAACATAGTTAAGTTGTAAAAGAAAACCCTCAAGAAAAATAAAGTTGTAAAAGAGAAACAGAGACAGACAGAAAGACACTCAGACAGAGACAGAGGAAAGGAAGGAGGGAGGAAAGGAGGAAGAGAGAAAGTGTGCTTCAATCTGTATTCAGACACAGTATCTTTTCTGGTTATGGATAGGATTTTTTCATCATAAATCCTTCAGAATAGTCATGGATCATTGTACTGCTGAGAACAGCAAAATCATTTGAAGTTGGTCATCTCAGAACATTGCTATTACTTTGTATACAGTACATTTCACTTTGCTTGAGTTCATGGAGGACTTTCCAGATTTTTTCTGAGAGCATCCTGCTCATCATTTCACAGAATAATAATTTTCCATGAAATCACATACTAGAATTTATTCAACCATTCCCCAGTTGATGGGCTTCCCCTCAATTTCCAATATTTTTACTCTAAGAAGAGAACTGCTACAAATATTTTTGTACATATAGATCCTATTGATCATTTATTATTTGTGGCAAGGGTGACAGATTCTATAACAACTAGAATACCTACAGCTTGACTAAGCCAAATTAATTAGAAACTGAGACCTAATCTAATAACCAACTGAAATAAAACAGAACTGCTTATCACACTAAAATTGATACTTCCTTTGCCCTAATTTACACTCATAACTGAACTCTGCTCTGTAAGATAATAGATTAGGAACTATAAAATACCTTAGAAGATATAACCCTTCATCTTACAGATAAGGAAACTGAGGCACATGTAATAAGATGCATGTACACAAATAACTATATTACAAGATTGGTTATTTAAGGAGGAAAAAAGCACTACCAGATAGGACCACATTTACCTCCTTGAAGTAGGACCTCTTGTTTCTAGCTGACTGAATGTTCACAGACATTTATGCCCAAGAAATGCTGACTTTTTTTCTTGGATTCTGCTGTCCATGAAATTCTAGATGCTTCAAGTACCATTATTCTTCTTTCATTGTGATTGCTCCCACCACCATCATTTATTTTGGGCTTGGAACATTTTTCATTAAATTTTCAAGACACCTGGCAAGGACATTCTCTCACCAACCTTTCTTACATGAACTTCATCCCTTACCAGGAAACTGTAATCCCTACATTTTAAGTAGTCCAGAATACAAATCTTTACTCTCAAACGCCATCTTCTCAGCTTCTTAATCAGTTATCCATTTTCCATTATCTCTTCTACATTCTTTACCTTTAATGGGCAACAGTGAAAACATGAAAATGACAGTAAGAGATGCACAGATTTAATCAACAGGCTTAGAGACTGGTTGAATATGGGAAGCATGGAATGGGGGACAGAGGAAAGAAACTGGGTAACAATAAATAATCAATGATCATCTCCAGATTTGAAACCTGAATGCCTGAGACAATAATAATGATGCCCTCAAAAAAAAAAGGAGGAAATTTGAAGGAGGAAGAATCTGTGATTAAGGAAAGAAGATAATGAATTCTGATAGAGGCATGGAATGTTGATTCTTCAAGGGTTTTTAATTTTGAAAACTAAACTAGCAGTGGATCAGACAAGCAGAAAAAAAATCAAGAGTGAGAGGAGATAAAGGGAGAAGGACTAAGAAGAAGCCTAGGTGGACCTAGATAAACTAACACCTCTTTAAACTTTGTAACTATTCCTATAATTTCTTTTCCTTTAAGTTCTTATCACTAAATCCCTTTTAAATAACTAAAAGAAAGATCATATATAAGGGAGACCAGCAAAGAAAAAAATAATGGCCTAGATCAGCTACTTTGCCCACTCAGGAAAAGCAACTGGTGGAAAATCCAGGTAAAGAAAGGTGAAGTAGGGGCAGCTAATTGGTGCAGTGGATAGAGCACCAGCCCTGAAATCAGGAGGATCTGAGTTCAAATGTGGTCTCAGACACTTAACACTTCCTAGCTGTGTGACCCTGAGCACTTAACCCCAATTGCCTTAAGAAAAAAAATTAAAAATTAAAAAAGAAAGGGGAATAATAACAATATGCCAGATACTGCAGAAATGAGAAAGAGGAACCAAGAAGCTAAATCCTGGGGTTTGTGATGAGAAGAAAAGTCAAGTCACAGGAAGAAATAGACCTGGGTAGCTCAAAGGGTAGAGTATAAGTTTATAGGAAAGTTACAAACAAAATACTATGAGATTTCTTAGGAGAAAAAAATTATTTTTGGACAAGGTCAGAGAAAGAAGTTGAGTCCTGAAGAATAGGGAGGATTCCAGCAGGCAGAGTTGTGAAAGGTGGATATTCTAGGAATTTAATATAACCTAAACAAAGAGACAAGGAAGGAAAGGAAAGGATGAGTTTAGAAAATGGTGATTAATCAGGTTTAGCTGGAACACTGAGAATGTGGAGGTAAGACAAGTAACATAAAACAGGTCAGGGCCATGAAAATGAATGTGAGCTTTTCTCTATAAGCATTGGAAAGCCATCAAAGGTTTTTTGAAAAGTAGAGTGTTGTAATCAGCATTCAAAAGATTAATCTGGTCACAGCCACTGAGATGAACTGGGAGGGGGAGAGAATGGAGGTAGGGAGAATGGTAAGAGTCTATTGTAACAGTCAAGGCAAAAGATAATGAAGGCTTAAACTAGAGAAGCAGCAGCAGGAATGGAAATGTGTGGATGAATATAATAAATGCTGTTGAAATAGAATTAGTTGACCTAGCACCTAAGAGGAGTGAAAGAAGTAGAGAAGTAAAAAAAAAATTTACCCTGAGTTTGTATCTGAGAAAATAGTAACACTATTAACAAAAGAAAAGCAGTCAGGAATTGGAGACAGGGGTGTGCTGATGCCAGCTTGTACCATCTTTTGAGAACCAATTCTCAAATTTTCAGGGTGAGTATTCATATACCAGAAATAGTCAAATACTATAAATCAGAACTTGACTTATTGTTTTATTGATTATCTAAGCTTTGAAAAGTGATGGAGAAAATGTTAATAATGCAGATTAAACTTTAAAATGTGTCCTGTGTTTGTTTTTTTTTTTTGGAGGGTGAGATGGTGGGAGAACCAGTTGGTAACATTTACCAAGACACCCTTTTTGGAGGGAAAGATTTTAGAGAATGATAAAATGTGTTTAGGACATATTGAGCTTTTGACATCAGTAGGACATTCAGACAGAGAAATTCAGTAAGATTTGGCCAAGTCTATAATTCAAGAAAGCCATATCTGTGGCCATTATAACTGAACAATAGATGAGATCACTAAGTCAAGTCAACAAGCATCAAGTAAGAACCTACTTTACCAGGCACTGTGTTAAATTCTAGGAATACAAAGAAAGGCAAAAACAGAATCCATTCCTCAAAGAACTCACATTTTAAAGGTGGAGACAACATGTAAAGAACTATGCACAAATTTAATATGTGAAGGATTGACTGGAGATATTGTGGTTTTTTGTCTTTCATTCTCAAAGAGGACCAATAACATCAAAAGGGTGACATCTTGACTTCAAAATGAACTGAATATAAGGAAGACAGAACTGTGTAAAAATTAGTCCCACTCTTTTCTACAAAATCATCAAAGTCTGATGGCAAAACATAGGTCAGGATAACAGGTGATGGTTCAGCATTGATTGGAGATAATCTCAGAAGAAAGGTAGTTGAGCATTAAGGGGCATAGGGAAAGGCTTCTTGCAGAAGGTGGAATCTTAGTTGAGAATTAAAAGAAGCAAAAAAAAGCCAGGAGACAGCATCTAAGGAAGGAAAGAATTCCAGGCAGGGGGGACAGCCAGTGAAAATGTAGAGTCTGGAAAAAGAGTGTCTACTTCATGGAAGAGCAAGGAGAACAATGGAGGGGAATAAAGTATGAAAATAAGTGAAGAGGAGATGTGGGGGAAGTAGAGAGAAATAAGGCATAAAAAAAGATTACAAAGGTAGGAAAAAACTAAGTAATGAAGGGCTTTAAGAGAATATTTTATATTTGATCCTGAAAATAATAGGGAGAGTAGACATCCAAGGAGAGAAATTTAGGGGATGCCTTCTGCAAAGGATGGAGGAAGAAAAAGACATGGAAGTGGTTAAAGAGATAGAAAGAAACATATAAAAACACTTTATTATGGAAGACACTGGGACTAAGGTTCTGGTTATGGCCTTGGGAGAGAAGAAAAGCAGCCTTTCCTTTCATAAGGGCAATTCACTGAATTATAGGGCAAAGTTTGTCTTTAGTACCCCAGTTTCTTTTTCAAAATACTTTCTATTCTTTTCTAATTGTCCAAAACTGGTGTTGAGAGGCAACATGGCATAATGAATAGAGAGTGGGCTATTGCCAACAATTTCATGCAAGTCCTTTTTCAATTTTATTTTTTAATTTATGGGATAAAACCAGAATTTCCATAATATAATTTTTTTAAAAGATGATTATATATGGAAAAACAAATCTGTTATATGCAACTTGTTATTTCTTTAAAATATACAATAGTTATCATGGAAATTTTTTCTTTTCTTTTTCTTCTTCCCCCCCCCTTAGAGTACCTACCATTAGACACAAATGTGTGTGTGTGTGTGTGTGTGTGTGTGTGTGTGTGTGAAATCATTCTATACATACTTTATTGATCAGATTTTTCTCTGTGCTTGTGATCCTGGACAAATCATTTAATCTCTCACTGTCCAAAACAATTTTCTAAGACTATACATTATAGATGTGTTCTCATTCCTACATGTAAAGTCACAGGTCCTTTAAAAAATAATTCTGATGCTAAATGTACCACAGCTGTCTTTCCAAAACAATCTTGTCATATTTATAAGCGAGTATGAATGAGTTTAACTCCTAAAGTTCTCATGAATGAAATAGAAATAGGGACTCAATCTATGGTTTCACTGATTAAAGGGAATATCTGGAGAGGAAACTCCTGCTAATGCAGGTCAGCACCCTCTCTGTCATTTGTGGTCTGAGACAATTGCCCAAAGTCACATAAACAACATGCGTCAGATAGAATGTCAACTCAGGTGCTCATGACTGGCTCTTTACCCTCCACTACACACTACACACATGCACTACACACACACACACACACACACACACACTATTATCACACAAACCATCAATTCAGTCTACAAAAGGAAGATTTCCATTTCATTCAAGTAATCCACCTGACTTGGGCACAAAAATAAATAGGTATCCTTTCCATATGGCAACTTTTCCCATCATGGCTTCAATATATTATGGGTCAGCATTAGAAAATAAATGGGAATTTGGGGGGAGTTTTTTGGTAGCTGCGAGCAACTCAGAAAAAAAAAGTTTAGAAACTCAGAAATACATAAAATATATGTGTACTATTATATGATATCAACATATTTTATCTTTTAATACCATAATAATTCAGAATTCTCTAGCACAAAAGAAAGGTCAAAAAACTGTGTGTGGATTTTCTAGATCTTGGGGGTTCCATGTCTTTAACCCCCATGATATGGAAGAGACATGGCCATTCAAGCTGGAGAAATGAAGTCAGTAAAGGCTGAAGAGTAAGAGGGTGAAGAATACAAAAAAAGAAGAAGAAAACAGGTGCTAGACAATCTTTTCCTGAAGTCTGTATGGCTGGAGGTTCTCAGTAGTTAACTTATTCTTTTTCTCTATCTTCCTTGCCTACTTCCTCCCTCCCCAATTTTCTTGTAAACACTAAATCTCTTCAGTGGCTTCTTGACTTGGTTGGTGAATCAGCTGCCTGATTGAGGGAGCAAGCTCACAAATAAAACAAGCACATTTTTCTGGGCATGCTGGCTGCTACTTATTTATCTACAGATGGCTTCATAAAAGCTATTCTTTCTCTTTCTGAAAAAATTCAAGCGGTAGCTCGATAGTCATTTAACATGCAAATCAGGTTATGCAGGTGGCATGCAATATAAGTAGAGGAAGAACAAGGAAAGAGGGGGAAGGATGGGATGGGCACAGAGTCCAAGCTTCAGCTAATAGCACAAGTTTTGTTCCCTGCCTTTCTCAACCTATAGTGACTCATCCGCCCCAAGCATCTCTACCAGAGGCTCTATGGCTTTTCAGAAGAAATGTTTGAGTCCTTAGCTTCAGTTTTCTTGTTTTGAAAATGATAGTATATTTAGATCTGGAAATAATTCCCTAAGGCCATCTAGTCCAACCTTCTCACTTTACAGATGAAGAAACTGAGGACCCAAGAAGTTAAGTTATTTATACAGGTTGTAAGAATTCCTACTAGAAATAAGAATGAGGAATTTAATGCTGGTCCAGTCATTCCAAGTTTAGCATTTCTAAGTTCAGGGGTCTTTCAACTCTGCCACATTGCTGCCAATAGTTATAGGAAAGCAATGGGTACAATGGAAAAAAACTAGTGAGTCAAAAGATCTGGGTTCAAATAATGCTTCTGCTGCTTACCACTTTGTTACTGTGGGCAAATCACTTAAAATTCCATAAGCCTCAGTTTCCACATCTGTGAAATGAAAGGGATGGATTTTATGACCTCTGAGGATCTTTTCACTCTAGATTTAAGTAATAGATAACATATCTTTATAATTACAAAGTGTTTTAAAAGGTGCATTATTTTATTTGAGCCTCTCAACTATGAAGTTAGAAATGCTAATAAGAGGTATAACAGCAAAGGGTATCCTCACCAATATAATTTCACAATAACATGTTTAAGACATTATTTTTAAATGCTTCAAAGTCACAATAATCCATTGTAACATCATTCTGCCAAGTGTTCCTGCGGAATTATTTTACCTACCTTGATAGCTTTTGTGGACCCATTATATCATTTAGGTGGGAGATAGGTACATTGTTATCCCCCAGCACAGGAAAGAACTGAATTTGGAATCTAATGGCCTAGGATTAATTACAGCTCTGCCACTAAGCCTCAGTTTCCAGATTTCTTTTTTTTATTTTAGTAGTATTCTATTTTTCAAATAAATGCAAAGATAGTTTTCAAACATTTCACCTTTGCAAAACCTTCTGTTCCAAATTTGTCTCCCTCTCCTTCCCTCCTTTCCCTCTCCGAGATAGCAAGTTTTCAAGTTTTTTAAATGAAAGGATAGAACTAAATGACCTCTGATCTCCCTTCCAGCTCTAAATCTATGACCACATTACAAAGGAAGAAATTGAAGCTTAGAAAAGTTAGGTGACTTGCCCACAGTCACTCAACTAGTAACTGATCTTCAAAAGTCAAAGCCCAGGTTCATGAAATGCATGAGCTTCTTATGGTCATTGCCAACCCCATTTAGTTCTTGACTTGGAAACTATAGGGAACAGTATTGAGTGCCTACTAGTAAGTGCATAATTCATGCAAACTGGAGCTGAAGATCAAAAAAGAATCAAAAAAAGAGACAGACCCTGTTCTCCAGGAGTTTACAATCTAATAGAGGAAATAAGACACAGAATACGAAGAGAGTGCAGTGAATGCATATAAGTGGGAAAAAAAATTTAATGTTGTAAATGATCACTTGAGGGAGAAATTTTATTTACCTAGAATGATCAAGAAAGAGTTTATAGAAGAGGTGATTAGGAAGGCATTGGATTTGGAATGAAATTTAGAAATCTGGCCCTGCTCTCTACAATTAAATATGTGACCCTAACCTTTGCTTTTTTCATTTTTTGCTTCTTGAATCTTTGCTTCTTCATCTTAAAAAAAAAAACTGGACTAGATGACTTCTAAGGATCTTTCCAATGTTGCATCCATGATGAGTCTTTAAGAATAGGAAAATTTTCAGAACTAAATGACTGAAGCAGAGGAATGAGAGAAATAGGGCATTTCAGGGATTGAGAGGAAGAGAACAACTTGATCAAAAACAAAGAGGTGAGGAAACACAGGATGAGACTGGGGAAGACCCAATAGAGCTATTTCTGAAGGGGAGAAGAAAAGACAAAGAAAGGACAGGAGAAGAGAAGAGAGGAGAAAGGAAGGAAAAGAAAAAAAGGATTATATTCTAAAAATATTTATATATACATACATAAATAAAAAATAAAGACAAAAACTTAGAACTAGGAGTGCTTGACAACTTAGGAAAATCAGGAAATACCTCTGTAGTAGTTGGCAATCAAGCTTGTCCTGTAGAAAGTAAAAGGTTCTTTGTCAGGGGTCCCATAAAAAGAAGAATAATTTAAAATGAGGCTGGTGGTAAAATACGTAGCATTTATATATAATTTTGCAAGTGCTTTACAATTATTATCTCATATGATCCTCTTTACAACCCTGAGAGGGGGGTGCCTTTATTATGCCCCTTTTTACAGTTGAATAAACTGGCATAAATTAAGTGACTTGCCCAGGATCACAGTTAGTAAGTGTCTGAGGCCAGAATTCAATTCTTTCAACTCCAGGCCCATTGATCTATTTATTGCACCACTTAGCTGCCTGAAAGGCAGATCCTGGAGGGACAATCTAACATGTTTGGACTTAATTGATTAGGGAATAATGAGGCATTAACAATTTTTAAGCAGGATCAGGGGATCAACCTAGTGCATCAGAAAGATAACCCTAACAGTGGTACGTAAGATGAATGGAAGGAGAAAAAACAAGAAATAAAGCACATGCATATAAGGCACAGAAATCTCCCAAGGATAAAAACTTAACTTTCCTTCTATCTTATTTCACAGTCTGGCAAGTCCATATCACTTAATAATGAGATGCACTGTTATTCTCTGAAATAAAGGCCTGTGATGTTTAAGCATTTAAAGGGTTGTTTGCCATTCAGCTGTGTGGAAAAATTTTCAGAACCCATGAGTCCATGAATTAGTTATGCTTTCAGACCAAGCTCAATCTGAATTTCCCTTTCAGTGTAAAAACAAATACACATCAAGCCTGGGTTATTCGGGCCCCTGGATAAGTGTGCCACCTAGTGGTATCCAAATTGTTCCTCCAAATTATCTCAAGGCTTCTGAAATGAAGTATTTCTGGCCATCAGTTCAATAGTTCCCTCATACAGCCTATGAATTTCAATAAATATGCCATCTGTTCACCTTCTGTGTGGGAGTTCAATCATCGTCTTGGCAGAAGCAATATTATTCTATGGCAATTACCTAAGTCTTTATCACCTCTCTCTGTGGTTCATCATCATCTGGATAACACTGGGGGTTAGGAGTGGGGAGGGGAAAGGGGGAGGAAAGGAGGGATACTGTTTTCTGTAGGCAGTGCAGCCCTGCTGGTTTCCATGGATAGGATCAGACTGAATTAGGAGGGAAGAAAATATACATTTAAGAACTAAGGGAGAAATCTCAGCAAAAAATTCAATTTTATATAACTATTGATTTTCCCTATGCCAGGAGTCAAACTTAAAGAGAATTAATCTGAGGCAATAGAATCTTATTTACTAGAACCTAATTTGTTTTGATTTAACAAACATTACTAAAAATCTGATTGTGAAAGCAATTGTGCTAAATCCTGCAGTAAATACAAAGGTAAAATTAAACTATGTCCTCATCCTTACAGGACCTTCATTCCAAAAAGAGAATATTACAATCAATATTACAGATAGAATATAAAATTATAGGAAACACAATTATGCATATTCATTGTAATTAACAAAAATATATAATTAATTATAATATAAATTAATGTTATTTTATAAATACAATTTATGATAGTAAAATTCTATGTCAGAATGGAAAGATGAGTACCAATCTAAGGTCATCAGAGAAAGTTGAACAAAGGAGATTTTCATTTGGGCTTCCAAAGATGGGTAAGAATTAAACAGGAGAGAGAAAGAAAGGGGGGTAACTGAGACTTAAGGAACCATATGACTAAAGGTATAAAGGTAGGGCACAGGATGAATGCACAAGATCTAGTTAGCAAAGATTAATTCCATTTGACAAAGGGGTAGTGTATTTGGTAGTGTATGAGGAACAGAATAAGATGAGTCTGGGAAGAGAGGATTTCCATATCAAGGGTGGAGATAAAGTCTCCAAGACACCACAAGTCTCCCCTCGGAGAGGATGTCCAAGGAGAAGGCAAAAGCCATTGCTTTACTTTCACTAATACTAATTCTTCATGATGACTAGGTCCTATGGTTCATTTCTTCTTCATACTTGGCATCCAAGAAGACTAATTATCATGAGGTCAGGAGAAGGGAGGGGGAAGTAGATTTAAAATTAATCTTCCTTCCAAAATAAAGAAGTACTATGACAGAGCATTAGGTCTGGATGGGCCACCAAAGATCACCCATTTTAAGAAATACATTTGCTTTTTTTATGTATTACTCCTTTTTTTCCATTAGTGTCCTTCTCCTCTCCTCCAAAAGAACCTTCCTTTGTAACAAATGAATACAACCAAGCAAAAGAAATGAACACATTGACCATGACTGCAAATGTATAACTCATTTCACAACTTTAGTTTGTCATCTCTTATCATAATCGGGAGACGTACCTCATTATCAGTCATCTGAAAGCATCATTGATGCTTTTTATTAATTGCATTGATCAGAATTTTGAAGCCTTTGAGCATTGTTTTCCTTCATATTATTGGATTTATCTTGATGGTTAAGAAATTATCAGTGTTATAAACTCTGGAATCAAGATTGGGCATGGAGGCAAGTGAAGTGAGGTTAAAAAATGTTTTAAATAGAGGGGGAAAAAAAACAAGACAAGAGGTCACAATGGGATAGGAGAAGAGAGCAAATGTGACTGAGGAATAATAGTTGTAAAATATGTAGATATACTAAGAAGGTATGGGCAGCTTCCTTCCCACACCTAAACTTCCCTGCAGAGTTTTCTGACTTTTAACATACATCTCTTCTCTGTTTAACAATAAGCACAAATGCCTAATGTTCCTCCAGAGTTAAATCCTCAAACACTACGTCTAAACCCACAAAGACTGATATCTCAAACAACTTAGTGCTACCCCAAATGGGACTTCAAAAAACAAAATGACCTGAGTATTAGATACCAACCTTAATCCAATGCTCAATGCATGCCTTATATGTGGAAGCAATTGTAAGAGTGTATACATCCGTCAAGATCTTGGAATGTGGCTAAAAACTTTGAGTTTAATTTAGTTGAATGAGATTTAGAACTCTAACTAAACTCTCTGCCATGACTATCCCAAATTCTCTGTTATGGAGGGAAATAACCTTACCAAAACTATTGTCTAGCATCATAGGACCCTAGAGAATAGAGGTCCCAATTGACTGATTCTAAGACCTTGACTAGCAGATTCAAAACTTATACTTGTCTATTCTGTAGGATTCAGAGTTCATCCCTGTGGTAATAAAACTTCTTTCCCTTCTTACTTATTTCCATACTTTCATTTCTAGTCAGCTCAATTTAATTCAAAAATTCAGTTCATAAAAAAAAATTCAGTTCAACATGTATTTATTAAGTACAAAGCACTGTCCTTTGCTACATCAACTAGGACCTGACCAACACAGGCCATTTTTAAATTTTTCCTTGACTTATTATATTGCATCAAGTCTTCAAGGACTATTCCAAACTTCTTTTTTCCCCAAAATCCCTTTCTCTCAGGAAATGTTTTCACTTTTTATTTGAATGAAAATATTGAAATCATCTACTGCGAACTCACCCATCTCTACTACCATATAAATCAAAGCATTTTGACATTTTTACCTGTTTACATTTTTCTTTATATTTCTCCACCACTAGGCCTAGCTAAAGACCTGAGGAAGAGAAGACTCTACTTCTTTCCAGGGCCAATCCACTTCGTGCCCTTGATCCAGAGGTTTGTTGACAAATGTTTAACAATCAGGTTGTCCTTCTCCCTCTCTTCTAACAAAAACAAAATAAAAATGCACTTTTAAGTTTGATCTATATCATTAAAATTTTTCCATCACTTCTTACGTCTAGAAATCAAGACAATAAATTAAACCCTAATTTGTAGTGCTTTATTTCTGGTATACAAAGGCTCATGCAGAAAATTTAACAAATGATTCAAACTGGCTACAACATACCTTGCCTTAATCCTATCTCCTCTTCAAGAGATTGCTTCATCAATCATTTTCTCTATTTTGGTGTAAAATAGGTCATTATTTGTGCTGTCTCTTATCTTAGACTACTGTCTATCCACATTTCCTTGTCTCATGCCATTTCCAGTTCCTACAATTTGGAAAGAACAAAAAAACTAAAAACTTTTCAACAGATTGCTATTTTCTATAACAAAGCGCAATATATCAAGGATTACCTCCAAATCTAAATATGCTGTACAATATGCAAATCAGCTTTAAGACTTGTTTTAGACCAAAAGCATCAGAAACTTGGAATTTAAATGAACATGGCAAATTGATTTAGAATGTAATAATGAGGTACTATCTGACAAGGCAAGAATCCAGGAGATTTCAAATAAGAATTTGAAGTGAACTCTGTCTTTGGGTGTTTGGTTAATAACTCCCACAATCCTAAATGGCCTTTTTCATAACTAACTTATCCAAAAAGCAAGTTGAGCTTCTACATTTTCCACAAGAGGGCACCAAAATATGTTCAAAAACTGAGACATTGAAGGTGAAAAGCATTCCTGGTTCAATTGTGTAGATCTGAATTTTGGTCTTTCCCAAGCCATAGGATTATGGTTCGAGAACACCAAACATTGCTGCTTTATTTGTGATTGGTACAAAAGAGAAACTGGGGGTGGGGGAGGCTATTTAAAATAAAACACAGACTTAAAAGGAAAGAACTAATTTCAGGAAAGAAAATATATTGAACTAACCACAGGTTAGTCCTAGAAAAATCCTCTTACCACTACAACATATTAAATTTGGCTTAATGAAAATTCTTATTGAGGCAAGGGGTCAAAATAATTCAGGTTTCCTTATCTGGAAAATAAATTTCTAATTCTCAAGGAAGCTAAAATTGACAAGAAATAAGTTATTGATGCTCACAAAAAGGGATTGATAAAAAAAATTTGAGGAATAGTCAACAAATTAAAAGGCTGTATGAAAATCATTTTTGAAATTGTGAAATAAATTGAGGAGAAAAGGCAGAAAACTACCAACAAATTTCCAATTATTATCTCAAAACCTATAAAATTGTTTTTAACAAATCACTCAAGATCCATTTCTTAGATTCTTAAAATCACAATCATGGGTAATGATTCTATTAAGAAATTTCCATTAGGAAAATACATACCAAGTTAAACAAAGTCAAAAGCATGTTGGAAAATTATTGTTGTTCACTGGGAATGTTTCATATGAAAAATATAATAGGAAATCATCAATATCTACATTTTGGGCCAATTAACAAAAATAAATTTATCAATGGGTGGTAAAAGTTGAAGCTATAGTTGAAATTAGCATAAAAACTATAAGGTTTACTAATTCTATGAGTGTGGCAGGAAAAAAAATATTTTTTTCATCAAGTGTTCCCCTGCTCAAAAATCTTCAGTAGTTCCCTATTGCATCTAGAGGGAAAATATGCAATGTCCTTAGCTTGGCATTTAGAGTCTTCTACAATCCCGTTTCTTAACTTTCCTAATTTCATACTAACCTCTCTTCCTTAAATTTATGATCCAGGTATATGGTTTCAAGAATTAACTGTTGCCCAAACTCTCAATTACATCTCCTACATTCTAATCAATTTGTCATGTTCACCTAAATTCTAAACTGTTTCCTGTATATGGAATCCATTCTGTCTCCTGATTCCTCATCGTCCTCCAAGGCTCATCCCAGGAGCCAACTTCCTAATGAAGAACTCCCTAACTCCCACAGCTTTGAGTGCCCCTTCCTATATGGATAATACTTCCTTTTCTACATGTGTATCCTCCCAGTAGACTGTAAATTTGGGAAAGGAAAGCTGGAATTATTTCATTTTTGTCTTGTAGGGATAATGTCCCTAGTATTTAATACAACATTTGTGACATAGGAGATGTTTAATAAATATATGGTGTTGTTAAGGAAGTGAGAAACATGAAAGGATAAAAGATTATGGTCAGAGAAAGAATTTTGAAACTCTTTCTTCATCTGAGACTGTTAGAACTACATGTTATCTTTGGTTTCAAGTCCAACATTCTTGATCTTCTAAATAAACCACAAGAAACTCTTAACTAAATGTGAACGTCTCAAACTGGCTCCCTTTCATCATTTCAAAAAAGCAACAAATAATGTGATGTAAAGCAAATCAACAACAATTTTTAAGAGAGGAAAGGAAAGGAATTATGATAGGGAAAATTTTAAAGGGAAAAACAGAAGGAAGATTAAAAGAATGGATAAGCTAAATAAATAAGAATGGCCCTATTACAATGAAATTTGACCTATTCTTTACTGGCTGAAGGACCTGAAGATGTTTACACTAGAGAAAGATAAGGCTTAGAGAGAGTATGATAAATATCCTCAAGAATTTGAAGGATTGTTATATCCAGGTGGGATTAGATTTATTTTTGCAAAATCTCAAACCACGTGCAATTAATAGAAGTTTCAAAAAGGGAGGGGAGGGGGGAAAATTGATGTAAGCAAAAGTTTCCTAATAATCAAAGCTATATAAAAATAAAACAGGCTGCCTCAGGAGTTAATGAGTTCCCTCATTAGAATTCTTACAGAAAAAGTTTAGATGACCATTTGCTTGGTATGTTGAAAAGGAATATTTTTTTACATATATAGCCTGAATTAGATAGACTCTGATGCCCCTTCCAATTCAGTAACTCTGATTAAATACTATGAGATTAAAAAAATTTTGAAGCAAAATCTCCAAAAGAAAAAAACATTACTGGTCTCAGACACTTAACACTTCCTAGCTGTGTGACCCCGGCCAAGTCACTTAACCCCAATTATCTCAGCAAAAAGCAAAAAAAAAAAAAAAAAAAAGAAAAAGAAAAAAATTACAACTAGAGCCAACTTCTGAATACAGAATGAAATGACCACAAGAACTTTAAAGTGCTTTAAAGCTTATTAAAATAATTAAATGAAGATCACATTAAAAAAAATAGTAAGCAAGTATTGGAGGGGGCAAAGAGATAACAGAGTAGAAGCAGGAACTCACCTAACCTCTCCCAAATGCCCCTCAAAATAATTTTTAAAATAATGCCTCAAAGTGAATTCTGGAACAATCAAACTAACAAAAGGTCAGGATGAAAAAATTGTTCACCCCAATTGTGAACTGATCGAACAATTCTGGAAAGCAATTTGGAATTATGCCCAAAGGGTTATAAAATTATGCATATTCTTTGATCCAGCAGTGTCTCTCTATTGGATCTGTATCCCAAAGAGATCATTAAAAAAAGGGAAAAGGACCCATATATGCAAAAATATAGCTATGCTCAAAAAGTTATCAAACTGTGTATACCCTTTGACCCAGCAGTGTTTCTATTGGGCTTATATCCCAAAGAGATCTTAAAGGAAGGAAAGGGACCCACATGTGCAAGAATGTTTGTGGCAGCCCTTTTTGTAGTGGCTAGAAACTGAAAACTGAATGGATGCCCATCAATTGGAGAGTGGCTGAATAAATTATGGCATATGAATGTTCTGGAATATTACTGTTCTGTAAGAAACAAACCAACAGGATGATTTCAGAGAGGCCTGGAGAGACTTGCATGAACTGATGCTGAGTGAAACGAGCAGAACCAGGAGATCATTATACACAGCAACAACAATATTACATGATGATCAGTTCTGATGGACATGGCTCTCTGCAACAAAGAATTGTCTCAAACCAGTTCCAATTGTTCAGTGAAGAAAGCCATATACACCCAGAGAGAGGGATATGAAATGTGGACCACAATATAACATTTTCGAACTCTCTATCAATGTTTCCTTGCATTGGGTTTCCATTCTCTGATTCTTTTTTCTTGTAGATACAATTTTTCTTGCACAAAAATGACGTGTGGAAATATGTATACATCTATTCGACTTGTCAAGTATTTTAACATTATTAACATGTAGTGAACTTCCTGCCATCTAGAGGAGGGGAGGGGATTAGGGGGGAAAATTTGTAACGGAAAGCTTTGTAAAGATCAATGCTGAGGAACTACCCATACATATGTTATGCAAATAAAAAGCTTTAAAAAAAATTATGTGATGATCAATTCTGATGGATTTGGCTCTTTTCAGCACTGAAGTGATTCAGGCCAATTCCAAAGGACTTGTGATGAAGAGAGTCATCTGCATCCATGGAGAGGACTTTGGGGACTGAATGTGGATCATAACATAGCATTTGCATCTTTTTTGTTGTTTGTTTGGATTTTTTTCTTTCTTACTTTTTTTAATTTTTGATCTGATTTTTCTTGTGCAGTATGAAAAATGTGGGAATATGCTTAAAGGAATTGCACATATTTAACATATATCGGATTATTTGCTGTTTTAGGGAAGGGATGGGGAGAAGAGAAGAAGAAAAGCTTGGAACACAGAATTTTTCTTTTTTTTTTTTTTAATTAAAGCTTTTTTACGTTGTGGTCCATATTTCATTTCCCTCTCTCTGGGTGTATATGGTTTTCTTCAGTGAACAATTGGAACTGGTTTGAGACAATTCTTTGTTGCAGAGAGCCATGTCCATCAGAATTGATCATCATGTAATACTGTTGTTGCTGTGTATGATGATCTCCTGGTTCTGCTCTTTCACTCAGCATCAGTTCATGCAAGTCTCTCCAGGCCTCTCTGAAATCGTCCTGCTGGTCGTTTCTTACAGAGCAATAATATTCCAATACATTCGTATACCATAATTTGTTCAGCCACTCTCCAATTGATGGGCATCCCTTCAGTTTCCAGTTTCTAGCCACCACAAAAAGGGCTGCCACAAACATTCTTGCACATGTGGGGCCCTTTCCCTCCTCTAAGATCTCTTTGGGATATAGGCCCAGTAGAAACACTGCTGGGTCAAAGGGTATGCACAGTTTGACAACTTTTTGGGCATAGTTCCAAATTGCTCTCCAGAATGGTTGGATCCGTTCACAGTTCCACCAACAATGTATCAGTGTCCCAGTTTTCCCACATCCCCTCCAACATTCATTGTTATCTTTTCCTGTCATTTTAGCCAATCTGACAGGTGTGTAGTGGTATCTCAGAGTTGTCTTAATTTGCATTTCTCTGATCAATAGTCATTTGGAGCAACTTTTCATATGACTAGAGATGGTTTTAATTTCATCCTCTGAAAATTGTCTGTTCATATCCCTTGACCACTTATCTATTGAAGAGTGGCTTGAATTCTTATATATATGAGACAATTCTCTATAAGTTTTAGAAATGAGGCCTTTATCAGAACCATTAAATGTAAAGATGATTTCCCAATTTGATGCTTCCCTCCTAATCTTGTCTGCATTTGTTTTGTTTGTACAGAAACCTTTTAACTTAATATAATCAAAATTATCCATCTGGTGTTCAATTAGGAGTTCCAGGTCTTCTTTGGACATAAATTTATTCCATCTCCACAGGTCTGAGAGAGAAATTATATTACGTTCCTCTAACTTGCTTACAAAGTCCCTCTTTATATCTAGATCATGAACCCATTTAGATCTTATCTTGGTATGTGGTATTAGGTATGGGTCAAGCCCTAATTTCTTCCACACTAGTTTCCAATTTTCCCAGCAGTTTTTGCCAAATAGTGAGTATTTATCCCAAAAGCTGGGGTCTTTGGGTTTATCGAATACTAGATTGTTAAGGTTGTTGCCTAGATTGTCCTGATATCCTATCCTGTGCCACTGATCGACTGCTCTATTTCTTAGCCAGTACCAAACGATTTTGATGACCGCTGCTTTATAATATAGTTTTAGATCTGGTACAACAAGGCCACCTTCATCTGCCTTTTTTTTCATTAATCCCCTTGAAATCCTTGACCTTTTGTTCTTCCAAATGAACTTTGCTACTATTTTTTCTAGATCTGTAAAATAATTTCTTGGGAGTTTGATTGGTATGGCACTAAATAAGTAGATTAGTTTGGGTAGTATTGTCATTTTTATTATGTTCGCTCTGCCTACCCATGAGCACTTAATATTTTTCCAATTGATTAGGTCTGATTTTATTTGTGTGGAAAGTGTTTTGTAATTTAGTTCGTATAGTTTCTGACTTTTCCTTGGCAGATAGATTCCCAAATATTTTATCCTATCATCTGCTATTTGGAATGGAATTTCTTTTTGTATCTCCTACTGCTGAACTTTGTTGGTAATATATAAGAATGCTGATGATTTATGTGGATTAATTTTGAATCCTGCAACTTTGCTAAAGTTGTGAATTGTTTCTAGTAGTTTTTTAGTTGAGTCTCTAGGGTTCTCTAAGTATACCATCATGTCATCTGCAAAGAGTGATAATTTGGTTTCTTCATTACCTACTCTGATTCCTTTTATCTCTTTTTCTTCTCTTATTGCTAAAGCTAACATTTCTAATACAATATTAAATAGTAATGGTGACAGTGGGCAGCCTTGTTTCACTCCTGATCTTATTGGGAATGGTTTTAGTTTGTCTCTATTACATATGATGCTTGCTGATGGTTTTAAATAGATGCTACTGATCATTTTAAGGAAAAGCCCATTTATTCCTATACTCTCTAGTGTTTTTAATAGGAAAGGGTATTGGATTTTGTCAAAGGCTTTTTCTGCATCTATTGAGATAATCATATGGTTTTTGTTAATTTGGTTATTAATATAATTAATTATGCTGATAGTTTTCCTAATATTGAACCAGCCCTGCATCCCTGGTATAAATCCTACTTGGTCATAGTGTACTATCCTGGGGATGACTTTCTGTAATCTCATTGCTAATATCTTATTTAAAATTTTTGCATCAATATTCATTAGGGAAATTGGTCTATAGTTTTCTTTCTCAGTTTTTACCCTACCTGGTTTAGCTATCAGCACCATATCGGTCTCATAGAAGGATTCTGGCAGTATACCTTCTGTCCCTATTTTCTCAAATAGTTTGTGTAGTATTGGAATCAATTGTTCTTTGAATGTTTGGTAGAATTCACATGTAAATCCATCTGGCCCTGGAGATTTTTTCTTAGGGAGTTGGTTAATGGCTTGTTCTATTTCTTTTTCTGATATGGGGCTATTTAAATAATTTATATCCTCTTCTGTTAACCTGGGCAATCTATATTTTTGTAGATATTCCTCCATTTCATTTAGATTATCAAACTTACTGGCATAAAGTTGGGCAAAGTAACTCCTAATTATTGCTCTAATTTCCTCTTCATTGGAGGAAAGTTCTCCCTTATCATTCTTGAGACTAACAATTTGATTTTCCTCTCTCCTTTTTCTTATCAAATTAACTAAAGGCTTATCTATTTTGTTGGTTTTTTCATAGAACCAACTCTTAGTTTTATTTATTAACTCAATAGTTTTCTTGTTTTCGATTTTATTAATTTCTCCTTTTAGTTTTAGAATTTCCAATTTGGTATTTAATTGAGGGTTTTTAATTTGTTCTTTTTCTAGTTTTTTTAATAATAAGCCCAATTCGTTGATCTTTTCTTTCTCTATTTTATGCAAGTAAGCATCTAGAGATATAAAATTGCCCCTTAAAACCGCTTTGGCCGTATCCCACAAATTTTGGTATGTTGTCTCCTTATTGTCATTCTCCTGGATGAAATTATTGATTGTGTCTATGATTTGCTCTTTCACCCATTCATTCTTCAGGATTAGATTATTTAATTTCCAATTACCTTTTGGTTTATTTTCTCCTGGACTTATATTGCATGTGATTTTTATTGCATCATGATCTGAAAAGGATGCATTTACTATTTTTGCCTTTCTGCATTTGATTTTAAGGTTTTTATGCTCTAATATATGGTCAATTTTTGTATATGTTCCATGGACTGCTGAGAAAAAAGTAAACTCCCTACTGTCTCCATTCAACTTTCTCCATAGATCTGTCATACCTGACTTTTCTAACAATTGGTTTATCTCCCTAGTTTCTTGTTTATTTTGTAGTTTGATTTATCTAATTCTGAGAGAGCAAGGTTGAGATCCCCCACTAGTATCGTTTGGCTGTCTATTTCTTCTTGCATCTCTCTTAATTTCTCCCCTAGGAATTTGTGTGCTATTGCACTTGGTGCATATATATTTAGTATAGATATTGCTACACTATCTATGGTACACTTTAATAAAATATAGTTTCCTTCCTTATCTCTTTTGATTAGATCTATCTTGGCTTTTACTTGATCTGAGATAAGGATTGCTACCCCTGCTTCTTTTTGTTCACCTGAAGCATAATCGGTTCTGCTCCAGCCTTTTACCTGCATCCTATACGTGTCACTATGTTTTAGATGTGTTTCTTGTAGACAACATATTGTGGGATTCTGGTTTTTAATCCAGTCTGCTATCCGCTTCCGCTTTATGGGAGAGTTCATCCCATTCACATTCACAGTTAGAATAACTAATTCTTTATTTCCTGCCATCTTATTTACCCAAGTTATGTTTTCCCCTTTCCTTTCCCCTTTCTCCCTTCCCCCTCCTCAGTACTTTGCTTTTGATGACCCCTCCCCCAAATAATACTCCCCTTTCCTTTCCCCTTTCTCCCTTCCCCCCTCCTCAGTACTTTGCTTTTGATGACCCCCTCCCCCAAACAATACTTCACCCTTTAGATCCCCTCCCCCTGTTTTTATTCCTTTCCCCTGATTCTTCTATTTTCCCTTCTATTAGTTTGTCCCTTACTTTTCCTCCTTTTCCTCACACTTCCCTCTAGCAACAGACAAGTTTCTATGTGAAATCAAATGTCTGATATACACTTTTAGAGCCCAACCTGATGAGAGTAAGATTTACACAGTGCTCATCTCCCTCCCCTCTTTCTCTCAAATATATTAGGTTTTCTTTGCCTCTTCAAGTGATTTTACCTTGTTTTTACCTCCTTTTTTTTTAGATCTTATTTTACCACTTTTTCCCTCTTTTCCCCAGTATGACAACATTTTCCCCTCTAGTTCTCTTTTTCATATTATCAAAGTAATATCTAGTTAATTATACCCCCAAACTTTGAGTATCCCCCTAGTAGAAATAAAGTTCTCAAGAGACCTTTCCTTTTTACCTTTTTATGCATCTCTTGAGTTCTGTGTTTGGGTGTCGAATTTTTTGTTCAGATCCGGTCTTTTCATTAGAAATAGGTGAAATTCACCTATATCACTGAATGACCATCTTCTTCCCTGGAGGATAATGCTCATTCTAGCTGGATAGGTTATTCTTGGCTGTAATCCAAGTTCCTTTGCCCTTCGGAATATCTGGTTCCAGGCCCTTTGATCCTTCAGTGTGGAAGCTGACAAGTCCTGTGTGATTCTAATTATTGAACCTCGGTATTTGAATTGTTTCTTTCTAGCTGCTAGCAGAATCTGTTCCTTGGTGCTATAGTCCTGAAATTTAGCCAAGATATTCCTTGGGGTCTTAATTTTGGGGTCTCTTTCAGGAGGTGATCAGTGAATTCTTTCAATGGTGATTTTGCCCTTTGATTCTACAATCTCAAGGCAGTTTTCTTTCAGAATTTCCTGGAAGATAGTGTTTAGATTCTTTTTTTCATCATGGCTTTCAGGAAGTCCAATAATCCTTAGATTGTCTCTCCTAGATCTATTTTCCAAGTCAGTTGTTTTTCCTAGGAGATATTTCATATTTTCTTCTAATTTTTCATTTTTTTGTTTTTGTTTGACTGATTCTTCAAGTCTTAGTGAGTCATTCACTTGCATTTGTTCAATTCTTATTTTTAAAGTGTTGTTTTCTTCAGATACCGTTTTAAGCTCCTTTTGTAACTGGCCAATTTGTTCATTGCACTCTTTTTCCACTTCACTAATTTTATTTTTTAATAAATTGGTGTCTTTTTCATATCTCTTTTGCAGGGCATCATATCCTTCTTGCAAGATACTGTATCCTTCTTGCACTGATTTCAGTTTATTTTCCCATTTATCCTCCAGCTCTCTTTTGAGGTTCTTTATGCAGTCTTCCAGAAAGGCCTTTTGAAAAGAGGACCAGTGATGGTCCTGGCTGATGTTCTCTGGATTTTTGTCTAAAGGAACCTCTGGCTCTGGGGTCGTTTCTTTGCCTTGATAAAAGCTGTCTATGGTAAGCGCTCTCTTTTGCTTCTTCATCATATTTTTTTTTTTTTAGATAGCTTGGATATCTCTTTAAGGTAGGGGAAAAAAACGGCGGCTGCAAAAAGCTTTGCCCTGGGGCACTTCGGCGAGTTGACTTAAGGTGCTGGGCCGGTGGGGGCTAGGACTAAGTCCGAATTACTCCTTAAACAAGGCAAGTCTGCCAGAACACCTGCCCCCAATCAGGGCAGAGTGTCCCGAGTGCCTCAGATAAACTCCAGGTGTTTGGAATTTGGAGTTTGGAGTTTGGAATTTCTTCCACGATGAGCTGAGCTGAGTCCCACCCTCACTTCCGGCCTGTACAGTTGTCGTCTATTTATCTCTCTGTCCAATTCCGACTAACCTGATATGAAGTTATCCAGAGAGCTGTGCCCAAATATTTCTGAGTTCGTTGACTTGAAGATCAGTTCAGAGGCTTATTTTATTGTTGATTTGAGAGAAGATCGGAGGAGAGGCAGAAAGTCACCTTTTCACTCTGCCATCTTGGCTCCGCCCCCCAGTGGAACACAGAGTTTTTCAAGAGTGAATGTTGAAAATTATTTTTGCATGTACTTTGAAAATTAAAAGTGATTTTTTAAAAAGAAAGAAAAATTGTTTGCCCCAAAACAACTTAGAAGATTGGCAAGAAGAATCTCCCTCATCAGGGTGATGGGTAGCCTGGAGTACAACACAGGCTGTGAAATACAGCCAGTAGCAGCAGCAACAGCTTTAGGAGCTTTCAGGTCAACAACCATAAGCATCAGACAACTTGCTTTCCAGAATGATTGTATCAGTTCACCACTCCACCAACAATTCATCAAGGTCTCTATTTTTTCACATGCCTTCCAAGATTTGTCAAAATGTTTCTTTTTCTGTCATATTAGCCAGTCTGATAACTGTGAATGGTACCAAAGTTGTTTTCACTTGCATTTCTCTAATCAAGTGATTTAGATCATTTTTTTCATGTAACTATATATAGCTTCTTCCCTATATTCTCTTCTTTATAGGTTTTCACAGAACTATTCTGGTCTTCCTCCAATTTATCTGATCATTCTCAATTTCTTTTTCTAGATTTTGAAGTAGACCATGCCTACTAACCATGAGTGCCCTACAGGGCTCAATTCTGAGCCCTCTTCTCTTCTTTCTTATGTTACCTTATTTGGTGACTTCACGAGCCCCCATGAATTCAATTATGATATCTATGCCAATGATTCTCAGATCTACTTATCCAGCCCTAACCTTGACTGACATCCAGTCTAGCATTTCCAACCTCCTATTACATATCTTGAATGAGATGTCCTATAGATACATTAAATTCAATATGTACGAAATTAAACTCTTATTTCCCCCAAACCCTTTCCCTTTTCAAACTTCCCTATTTCTGTGGAGGACATGACCATCCTCCCCATCACCCAGGCTTGCAACTCAGGAGTCATCCTTGAGTTCACACTCTCTCTCTTTCATCTCCCATATACTCCAGCCAGTTTCAGTTTTGTATCATCTTTTGTTTATGATCCTTACTTTCTTCTGATACTGCCCCACTCTGGTGTATGCCTTCATCTCCAAAAACCTGGGATTATACAAAAGCTACCTGGTTTTCTTCCACAAGTTTCTCCTTTTTCTTGTCCCTCCTTTATTCAGCAGTTATTTTCCTAAATGTCACCATTCTACCCAGCAAAATCCAATGGCTCTCTACCATCCAGGATCAAACGTAAAGCCCTCCTTTTGACTTTCAAATTCTTTCATAACCTAACTAGTTCATCATCCTTTTTACACTCTACACTCCCCATATAACATACTCTTGGTTCCAGTAACATTGGCCTCCTCTCTGTTCCTTGAAAAAGATCTTTCAACTCTGGACATTTTTACTGACTGTCTCTAATTCCATTCCTTTTTTATCTAGACTTTTAAAATAGTATTTTATTTTCCCAAATGTATGCAAAGATAGTTTTCAACATTCACTTTTGCAAAACCTTGTGTTCCAAATTTTTCTCCATCTCTTCCCCCCCCACTTCTCCCTCTCAAGACAACAAGCAATCTGCTATAGGTTAAATATGTGCAATTCTTCTAAACATTCTAATTCTATTTCTAAACCTAATTCTGCTTCTAACCCCAATTCCATTTCTAACATTAAGTTAACTTTCTAACCCTAGTTCATGGAATGCTCTTCCTCCTCATCTCTGGCTATTAACTCCCCTGGCTTTCAAGTCCCAACTAAAATTCTACTTTCTACAGAAAGCCTCTCCAAATCCATCTCAATTCTAAGTAACTTTTTTTTCCATTTATTATTTCCTGCTTTTCCTATATACAACTTGTTTGTACATAGTTGTTAGCATGTTGTTTGAAATCTAACTCAATGTTTAGATTTGCAAGGATGACTGAAGGTGAAAATGTCTCCGCTACTTTGAGAGAAAACAAATTGTGTAGGCATGAAGACAGAGACAAGATTGCAACAACTACATTCACAAGGAAATCAATGACTAAGGCAATCTTTTTTTCTCTGCCCCAAATAAAAGTAAAGTAACTAATAGAATATCTAAATTATAGAAAAAAGAAAAATGACTTAATTAAGAGGCAAAGGAGTAGTTTCATACACTTTTGTATCCATTAAGGGGAAGACAGGAAAAAGACATTTTTGAAAAAGCCCTTTAAAAAATACACGTAGAAGAAAATCAGCATATCAAAATGAATGATACTAATTCACCAGCTGCCACTCATCCTATGCTGTATTTACAGAATATGATGAAATTAAGAAATTATTCAATGCAATTACAGGGGTTTATTTCTTTCCTACTTTTTTGCATATGTAGTAGAAGTGATAGGGAACTCCCAATGTAGCTATATCACCAGCAACTATTGATTAATGCTTTTCCATTTTCCTATGACATTGAGCTCTGTGAAAGGGGAAAGGTACCTGTCAGCATTTCCTTGGACTTTCTGTGAGGGAAAAGAGATTTCTCTCCCCTTTCCCACTAGAATCAATGGTGACTGGAAGTCCATGCCAATAAGAACATGTGCTGGCCCTAAAACTAAGAGGACCAAAGTTCAAATCTGTCCTCAGACACCTGACACTTTTGAGCTGTGTGACCTTGGTCGAGTCACTTAACCCAAACTGCCTTCCAAAATAAAATAAAATAAAATAACATGTGCTTGCTCAAGTAAGCCTGGGACTGAATCTTAAGTTTCTAGTTGCCTCTTCTGTTTGATGTTCCTTTCCCTCAGCCCCAAATTAGATGGTAATTCTGACAAATGAGCATTTCCAGGCCAGTTGGTAACTTTTAAAGTAGACTGTCTAGCTGAAAATGTTTTTTTTTTTCCCAAAAGCTTCTTAGGGAGAAAGGTGTAACTACCAGGAGAATTTTTCAGACTGAAGTTCAAAAAGTTGAGAAGCCATACTTATCTGACCAGAAGATCTGGAGTTGTGAGTGGCTAGACAGTACAGACATGATATCATCATTAAATGTCTGCTTATAAAATTGCCTTTATCCCCAGGGAGAATATAATAGAAGTGATGAATTAGCATTTCATGTTTAAGCATTTATCAATATGTGTTTATGAGTCTTTTGAGTTTTAAGTGTTTCTTTTGTGGTGACAGAAATAAACAACTACCCTACACCTGCAATATATTTTACACATTGAATGTCTTTTCCAAATAGTTTCTATTGGTCCTTTTTAGGGAAGACCTTAGGCAGAGTTATGCATTTTGTAGTTGTTTAGTTGATTCTCAGTCATGTCCAAATCTTTGTGACTCCCTTTGGGGTTTTCTTGGCAAAGATGTTGGAGTAGTTTGCCATTTCCTTCTCCAGTTCATCTTACAAATGAGGAAACTGAGGCAAATAGGATTAAATGATTTATGCAGAGCCACACAGCTAGGAAGCATCTGAGACCAGATTTAAACTCAGAAAGATGTCTTTAGTCTAGGACCAGCACTTTATGCACTTTGGCGTCACCTAGTTGCCCCATCTTCATTTTCTAGATGAGCAAATTGAGGCAAACAGAATGATTACATGACTGGTTTAGGACCTTACAGCTAATCTGAAGCAGGATTTAATTGCAGATTTTCTTGACTGCAAGTCCAATGCTTTATCTGTTACACTGTATAGATTGAAGCCAGATCTGATTGAGTCCAGAGCCAGAAATCTCATTACAGAATGTGGCTTCTGTGGGCCATAAGCAACACATCGTTAAATGCTACTTGGTACCAAATATATCAAAAATGGCCTTGGTCTTTCACACAGACATGAACTCCAAGTGATTGCAAAATTTGGGATCTGGTACAAGAACAATGTGGATTATGGACTCATTGCATCCAAAAAAAATTAGGAAGAAAGGGATTACTTATTTCTATGTGAATTTGTATAAATTATAACAAGAATAGCATGGATTATAGGCTTATTTCATCCAAAAAAAATCAGGGAGAAAGGGATTACTTTTATCTATGTGAATTTGCATAAGTTATAACAAGAACAGTGTGGAATATGGGCTTATTTCATCCAAAAAAAATGGGGAAAGGGATTACTTATATCTGTGTGAATTTTTATAAGTTATTATAACACAAAACTGCTTTGTTGGGAATGTGATACCAAATGTAGAAAAGGAAGAAAAATGATAAGGTACTCTTGTAGAAATAATATGGCCATAAAGAACAGTAAAGTATAATAGCAAACATGTTAGATTTGGAATTGAAAGGCCTGTCCAACTAGTAGGGTTGATTCAGCTTCATAGCCACACAGAGTTTGTTTTTCAGACAATGTAATAAGGTTTTCTTCCATTTCCACAGTTGAATAAAGTTTTCTCACAAGACAGAAGTTGGATTAAATCCACAATTGAATAGAAAGGAAACTGAGCTAGCTCGAGAATTGGGTCCTAAGATGGAATGAGAGTAGTTCATTCAATTCCCACCATTACTTGATGTTCCAAACCCTTCAGTTTCCCCAATTTGTCTCTTTTAATTCGAGTGGGTAGACCACTCCCCCAATGGATCATTTGTCCAGGAGGAAAATATATAAGGTTTGTTTTATATATTCATAACTATAATTACATAAATCAGGTTATAGATCAAAATATCTGCCTGACATTTCAATCTAAGTGACAAAATAATAAAAAAATCATGAAGGTCTAACTGTAAAATTAACTCTTCTTTCTTTTAAAAGTATCATATACTTTAAAGGGGGTAAATAATTTCATTTTCTAATTATTAATATAATTTTATATGTAAAATCTTTAATCCAATTTTGAGTATATATGGTTCTTAGAGCAATCAGTCTAATCCTGTTTCTCTCTCAACATTTTACTATTCCATTAAATTAGAAAGCTTTTACATTACATCTTTGTCTTATTATTGTTTAATTCCCCTTTTAGGTGGATATCATTCCTATATTATAATTTGACCACAAATACAGTTTAAAATCATATGACTTTTTCAAAATTTCATTCTATAGTAACTCAGAGATGATCCAGTATCAATAAATTAATTAATAGGTTTAGTATTGTAGTTACATAACTTTTACTGCTCACCTGTCCCGACAATAGAAATTTTCTATGAAAGTAGGGACATAGTTATAGCAGTGTCAAGAGTCATCCCCTCAAGAGGACAGACTGATGATACATACCATAGCAAGGACAAAACTCCCTTAGTTCTGTTTGATTCCATAGATGATTCATACCTGACATATTGTCACAGAATATCAAAAGTCAGGCTCAGGATTAATCAGATAGGGAAATTTCCTGTTCAAGAAGAAACTAACACAATGGGGAAACTGAGTCAGAAGAAGCCTTCCTTGGGTTATTCACCTCAACTTTTCCCATGGCCAGATACCCATCTATGAGAGTTCTCAGACTGCAGCACATACTTTTTTCTACTATTGACTTCATGACAAGTCAAATAACCATCCCTGTAATCAAATCTCAAAATAACAGTAAATTATAAAAACTCCCAAGAGTTTTATTCCAAATAGAAAAATTTAACTAGCTATAACTTAGGGTTTGAATATTATTAATTTCTCATGTTTCCTTCCCAGTTACATTTTATTTATCCTTTACTTGTAAATTAGAACCAACCATATACTAGGGTTTCAGACATCCAGCAAATATCTAATACTTGACTCATAGTAATTTACTGATGTTACATCTCTAAACAACCCTATACCTTTTTGTTATTAAAAGCTTTTTATTTACAAAACATATGAGTGATTTTTCTACATTGACCTTTGCAAAACTTTTTTTTTTGTTCCAAGCTTTTCCCCTCTTTTCCCTCACCCCTCCCACCCCTAGATGACAGGTAATCTAATACATGCTAAATATGTTAAATTATATGACAAATCCAATAAATGTATACATATCTATACAGTTATCTTACTGCACAAGAAACATCAGATCTAGAAAGAGAGAAAAAAAAACAATATAACAAGGAAAACAAAATGCAAGGAAATATTCACAGAAAGCGTTAAAATGCTGTGTTTTGGTTCACACTCAGATCCCACAGTCCTCTCTCTGGATGTATATGACTATCTTCATCACTGAACAATAGGAACTGGTTTGAATCACATCATTGCTGAAGAGAACCATGTCCATCAGAATTGATCATCGTATAGTCTTGTTGCTGTGTATAATGTTCTCCTGGTTCTGCTGATTTCACTCAGCATCAGTTCATGCAAGTCCCTCCAGGCCTCTCTGAAATCGTCCTGCTGGTCGTTTCTTACAGAGCAATAATATTCCATAACATTCATATACCATAATTTATTCAGCTACTCTCCAATTGATGGGCATCCTTCTTTCAATTTCCAGTTTCTTGCCACTACAAAAAGGGCTGCCACAAACATTTTTGCACATGTGCAACCCTATACCTTTTGATAATTTTTATTTTTGCCAGTTACATATAAAAACAATAGTTTTTGCTATATATGTACATTCTTTTTTTACATATTTCCTTATGAGTCACATTGGGAGAGAAAATTCCCAACAAAAGGGAAAAACCATGAGAGAGAAAATAAACAAAAGAAAAAAAAATTGTGAAGTAAACATAGGACATGTTGATTTACATTTTGTCTCCATAGTTCTCTGTCTGGATGTAGAGGGTATTTTTCCATCCAAAGTTTATTGGGATTGCCTTGGATAACTGAACCACTAAAAAGAACCCCATCTGTTATAGTTGATCATCACACAATTTTACTTTTGCTGTGTACAATGTTTTCCTGGTTCTGCTAGTTTCATTCAACATCAGTTCATGTCAGTCTTTCCACGACTTTCTAAAATCAGCCTATTCATCATTTTTATAGAACAATAATATTTCATTACTTTCATATACGATAACTTATTTAGCCATTCCCCAATTGATGGGCATCTACTTATTTTCCAATTCTTTGTGACCACAAAAAGGGCTGCTACAAACATTTTTGCACGTGGGTCCTTTTCCCCTTTTATGATCTCTTCGGGATACAGATTCAGTAGAGGCATTGCTGAATCAAAGGGCATGTACAGTTTTATAACTCTTTGGGCATACTTCCAAATTGCTCTCTAAAATGGTTGAATTAGTTCACAATTCCATCAACAATGTATTCGTGTTCCAGTTTTCCTACATCCCTCCAACATTTATCATTATCTTTTCCTGTCATCTTAGCCAATCTGAGAGGTGTGAGTTTGTACCTCAGAGTTGTTTTAATTTGCATTTCTCTAACCAATAGTGATTTAGAGCATTTTTTCATTTGACGATAGATGCCTTTAATTTCTTCATCTGAAAATTGTCTGTAATACCCTTTGAGCATGTTTAATTGAGTAATTGCTTTTATTCTTATAAATTTGACTCAGTTCTTTCTATATTTTAAAAATGAGACCTTTATCAAAAACAATGGCTGTAAAATTTTTTCCCAGTTTTCTACTTGCTTTCTAATCTTGGTTTTGTTTATGCAAAACATTTTTAATTTAATGTAATCAAAATTACCAATTTTGCACTGCATAATGTTCTCTAGTTCTTCTTTGGCCGTAAATGTCTTCCTTCTCCAAAGATCTGATACATAAACTATCATTTGCTGTCCTAATTTTCTTATCGTGTCATCCTTTCTGACTAAATCATATACACAATTTGATCTTATTTTGGTATGGGATGTGAGATGTAGTTTTATGCTGAGTTTTTGACATATTATTTTCCAGTTTTCCTAGCAATTTTTTATGAAATATCCATTCTTATCCCAGAAGCTAGAGTTTTGGAGTTTATCAAATACTAGAACATTATAGTCATTGATTATCATGTTTATCCATCCAATCTATTCCAATGATACACCACTCTATTTCTTAGCCAGAACTATAAGATTTTGATGACTGCTGCTTTATAATAGAGTTTTAAATCTAGTACTGTTAAACCCCATTCTTTGTATTTTATTTTCATTAATTCCCTTGAAATTCTTGACTTTTTGTTCTTCAGTTGAATTTTGATATTATTTTTTTCTAGTTCTATAAAATATTTTTGGCAGTTTGATAGATATGACACTGAACAAGTAGACTAAAGTAGGAAAATATTTATTATATTAGCTTGGACTACCCATGAGCAATTGATATTTTTCCAGTTTCTTAGATCTAACTTTGTTTGTATGAAAAGTGTTTTGTAATTGTGTTCATATATATCCTGGGTTTGTCTTGGTAGGTGAACACCCAAATATTTCATTTTGTCTACAATTATTTCAAATGGAATTTCTCTTTCTATTTCTACTAAGCTTTGTTAGTAACATATAGAAATGTTGATGATTTGTGTGGGTTTATTTTGTATCCTACAATTTTATTAAAGCTGTTGATTGTCTCAAGTACGTTTTTGGATGATTCTCTAGGATTCTTAAGTATAACATCATATCATCTGCAAAAAATGATAGTTTTATCTCCTCGTTGCCTAATCTAATTCCTTTAATTGCTTTTTTTCTTATTGCTGAAATCAACATTTCTAGTACAATATTGAATAATAGTGGTGACAATGGGAAACATCCTGTTTCCCACTTGATCTTCCTGAGAGTTCATCCCATTACAAATAATGCTGATGATTTTAGATAGACACTGCTTATGATTTTAAGGAAAACTTATTGCTATGTTCTCTAGTGTTTTTAATTGGAATTGGTACCTTACTTTGTCAAAAGCTTTTTTTTACATTTATTGAGATTATCATATAGTTTCTGTTAGTTTGGTTATTGATATAGTCCATTACACCAATAGTTTTTCTTCTATTGAACCAGAGCTCCATTCTTAGTATAAATGCAACTCATTCATAGTGTATTATCTTGCTGATGAGTTGTTGTAATCTCTTTGATGATATTTTATTTAAAATTTTTGGTATCCATATTCATTAGAGAGATTGGTCTATGATTTTCTTTCTCTGTTTTGACTCTTCCTGATTTAGGTATTACCACTATATTTGTGTCATGGAAGCAATTTAGCAGAACTCCTTCTTTGCCTATTTTCCCAAATAGTTTACATAATATTTGAACTAAGTAGTTCTTTAAATGTTTGGTAGAATTCATTCGTAAATCCATCTATCCCTGGAGATTTTTTTCCTGAGGTAGTTCATTGATGGCTTGTTCAATTTCTTTTTCTAAAATGGGATCATTTAAATAATTTATTTCCTCTTCTGTTAATCTGGGCAATTTATATTTTTGTAAATATTCATTCATTTCAATTAGATTGTCAGATTAGTTGGCATACAGTTGGGCAAAATAGTTCCTAATTATTGCTTAATTTCTTTTTCATTTGTGGTAAGTTCAGCTTTTTTCATTTTTGATGCTGATTATTTGTTTTTTCTCTTTCAATTTTCTAATCAAATTAACCAATGGTTTATCTATTTTGTTGGGGTTTTTATCATAAAGCCAACTCTTAGTTTCATTCTTTTTGACGTTTTTTTGAAGCATGTCCAATTCATTAATCTCCTCTTTCTCTATTTTACTATTTGGAGATATAAAATTTCCCCTAACAACTGCTTTGACTGTATCCCACAGGTTTTGCTATGTTGTCTCATTATTGTCATTCTCTTGGACAAATTTATTGTTTGTTTCTATGATTTGTTGTTTGACTCACTCATTCTTTAGAATTAGATTATTTAATTTCCAATTTGTTTTCAGTCTATTTTCCCTGGTTCTTTATGGAATATAATTTTTATTGCATCATGATATGAAAAAGAAGCATTTACTATTTCTGCCTTACTGAATTTTATTGTGAGGTTTTTATACTGTAATACATGGTCAATTTTTGTGTAAGTGCAATATATTGCTAAGAAAAAGGTATATTCCATTCTATCCTTATTCAATTTTCTCTAGAACATGATCATATCTAAAGTTTCTAAGATTCTATTAACCTTCCTAATTTTTTTCTTATTTTTTCTGTGGTTTCGATTTATCTAATTCTGAAATGGAGAGGTTGAGGTCCACCATGAATATAGTTTTGCTATTTCTTCCTGTAACTGGTTTAATTTCTCTAAGAATTTGGATGCTGTAGCACTTGGTGCATATACATTTAGTATTGATACAACTTCATTGTCTATGGTATCTTTTAACAAGATGTAGTTTCCTTCCTCATCTCTTTTAACTAGATTTATTTTTGCTTTTGCTTTATCTGAAATCATAATTGCTACCCCCATTTTTTTTGCTTCAGTTGAAACATAATAAATTTTGCTCCAGTAAAATTTTTAACCTTACTCTGTATATATGTCTCTATTTCAAATGTGTTTCTTGTAAACAACATACTGTAGGATTCTGGTTTTTAATCCACTCAGCTATCTGCTTTCATTTTATGGAAGCACAATTATGATTACCAGCTGTATATTTCCCTCCATCTTATATACTTTTGTCCTTTCTTTCCACCTTGTGTCTCCTTATTAGTGTTTTGTTTCTGACCCCTCCCTCAAACTGCCTTCCCTTCTATCATTCTTCCCTCTCATCTCTTACTCTTTTCTCCTAATGTTTCTACTCTCCCTTCTATCTAGTCCTTCCCCTTTCTTTCCTTTTTCTCCCCCTACTTTCAAATAGGGTAAAATAAGTTTCTATACCTAAGTGAATGTGTTATTCCCTCTTTGAGCCAAAAGTGATGAGAAGAAGCTTCAGACAATGATCGTTCCTTTCCCTTCTTTTCTTCTATTATAATAAGTTTTTTGTGCCTCTTTTTGTGATTTAATTCATCCTCCCTTTTCTCTTCTCTCAATACAATCCTTTTTACATCCCTTAATATTTTTTCTTTAATATCATCACATCAGATTCAATTTATACCCATATCCTCTATCTATGTATGCTGCTTCTAACTGTCCTAATAAAAGATACAATTCTCAAGAGTTATAAGTATCATTTTCCCATCTAGGATGTAAACAGTTTATCTTTTAAACAATATAGTGCTTGTTTTTTCTTTTCTGTTTACCTTTCTATGCTTCTCTTGAGTTCTTGTGTTTGAAGATCAAATTTTCTCTTTAGTTCTGGTTTTTTTCAGTGGAAATGATTGCAAGTCCCTTACTTCATTGAAGAACCATCTCCTCCCCTGAAAGATAACTCTCGGTCCCTATGGGTAGTGAATTCTTGGTTGTAATCCCAGATCCTTTGCCTTCCATAATATGGTATTCCAAGTCCTCTGATCCTTGGAGAGCTGCCAGATTTTGGATAATCCTGACTGTGGCTCCTGGATACTTGAATTGTTTTTTTTTTTTTTTTCTGGCAGCTTGCAGTATTTTTCCCTTGAAATGTTAGTTCTAGAGTTTGGCAACAATGTTTCTTGAGGTTTTCCTTGTGGGATCTCTTTCCAGAGTGAGCAATGGATTCTTGCAATGACTATTTTGTCCTTTGGTTCTAGTATATCAAGGCAGTTTTCCTTAACAATCTCTTGAAGAATGTTATTCAGGCTCTGTTTTTTGGTTGTGGCCTTTAGGTAGAACAATAATTTTTAAATTGTTCTCCTGGATCTATTTTCTAGGTTGGCTATTTTCCATTTTCTTCCATTTTTCATTCTTTTTAGTTTGTTTGATTGATTCTTGATGTCTCAAAGAGTCATTAGTTTCCATTTGTCTGGTTCTATTTTTAATGTGTGATTTTCTTCAGTTAGCTTTTGTATTTTTTTTCCATTTGATTATTCTACTTTCCAAGGTGTTGTGCTCTTTGATGATTTATTTTTTTGCATTTGGCCAACTGTATTTTTTAAGGAATTGTTTTCTTTAGTCCCTTTTCCCTTCTTTTTCCAAGCTATTGACTCTGTCTTAGATACTTCTCGTTTCTTTTCCCAATTTTTCTTCTACCTCTCTTATTTACATTTTAAAATTACATTTTAAAAAATTAAATAAAAAATATTTACATTTACAAGCATTTCCAAAAAATCTTTTTGGGCTTGAGACCAACTTGGATCACCCTGTGAGATTTCCCATTTGGGCATTTTGTTAGTGTTTTGTTACTGTTTTGGCCTTCCCTGTCATCATGGGAGCTTTCTATGACTAATGTTCTTTTCTGTTTCTTACTCATTTTATTTCTTTTTTTCCTATTTGTGATTTTTAAGGTTGAGCTTTGCTCCTGAAGTACAAGGGACACTATCCCAAGTTTTTTGTGCCACTCTGAACCTTGGCTTTGAACACAGGGGCCCCTTGTGTTTTGTGTCTTACTCACAGCAGTGTGAAGCCCTACCTGCTTTCTCCAAGAAACAGCCTCATTTCCAGGACTGGCAATTTGTTTTCTGTACTGGGACTGCAAGTTACTCCACTGGTTTCCTTTGCTACTGAGGGTCTCAGTTACTCATCTGCTGAGATTAAGACCTTCTCACTGGCCTGCCCAGACACCATCCTAAACTGGACTAAACTCCCTTTTTACGCTAATGAGGCTGACCTTTCTTGAAGTTCTTCTAATCTAATCTAATTAAGCTGGGGGAAAGTTTCATTCTATTAGACTCTATTCATACATATGTTTTCATATGCTTTTTGAGGGAAACTGAGGTAACTCAAGCAGCTTCCTGGTTTCATTCCACCATCTTGGCTTCCTTTTTCATACTTTTTATAAATGATAGCCAAATTTTTTTCAAATTAATACTCACTCTTTATTATAATAAACTAATATTATTATCTGTTTCAAAACAAAATATATGATCATTAAATATGTTGTAAAATATCTATTACATTCTTTTAAAATCATTTGATATCAATTGATAATCTAATCACATCCGTATTTTAAAAAGTTCTTTTTTCAAAACAGTACGCTTATAAGAGAATTTAGAATCATAATAATAGCATATCATGCTACATCATGTATTTAAAAATCTAGAATTCAAAAATTTTGTTTTTCATTTTTAAAGTCCCTAAACCAAGATTTCATTTCTTAATTTATTCCATTGCAAAAATGTTCCCTTTTTGCCAAGTCTCATGTGGCCATTTACCAAACATAGATCTGCACCTGTGTGCAATTATCCTTCCATCCAAAGGCATTATTTACAAGTAGAACTAGCTCTCAGTGTTTTCTAAAAAAGTCAAAAGAAAACTTACAGCCATCTCTCTATACTGACCATATTCACAAATTGAATGTGACCTTATCCATTATTAAACTGATAATGAAGGACTAAGGATAATACCAGAAAGTGTGCCTAAATGGAAAGGGAAAAATAGGATACGTCATAAAAGCATAAAGAAATGGAAATCATCAAGTTTCAATCTATCCTGGGAGAAAACATTCCATTACAGTTATGGCCTCATATCAAAAAGAGAAAAGTTAAGCTTCATTTCCTATAGTCCTCTGGCATTTAGTGGGTCCCCAGTGAGCCTGAGATATTTTAATACCATGTTCTAAGTACTCTGATAATGTGTTTTATTGATTTTTTTTTCTGCAAAAGGTGGGAAGAGCTATTTCTCTTTCCCATCAACTATATAAGAAAAAAAATGAGGAATATGTGGCTAGACATTAGATGGTGTAAAAAGATCTCTATATTTTACTGAACTGCAGCTCAGTTGGAATCAACAGGATGATATGGCAGTCCAAAGAGCTAATGTGATCATGAACTGCATTAACAGAAGAATAGTGTCTAGTCTGATGGAACTTAAGATTCCACTGTAGTCTAAGGTACTCATGGAGTAAATGTAAAAAAAAAAAAAGTAAAAAAAATTCATTTCTCAGCACAACATTTTACAAAGGGTATTGACAAGCTGGAACCTGTTCAAAGAAGTGCAAGAGGGATGTGATGTGGAGATGACTCAAAACTCTCGCATATCAAGATTATTTGAAGGAATAAGAATATTTTGCCAAAGGAATATCATAGAAACAGAGAGAAATGTAAGAGCTAGAAAGTCATACCTTATCAGAATAAGATATACCTTATCATAAATTCATGGATGCTCCCTGAAGGTATTCATCTAACTCTTCGTATGTATAGATAAGAAAACCAGGAAAATTAAGTGCATCAGAAGCAGAATTTAAACATACAACTTCTGAATCCAGAGGTAGTGTTCTTTCCACTGTACCATGATGCCTTCCCAAGCAAGAATCCCTTCTTTAATATCTCAGTTTCTATCTCTATACAATTCTATTTGTTGGGAAGTTTTTTTTTTCTGTTAAAATGTGCCTTTCTCTACTTCTGTCCATTGCTTTTAAATGTCTTTTCTGGAATCAAGAGAAAGAAGTCTCATTTTAAACAGATATTTCTATATTTGTTTTAATTATTTTTTAATAAAAATAACAGTAGGAACCACTTCTTATTTTAAAAAAATATTGGTGATGTGACAGGCTTTCAACTTTTCCATGAAAACCTCAACAAAAATATAACAAGGCTCACAGAACTTTGATAAAAAAAAATATTAAAAAGCAATAAAAATAAGTTCTTCCACTTATCCCAAGACTTTGCAAAAAGACAGTGGAGGGAAGAGAAATTAAACTAGGGAAATTAGTTTCTAGCTAAAGTAAACAAGCAAGAGAGATAGGGGAAAGGATCAAGTTTAAAAAAAAAAAAAAACAGCTCCACAGAATTAAAGTAGGAGGATTAGCAGGGATAGGAAATAAGAGATATACACAAATACTATAAGGATCAGGAGTAGAATTTACTAAAAGAAAAAGTATGGCTAGTAACCATTGATCTTAGATAAAGTCAAACTTAAAGACTCAATCAAGAGAGAAATTAACATTATATGTCAGCCATATTAATGTTGTTTTAGATGCATGTTTACATAATGGTAAATGCATTGTGTATGTGTGTGTATATGCATATACATGTATATATGTGTATGTGCATATAAGTAAGTAGGCATGTAGGTATATGTATGTGTGTCTAAAGATATATGTATATGGGTGGGTGGGTAGGTGGGTATGAATATATATATATATATGTGTGTCTATATCTGTGTTTAACTGTAGCCTACTTGGGGGAGCTGCAGGGGGATAAAAGGAGAAAAAAGAATAGAGTAAAAAGTGCCCAGCAGAGAATAAAAGAATAACCTACAAGGAAGCAAAGATGAATATAATTTATTTTATTATTATATATGCTTTCTTGAAATGAAAAATTGTGTTACATATTTTCATTCTCCCTGATGTTCTGCTGAGTGCATGACAATGTTTTGTTTAGTTTCATTTTTTATTTTCCTTTTCTGTCTTTCTTTTTCTATTTTGTTTTTTTTTCTTTTTCATATTCAGTTCAATTAAAAAAGGGAAAAAATGAAATAAAATAAATGAAACTTTAAAAAAAAGAATAGCTCCAAGAGAAGACAAGAAGAAGGGAAGGAATGCAAGCTCTCACAAAGAAACTCAAAACTAACAAAGGCTTGGAATACAGTCATCATAAAATATACCCATAACAATAATAGTGTACCTAAACCTAAAATCTAGCACTGGTTAGTTCAAATTCAATCAGTAAGAAAGAGAATCATCACTGTTCAAGGAGACAAGACCCTTCCAAGCACACATTGGAGCAATGGAAGCCACAAAAGGAAACAAGGCTAACTCTGTGACTATATGTCATTATCAGGAAGGCCAAGCTGAAGGCCAGAGGTCAGTATCATCTCCAACACCTCACAGGGCTGAATTAGGACTACAAAAGGGAATGAAGCCAACTCCCAGATTGAAGATTATGCAGAGGAAAAGGAAACCACAATGGATTAATAAAAATTTAGTTCTATGTTATGGGCTGGACTAAATGACTACTGAGGTCAATTTCAATATTCACATTCTATGATTATATATATGGCCTAATTGTAAGAATGATTGATAGAGACACGGCACCAAGATGTAGCTTTGATCAAAAAGACATGAGGAAAAATGGCTTAGGCTATCACCTTGACTTGTCTTTCCATTGTACTTTTCTGTACACTGATTGAAAGAAAGAGAGAAACTGATGACTTTGCACAGCTCTGCCTGACCTAAATCCACTTCATTTGCCTGTCAAGATATCACCCTACTGATGTCATTGGTCCTCTTTGAGAATAAAAGATGAACAATGAAGAAGAACAAGAAATTGTCCAACAGTATTCCAGCCAGGAGACAGAGTCCTGCTTCAAAATACTGGTGCCCCTAGAAAACACAACATAGATTATCAATAGAGAATGATCCCTGAGGAATAGAGAACCTGGGTAGTCTAGAAGGGTAACCCTAGATAATTATATTCCTAACAAAATCATTGAAAGGAAACCAACTGTGGTATTACCATTAGGGAATGTGGAAGTCTGGCAAGTTTGCCTTGACCCACTAAGAACCTCCACCTGAGCAAAAAGAAAAAATAAATCTAAAAGTAGTTAGATTTCTGTCTGTCACTTAGCTGGAGATATTCAAGAGATAATGAAATGAGAGACTCAACTGACAGTATATTACTCCCAAATAAGAATCAAATAAAAATTTTATCAAGCTGTATCAGCGCCAAAATGAATTCCCTCCTTCATTCACACAAAACTATATAAACGAAACTACTTATAGAGGAAAAATCAGTTCCTAAGGGATACCCAGTTTTCATTTAGTGGAGACTTTGGAATGAGGCAATGGGTTAGAGAACAGCTTGAGGACAGCTGGGTAAGCTCTAATGAAGAAAATCTTCCATGAAGGTGATAGGAAGGCATGCTTCAAAAGCTTCTCAGGGTGCAACGCAGTTGTGTTTGGAACTTTTAAATGCAAATAACCTGGTTTCTGCCTATACAGCAGATCTGGGAAGCTCTGTTCCCATGCACTAGGCAGTCTCTTTTCCATATTATCATATGTTCAGGCAGAAACTTTTCTCTTGTTTCCCTTTTACTGTTTGATTATCATCTCCTAACAAGTTGGATGAAGAGAATTTTAAATTATGACATGCCCCCCCTCTCCTGGTTTATTTTTCTTTCTCAAATGATGCTAGTTATTTTTTGACTCTGACTTCTATCCTTCCTAGATACAAGAAAATTATCTAGAATACCATCTGTCATCCTGAAATAGTCAATCTCGGAGCTATTTTTACCAGGCAATTATCAAACAAATTGAGCCACTGGAAAGTCACAGCTGTTATTCTGTTACCTCAATACAAACATGATAGAGTACATGCTGATGTTGTCCCTTTTTTTCTTTTCTTTTTTTTTTTTTTTTTTTTTTTTTTTTGCTTTTGGCCTGATATAAACTAAGGCTATGCTGATTTTGCAACCCACTATCAGTACACAAGTCAAAATGTGTGTGCTATAACTGAGTCACCAGGGCACATTAAAGACTTCTTACAGTTTTTTGGTTTTTTGTTGGTTTTTTTTTTTTTTTTTTTTTTGCTTTTTGCTGGGGCAATTGGGGTTAAGTGACTTGCCCAGAGTCACACAGCTAGGGAATGTTAAGTGTCTGAGACCAGATTTGAACTCAGGTCTTCCTGACTTCAGGGCTGGTGCTCTATCCACTGTGCCACCTAGCTGCCCCAAGAGTTCTTATAGTTTTGATTATGTGGTAACTGTTTAGTTAAAGTTCAGAAGGTAAATTCAGAAAATTAAAGATTTCTAAAATTTTACCCCATGCAAATCTTTGGATAAGAATAAGACCTCAACAAGTATTAATATCTCTTGGTTTACTGAAGAAATGTAAACCATTTCTTGTCTATAAAGTAAATGGTTGTAAAATTGTATCCCATTTTGCCACTGACGTTCAATTCCAAACTAATCTCCTACCAAACCCCATTTAAAGTCTTTATTATGCATAGGAATTTTGATGTTGTTGTTGTTTGTACTTCATTTGTTTTTTGTTTTTTGTGGGGGTTTTTGTAAAAATGCTGAAATATTTGGTCATTTCCTTCTCCACTTCATTTTGCAGAAGAGCCAGGGGACTAGTATATACTAGGGAGGACCTACAAATACCAGCAGGCTGGACATTCTTTTAAACAACCTATGAAAGGTGTATCAGATCAAATGTAAATTACATAAAAGACCATCTCAAATACCTAATAGTTAATGAACCCATTTAACAAGGCCCTGGTTTCATCCAAAAAGAAATTCTCCCTCTGAAGCTTTTAGGGAAGCAGGCACATGTTATATATCTATTGCATCAAAAGTTATTTCCTCTTTTCCCTGGAATCTCTGGAACTCGTGTCTTTCTCTGAAGAACTTCTTACACAAATTATATCCCTCAAGTAAAAATGCAGGCTTGTCTCAGGGTTTTCTCTGCCAATTAGGAGTCTTATCTGCCTCTATAAAACAGCACAAAAGAGAGAATGGTCCTCCTTTACCTCTCTGGAATAGGAGTCAGAGTTACTCCAACTTGGTCTGAGCCATCCTTTGTACCAAATGGGCCAAAAGTTATTGAGTCTGCCCAATAATAGGGAAAGCAGCTGGAGAAGGGGAGGAAAATAAAAAATGATAGAAACACAGAATGCCACAGAACTAGCTATAGAAGAAATGATGATTAGCTCTTTAGATAAAAAAGCCTGGAAATCCATAAACAATATTATTCTGTGAAAAAATATAAACCAAAATTATCTAGTACGAAAGAGAATTTTTAGGCTTCCCATATATCATAGAATAAAAATAAGAAAATCTGTAATGTTTCAAAAGATAAATAAAATGCTTTAGGAGAAGTCAGAGTCTTCAAATCCTAATTAAAAACACACACAATAGATAATCCCTCTAAAGAAATAATATCTAAAACAAAGAATAATATATTTGCAGCATAAAAATGCTGCTGTGGAAAAAAAATTGGCAGAAGCAAAAGTTAACAATTTTAAAAGAATACATGAATTCCATACATGTCAAAGTAAATGACCTTGAGGATAAGATGTGCAGAGATAACTTAATGATTATAATTCTTCCTAAAAGACATTTAAAAATGGAAAAAATTACAAATACTATGCTATTGAACAGTGGTTCTCATTTAATGGCCCATGAGTCCCTTGCAGATTCTTGACAAAGGTCCAAAGGATTCTTGTTATAAATTCCTTAGGAGTGCCTTAAGTATTAAATAATTACCTGTTTATGTTACAAATATATAATTATATTTGTTTCCTTTATGACAACAAACATTTTTATACCTGAAGTATTATAGGATTATTTCTGCATCAATTCAAAACTAACATAACCATATACACAATGATGTTGGTGTTTGTGCAGTAATCATATCAAATGAACTGCCTCTGACTAATAATTTCTCAACCTATCATCAAACTGTTTCCAAATGCAAACCAATTTTCAATGGAAGTTCAGGTATATGAACACAATCTTAATTTCTGGACACTGCACCAAAATAGATCCCTCATTCCCTTCTGTTATTCATGCCTCATCAGCTGTGTAATTACAGGATCAAGATATTATGAACATTTGCATTCTTGCCATATATATCAGGATGCTTAAAAAAATAATGATTGCTGTGCATATGTATTCCAAGCCATCTCAAAACTATCACAGACCCTCACAAACATACTACAAAACAACTTTCATATCACAAAAGATCTTTGATTTTAGGAATATCACTTTGCTACAGTTGTGAAAAATGGATTAGAATGAAAAGAAGTGTGAAGGCAATCATAATAATAAAAAAGCTCCAATTCATGCCATATTAGATTCATTTGAATGAAATGGAGAGTCTTAAACTGGAGAAGAGAAAAATTAGGGACAGAGACATACTGCGTACTCTAAAAATCAATTGTTAAATCTTCAGTAAGAATTAGTAATTTCTATAAATCAGAATTATCTAGACTTTTAGAAAGAACAAAGTAAGTTTAAAAGTGAGAGGAGGTCAGCTAGATGGTGCAGTGGATAAAGCACTAGCCCTGAAGTCAGGAGGACCTGAGTTCAAGTCTGGTCTCAGACACTTCCTGGCTGTGTGACCCTGGGCAAGTCACTTAACCCCAATTGCCTCAGCAAAAAGCAAAAAAAAAAAAAGTGAGAGGAGGTGTTTCTGGAGAACTTGGTTGCTAAACATTTACTACCATACCTCTTTATTGCTTTATAAACATTGCTTGAGCTCAGTCAGTAGTAATGTAATAGAAGGTTTAAGGAATTCAGAGGTAAGGCCTGGTTACTAAAAACAAATAAAATAATAATAAAGTAGCCTTTATATAGTGCTTTAAAGTTTGCAAAGTGCTTTATATCTATTACCTTATTTTGAGCCTCACAATAACCCTGCTTAGGGAAGATATGATATCTGTGTTCAAGTTTTTGAAGGAATATAACATGAAAGAACTACCAATTCTACTTTGACCCAGAGTGCAGAAATATAAGTAATAGATAGAAGTGGCAAAGAAGAGAATTGAGGGTTAATATAAATAAAAAAAAATTTTTCTAACAATTAGACCTATTCAAAATGATAATGAGTTGACTCCAGAAGAAGTAGGGTCAGGAGAATGTTGTATCCAGTAACAGCAAAATTATGTGATAGTCAACTATGATAGACTTAGCTCTTCTCAGCAATGTGGTAATCTAAGAAGATTTCAACAGATTTAAATAAATAAAAAAGATTTTTTGTTATACTTAACAGTCTCATTTTTTCTGAGCTTTAGTATGTTTCCAGAATTATTCTCACAGCATTATCAGTTTTTTGTATTTGTACTCAAAATACTTGCCTTTCCATTTTCTTTATTTCCATGTCCCTTTTAAAATCAAAACTGATCAACAAATGAAAATTCTTTGACATTCTCAGATTGTCTACTTAGGAACTGCTTGTCATCAGAATTTCATTCTCCAGAGTGAAATATCCAAAACACTTGAGTAGATATATATATATATATATATATATATATATCCCTAATTCTAAGGACAAAGGATCTTACTTTAATGTCAAAGAATCCTACTGAATCTTTCTTTGAATTCTTTTAAATCCACTCTACTAAAATCATACGTGCTTGTACAAAAATGTTTAATACCTGGTTCTCCAAAAATAAAAATATACCTATGACAAATTATTAAGTTTAATCTACATTATTATCATTTTCTCTATCATTTTTGAGTCTAGACAATAAACACAGCAATAGCCCTGATTTGGAACATTTGTTGATTTCCAAGATGCAAAGGCTCACACAAAAAATTTAACTTATCTATAAGATAACTATCTAGTAGTAGTAGTACATTACAAGCTGATGCTAGCAGATCCCTGTTAGGCTTTTTCCCTTATTCATACATTATATTTTCCATTGATACATTATTGCAATTTTCCATCAATAACCCCTTTGATGGAGTCATTATTTCTTCTCAACGTTTCCATAATTTTTATTTCATCATATGATTTTTTCTCATTTCAAATATTCATCCTGGATCAGCTTCTACTTGTTAAACTTTTTGCCACATGTGAGAGGTAGGATAGACATCACTTGTCAAGTCACAATTAATTTTCAAATCAAGGATATCTTACCCTGTTAACAAAAGAAAACTGCTTCCTCAGATCTCATGTGAGTCTCATTGAGGCCCATTTATTGTTCTGGCCAGAGCTGAACAAGAGATCTATTCTCTCCCCTATCACAAACAGCAAAAAGACAATCAGCACCAGTATACTATTGATAAGGACAGTTAAGAAAGCAAGCACTAAGTCCAATGAAGACAGTACCTAAGTGTGAAGAATTACAACATATTTTTTTTACATTAAGTGTACTACAAAGTCCATAAAATAGATGAAATCTGTGCTCAGGAGGAATTTAAAACCTAAGACAATATATATCATTATTGGCAAACATTTAGGGAAAAAGTGTAAACATTTAATGAATGCATAAATTAGATTTTTACAGTTTTTAGTGAAGCTGTCGTGTGCAGAGTCCAAACAAAACAAGGATTTCTGAGAGAGGGCAAGGTTCTCCAAATGCTGCTATTCAAGATAACATTGCACTATCAAACTCAGGAACACATAACAAATTCTTAGTGAATTTTACAGCAATGAGAAATTGTAAAAACAAAAATGTATATTGTCCAGCACATCACATCCAAATGGCAGATATCTCTTGGAGTTAATTCTTCCGTATGAGTATCATAGAAATGTACTACATATGGATAATGAATTGAGGAAGAAGAGAAGATGAGACTGTATCAAACTGAGGGTAGCTGCATAGGATTTCAGTGATCCCAACCTTCCTGCCACCACAAAAGTCCATAGTTTGAACCCCTGTATTCTACTGGTGATATGAGTTGACTGTGAATCACAACACTCCTGTCTGAGAAAAATCAAAATTATAAGTATATATAAGCATAACTCAAAAGCAAATAGAAAATGGTGGACTCAGCAAGTTATCCTTGATGATTTGCATGTATAACAGGTGGCAATATCAGGGAGTTATGCATTTAGAGGGCCATCCAAACTCATAGTAAACTAGATCATTTACACTGAATATAAAATACAGTTGAAAAGGAAAAAGAAAGCCAAAGGTGGCACACTATTGCTTCAAAACATCCTACTTAAGCCTTTTTTTTTTGACATGCAGAGATCCTCAAAGCAATCTGGCAGTTATCATTAATTCTTCTTCTATGAAGTGTAGGCTTATTAAAGATGGAAAAACAATTTAAAAAAACACTAAGAGGAGGTGGAGCCAAAATGGCAAAGTAAAAGCAGAAACCCAAACTCTGCCCCAAATTGCACCAAATATTCCTTTAAATAATGACTCTAAATAAATTTTAGAGCATCAGAACACCCAAAAAGAGAAACATTTTCCAGCTGAAGGCAACTTAGAAGGTCAGCAGAAAAAGTCTGAGACACCAGGGTGGGAGTTTGAATTGCAGTAATAGTGCACCAGCACAGCCTGGGCCCCAGCCTGGGTGTCAGATAAGCAGAAGTTTTGAATCAGCAGCAGTACTGGTGGTTTGGTATCTCATCCCAGAGATACCAAAGATGACCAAAAAGGTCAGCAGAAAAGGTCTGTGGAATCAGGTAGGAGGCCCACATATAATTCCAGTGTAGGTCATGCCAGCTAGGGCCCAGCATCAGCAACACAGGACCTCTTAATCAGCAGAAGTGCTGGAGGCTTCTGGACTTCTCAGCCCGGGGACTCCAGGGATGCCTTGGAAGGTCAGCAGAAAAGTTTTGTGAAAATAGAATAGAAGTCCACCACATAATCCATATGTAGCCCTGGTTTCAGCACTGCTCCCAGTATCAGCAAAGTAGGAACCTTTGCTTTAGAACACTAGATCTTAACAGTTACTGTGAGGCAGAGATAGCTCTAATGCAGAAAAGAATGCTTGTGATCAAGTCCCTAGAAAGATTTCTGAAAATAGTTGCACAAAACCTCTCAAGCTTGGGACACTGCACCCTAGAAACAGAATCCTACTTTAACAAAGAGTTAAAAGATGAGTAATAGGCTAAGAAAATAAGCAAACAACAGAAAAAGTTTCTGATCATTGAAAGTTATTAAATGACAAGGAAGATCAAAATATACTCAAAAGACAATAACAAAGTCAAAGGCCCTACATCCAAAGTTTCCAAGAAAAATAAGATTTGGGTTCAAACCATGGAAGAGCTCAAAAAGGATTTCAAAAATCAAGTAAGAAAGATAGAGGAAAAATTAGAAAAAGAATTGAGAGTGATGCAAAAGAAAATACAAAAAGCTAAAGAGGAGAAGAATGCCTTAAAAAAGCAAAATCAGTCAATTGGGAAAGGAGATACAAAAACTCACTGAGGAAAGTAATTTCTTAAAAATTAGAATTGAGCAAATGGAAGCTAATCACTTTATGAAAAATCAAGATACAAAAAGCAAGATGCAAAAAATATATGAAAAATAGAGGGAAAATGTGAAATATCTCATTGGAAAAATAATTGTCCTGGAAAATAGATCCAGGAGAGATAATTTTAAAACTATTGGTCTACCTGAAAGTCATGATAAAAAAAAGAGCTAGACATCATCCTTCAAAAAATTATCAAAGAAAATTGTCCTAATATTCTAGAACCAGAGGGTAAAATAGAAATTGAAAGAATCTTCAGATCATCTTCTGAAAAAGATCCCAAAATGAAAATTCCCAGTAACATTGTAGCCAAATTCCAGAACTCCCAGGTCAAAGAGAAAATAATGCAAGCATCTAGAAAGAAATAATTCAAGTATAGTGGCACCATAGTCAGGGTTACACAAGATTTAGCAGCTTCTACTTTAAAGTACTGTAGGGCTTGGAAAATGAAACTCCAGAGAGCAATGGCTACAACCAAGAATCACCTATCTAGCAAAACTGAGTATAATCCTTCAGAGAAAAGGTTGTCATTAAATGAAATAAAAGATTTTCAAGTATTTGTGATGAAAAGACTGGAGCTAAATGGAAAATGTGATTTTCTGCTCTGCTCTGAAAAAGCATAATGAGGTAAACAGGAAAATTATATCATAAGGGACTTAATAAGGTTTGGCTGTTAACATTTCTATATGGGAGGATGATATTTGTAATTTATTAGAACTATCTCATTATTATAACAGTAATATAGAGAGAGAGCACAGGTGTGAGTTGAATATGAATGGATAATATCTTTTTTAATGAAATTAAGGGATGAAAGAGGAATGTACTGAGAGAAAGGGAAAGGGAAAAGTGGAATGGTTCAAATTATCTGCCATAAAAAAAGGTGCAAGAGAAAGCTTTTATAGTTCAGGGGAAGAGGGAGAGGAGAGGGTGAATGAGTGAACCTTATTCTCATCAGAATTGGCTCAAAGAGGAAATAATATACATACATAATATAGGTATAGAACTCTATCTTACCCTCTAGAAAAATAGAAGGGGAATGGGAGATGGAAAGGAAAGGGTAATAAAAGAGAGGGCATATTGGGGAAGGGAATGGTAAATGCCAAAACATTTTGAGAAGGAATAGGATGAATGGAAAGAGAGAATAAATGGGGGAAATACAGTTAGCAATAGTAATTGTGAAAAGAATTCTGAAGCAAATTTCTCTGATTAAGGCTTGTTTCTCAAACATAGAAGGAACTGAATTCAATTTATAAAAAATAAGAACCATGTCCCAATTGATAAATGATCAAAAGATATGATCTATCCCCAAAGAACTATCCTTTGACTTAACAACATCACTACTAGACATGGATACCAAAAAGATTTTTTTTAAAAAAGGAAAATCATCTATATGTACAAAAAATAGTCATAGCAGCTCTCTTCTCTGGGCAAAGAAAATGGAAAGTGAGAGGATGCCCATCAATTTGGGAATGACTCGATAAACTATGTTATGTGTTTGTGATGGAATATTATCGTTCTTTGGGAAATGATAAGCAGGATGCTTTCACTAAAAAACCTAGAAAGTTCTCCATGTAAATGAAAGTAAAATGAAATGTACTGTATACAAAGTAATAGCTGTTCTCAGTAGTGCAATCCCCCACAACTACTCTGAAGGTCTTATGATGAAAAATCTTATCCATACCCAGAGAAGGAACTGATTGTGTATGAATACAGACTGAAGCATTCTCTCTCTCTCTCTCTCTCTCTCTCTCTCTCTCTCTCGCTCTCTCTCTCTCTCTCTCTTTCTCTCTTTTTAAACTTAATTTTTATTGAGAGTTTTTACTTTCATTAGTGTGGGAGATCTATGTTTTCTTTCATAATGACTTTTATGGAAATAACTTGCATAATTTCATATGTGGTTTCCTAATTATGGGTGGGGGTAAGGGAGAGATCCTAGAACTCAATTTTTTAAAAAAAATATTTAAAAAGTTTTAAATGGGACTGGGGAAAATAATAAATAAATCAAATACCAATAAAATAAATTACACTTTGAGATTAAAAAAAAAAGACCAATAAGAAAAGCTATTGTCACCATAAAGAAAAATGCTTACCAGTGGCAAACTAAAGCAAAGACAAATACTGAAGACAACAAAAAAAATAATTTTTATTGATAATAATAACATTTATATAGCTCCTACTATGTGCCAGGCACTATGATAAGTGCTTTACAAGGATTACCTCATTTGATTTTTACAATATCTCTGGAAGGTAGGTGCTATTATTATTATTATTATTATCCTTATTATATAGTTGAAAAAAACTAGGGTAATAGGTTAAAAGATCCAAGGTCTCACAGCTAGTAATTATCTGGGGCTAGATTTAAACTCAGGTCTTCCTGCTTCTGGACCCAGCACTCAATTCGCTATGCCACCTAACTACTTAATGAAACTTAATTTTATATTCAAGGCTATACCAAAAATAAATCTAGATGAGTCTAAGACAGAATCACCATCACATAGTAAAAGATGCATCCAAAAAATATCTTAGGAGCCCAGAAGTCTTGTCTTAATCAAGAAATAATTAACTCTGATAAATAGATCAACATAACCTTTCTGAATGTACTATTCTAAACACACCAGTGCTGGCAAATTGAATCCCCAAAAGAGTAGATGTTACTACTCATAGGAGTTAAGAAGTTACCATGTGGTTGGCTGTCCTAACAATACCTCATGAGCCTCTTCCCTTGTCCTTGTATTTTCTTTTAATAATCTCTTTCTCAAACAAAACTGTTTCTATTCACTGAGTTCCACCATTATTGACAAAAAGTTGTTGAAATGAAGAGATTATTGGCTTATATCATTTATAGGTGAAGAAAGAGTCATAGTTTTATAAAACTGAGATATTCAAGAAAAGTAGGTAGGCCCTGCGTCACTATAATACTATTCTCTATCTCTTTAATTATTTCAAACTCTTCATTAATGTTCCAATTCTCTTATATAAGCCTGAAATGCAGTATATATTTGTATCCTAAGCAAAACAAGACATCAAATAAATAGCAACTGATATTTCTGTATCACTTAATATATGCAATGTGCTTTACAATCACATTTAAAATAAGCAAATAAAAATCTTAATTAAATTGCAAAGTACATGAAGATAGTATTTATTTTTAACATATGACAAGTTGTATAAAGTCATTTCAAAGATCATTAGAATATTATAATTTAAAATTTTGAACATTAGATCTTCAGATACTTAAATTTGTGAATTCACCAGTTTCACAACCTCTCCAACATTTCAAATCACAACCAATCCAACTTGTTTACTCTACACAGCCTTTGTCCATATCTTCCCATCAATTTCCCACTGAGGTCTTCCAAAAGAGTTAAAGGTCCTCCTTGATTTCTCCTAATACTGTGAAGATACCAATAGAGTACTTGCTCAAGCTATTCTTCTTGTCATCCTTCACCCTAGACATATGATCGACCCATTTCCTATTTTTCTGATAACATCTTTTATTCCTATTCCTTTTCAAAATTCTTCATTCCATGTATGTTGCAGCCTGATCACAACTACCCCATGCAGGGGGTAAGATGGAGTCAGTTGTGTTGTTGTTTGTCCTTTATTTTCAAAGAGGATCAATGACACTTCAGATGATGTCATAAGTCATGTGTGAATTAGATTTAAGTGAGGAAGAGTTGCAAAAAGTCATCAGCCTCACTCTCTCTTCCAGAGTCATCTAAGTCCAGTGACAAGACAAAAATCAAGACAAACTGCGAATATCCTAGGATTCAGTGGATAACCTTGATGTCTCCACTGTCTGACCAAACTGCTGAAATATTTCACCTGAGTGGGACCACTGGGCATGAATTGAATTTCTCTTCAAATTTCTGTACCTTAAACAAAGTACTCCATCTCTCTGCCCAAATATTTTCACTGGCTTTCCCCTAAGCCTAAAATCTTCTCTTCCCTCATTGCTACTTTCTGGTTTCCCTGGCTTCCTTCAAGTCCTAGCTAAAATCCTTCAAGAGGAAGTTCATTGCCAATTCACCTTAATCCTAGTGCTTTCTATCTATTGATTATTTCTTATTTATTGTGTAGATTATTTGTTTAAATGTTTATTGACTGAGTAAGCAAATCTGCCCTGAATCTTCTCCATCACATGACAAACAACTTTAGTGAACATCCATTCACTTGAAGCTTTTTTTAATCTTTATAATTTTGCTATATTCATATTTTATTTTTTGGAATATAGTTGTTATTTCCATTTACATAATTGCCATTATTGTGTATATTGCTTTTTTGGCTTTGTTTACTTTATTCCACATCAGTTCATATAGCTCTTTTACTGTTTCTCTGCATTCATCACAAACATCATTTTTACAGTACATTAATATTCCATTATATTCATGTACTACAATTTGTTTAATCACTCCACAATTGATACATATCTACTTTGTTTCTATTTTTGCCATCATGAAATGCACTATTATAAATATCTTTATGTATATGGAGACTTTTTTTCTTTAAATGGCTTCCTTGAGATATAACCCCATAAAGACATTTGAAATTAAAATTACACTTCCAATATATAGGCCACCCTATACAAGTCAGCAGTTAATAATAGAAAAATATGTTTCTGACGTACTTTCCATAGATTTTAACAAGTTATGTAAGAAATTTGTTGGAAAAAATATTTTAGCTTAAAACAACTTGCTCTAACTAGTGGTGCTATCTTTATGACAAATTATATGGTATGTTTTTTAATGCTATAGCTAGTTTGTATATGTACAACTTAAGAAGGCATTGTAGAATGGCAGAAAAAAAAGCAATAAATAAGGGGGAAGGATTAGTGGACCTAGATTTTTACATTGCTGGTTCTATTTCTTAAAACCTATATGACCTTAGACAATTAACTATTAGAGATAAATATATATATATATATTTCCTCCCATTTCTATTGTATTAAGTTTACAATGTAATTAATTTCATGATGCATTACTTTTTAGAATTTTCAGTATTTGCCTGAACCCATTTAGTTTCAAAGGTGGTTTCTCTCAGTTAGAATGGTTGAATGATACGATCACTCCTAGACATCAGAATATTTGCTTGTTAACCAGTTTAATCCAGGACCCTATTTTGTTTACTTATAAACAAAGAACCAGTTTAAGCTGGGCCCCTCTCTAAAGGTTGGTTCTCTTGGGTTTATTTCTCCTTGTCAAAATTAGGGATATTTTGGACTCCTCAAAAGAGTGGCTAATTGGGATGCTTCCAATTTGGGATGATTCTAATTTACTAGCCAAAATCACTAGAGGCATTTGAAATCCATAAAGCAATGAACACTCTTTAATTGCCAGAGAAGAACCTGATCAGCTATACCTGAAGGCCCCCATTTTCCCCAATAACAGCTAATCTAAGGTTTACCAATTACACATCCCCCTTCTTTGGGATCTTAATATAAATGCTCTTTTCCATGCCATGGAATACCTGGCTTTACTGAGGTGGCCAGACTGACCTACTTTATTAACACCTATATGTGTCATTGCTAATAAACTGCTATCTTGCCCAGAAAACTTGTCTCATTATCATTTTAGTTGCCACATAACTTATTCAGGAAATAAACCTAAACTTGAGCTAGGCTAACTACAAATCAAGCATACTGCAACATCTTATAAAATTTGTATTTTATGCAAGTTATGACATATAAAAGTGATAAAATATTATCGTTATCTCTCTTTTTCTCTCTTTCTCTGTATCTCTCTCCTCTCTGTCTCTGTGTCTCTCTGTCTCTCTGTTGCTATCTTTCTCTCTCTCTTTCTCTCTTTATTTCTGTCTGTCTCTCTTTTTCTTTTGTTCTCTTTTCCTTTCACTCTCCCTCTTTTCATTCCATCTCTCTATATCTCTTTTCTCTATATATCTCTGTTTCTGTGTGTTTCTCTTTCTGTGTTTCTGTCTCTTTCCTCCATCTTCTCTCCCTCTCATTAGCAAACTCCCCTTCCTCTCCATGGGAAAGTTTCTAATCTGTTCACATCTGTTCTCATTCCATATCTCCTATCATGCAAACCCCAATTCTGACTCTTCATCCTCACTGTGATCTCTAATCTCTCCTCCCCTCAGTTCTTTTTATGCCATTACCTTTGCACAAACTATACTCTCTTCTCTTCACTACCTTGACCCTTTGTTGAATGAATTCACTTCTCCTCTCCTTTGACTCTCTTATCCTATCACCAGTCTTGAAATACTTCAGTTATTCACTGCCTTCATTCCTACTTCTATGCAGCTAAATGCAAATTGAGAAAATCACAAAATCATACTTACTAGGTCCACCACAAATTTATGTTACAAAATCTCAAATAGACAATCTCTGCCTGTCCACAAATTGCTTCCCTAGTACATATAAACATGCCATTGTCATCTTCATCTTCAAGAAAATCGTCACTTAATTTGTTCATCCTCACTAGCTACCATCCCATAACTTTTCCCTTTTGTAGCTAAATTCTTCCGAGAAGGCCATTTACAATTTATACTTCCTTTCTTCTAATTCTCTTCTTAATACTATAATTTGGGTTCTGACATCACCATCCAACAAATATTATCTCTCTAAACTATCAATTATCCCTTAAATGCCAAATCTAATGGCGTTTTCTCAATCTTCATCCTTCTTGAACTCTCTTAATCATTTTTCACTATTGATCACTCTCCTTAACACTTTCTTAAAGCTTTTCATGATTTTACTCTATCCTGGTTCTGCACCTATGGACCTTCCACTAATTTTTCAGTCTCCTTTGCTATAACTTTATCTAGGTTGTAGCTACTAAATATGTGTGTTACTGTTGGTCCCCCTTCTCTTCTCATATACTATTTCACTAGTTGAGTTCATCAGTTGCCATATATTCAATTACACTGATGATCTATATTCTGATGATTCTCAACTCACTTATCTATCTGTAATCTCTCTCCTAATCAATAGGCTGGCAACTTCCTATCAAAGAACTCAAACTCAAACTCTCATAGACATCTTAAACTCAATATATTAAAAACTGAGCTCGTCATCTTCCCAACAAAATGTTACCAATCTCTATTACTAAAAAAAAGATACCACCATCATTCAAGTCACTGAGGTTCACAACCTAATTGTCATTCATGACTCCGCATTGTCTCACCCCACTTGACATTATCACGTCCCATTGATGTCGCTTTTATTACATCTCTCATGTACAACCAAGAGAACATTGTACATAGCAACAACTTTATATGATGATCAACTGTAATGGAATTGTCGCTTTTCAACAATGAAGTGATTCAGGCCAATTCCAATAAACTTGTGAGGGAGTCATCTGCACCTAGAGAGAGAAGACTATGGGGACTTTATGTGGATTACAATATAGTATTTTCACCTTTGTTGTTGCTGCTGTCGTTGCTTGCTTGCTTGTTTTTTCTTTCTCATTTTTCCCATTTTGATCTGATTTTTCTTGTGCAGCATGATAAATGTGGAAATATGCTTAAAATAAAATAAATAAAGACTTCTCATGCATATCCCCTTTTCTACTCAAACACTGCCACCATTCTAATGAAGGGCCCTCATCACCTCACACCTGAATTATTGCAAGAATATACTTCCCGATCTTCTTGCCTCAAATCTTTTCCCATCCCAACCTACACTTCATTCCACTCTTAAACTGATTGTCCTAAATTTCAGAACTGATCACGGTACCCAATAAGCAATAAACATCAATAGCTATTTATTACCTCAAAGTTCAAATATAAAATCTTTTATTTGTAACTCAAATTCTTTTATAATCTGGTCTCCTCCTATCTTTCCAGTCTTTTTATACTTTACTCACCCTCACATATTCTATAATCCAGTGACATTGGCTTCTTTGCTGTTTCTCTCACTAAACTACTCCATCTCTTAATTCTGTGTCTCCCATGTCTGGAACTCTTTCCCTCTTTATCTTTACCTCCTGTGCTCCCTGGCTTCCTGCAATTCACAACTAAAGTCCAACTTTCAACCAAAAAAATTTCCTGATCCCACTTAATGTAATTTATCTACAAATTATCTGGTATGTATGCATGTATATACATATAACATATAAATATGTATATACATGTACATATATGCATGTATACATACACACACATATATATAGCATACAGTTGTTTCCATATTGACTCCCCCATTTCAGCATGAGCTCCCTCAAAGCACAGACTGCCTTTTTGTCTTTCTTTGTATTCCCTATGCTTAGTATAGTACCTGTAACATAGTAGGAACCTAATAAATGATTATTGACTTGAATTGATAAACCTCTCTCAGTCCTCTCAATCTCAATTTATCACACAGACAGGATATGATACTATATTATTAGTGACTATACAATATATTAATACAATCAAATCTACAGTCTACCATTGATTGGATTGGAAAAATTGAGGAAAGAAGAAAGAAAGAAAGAAAGAAAGAAAGAAAGAAAGAAAGAAAGAAAGAAAGAAAGAAAGAAAGAAAGAAAGAAAGA
>JAJPUD010003661.1:53886-67963 GCA_023553655.1 Myrmecobius fasciatus | reverse complement strand
TCATATCCCTCTCTCTGGGTGTATATGGTTTTCTTCAGTGAACAACTGGAACTGGTTTGAGACAATTCTTCGTTGCAGAGAGCCATGTCCATCAGAATTGATCATCATGTAATACTGTTGTTGCTGTGTATAATGATCTCCTGGTTCTGCTCATCTCACTCAGCATCAGTTCATGCAAGTCTCTCCAGGCCTCTCTGAAATCGTCCTGCTGGTTGTTTCTTACAGAGCAATAATATTCCATAACATTCATATACCATAATTTATTCAGCCACTCTCCAATTGATGGGCATCCCTTCAGTTTCCAGTTTCTAGCCACTACAAAAAGGGCTGCCACAAACATTCTTTCACATGTGGGTCCCTTTCCCTCCTCTAAGATCTCTTTGGGATATAGGCCCAGTAGAAACACTGCTGGGTCAAAGGGTATGCACAGTTTGATAGCTTTTTGAGCATAGCTTCAAATTGCTCTCCAAAATGGTTGGATCCTTTCACAGCTCCACCAACAATACATCAGTGTCCCAGTCTTCCCACATCCCCTCCAACATTCATCATTATCTTTTCCTGTCATTTTAGCCAATCTGACAGGTGTGTAGTGGTACCTCAGAGTTGTCTTAATTTGCATTTCTCTGATCAATAGTGATTTGGAGCAACTTTTCATATGACTAGAGATGCTTTTAATTTTATCATCTGAAAATTGTCTGTTCATATCCCTTGAGACAAAGCATTTCTTTAATTCTAAACAATCAACAAAACAACAAATCAAGCCCTGGCTTGTAGTGTTTTCTAATTTTTTGAAGTATAAATGCTCACCCTGAAATTTTAACAATCAATTCTTGAGCTGACTCCATCATACTCCTGCTTGAATCCATCTTTACCTGAGGACACTGCACAGCTTATATATCACATCAAAGAAAAAAATCAAAGACTATTTCCAAAGTCTGTTTTATTTTGCATATAAACATTTTTTTGCCATTTTCCATTTTCTTTGGTTTCATTTATGAGAACTCTAGAGGAGTCCAGACTAGCTTAGAATTAAGATTTACCTAAAATATTTGTTAGATAGTTCATAAAAAATTTGAACCAGTAACTCAGAAACCATATGGAAAGCTGAAACCCATGTAGGAAATAATGATTTAGCATGTCACTTTTTTTTCTCTACAAAATGAAACTGTAAAAAGGTAGTTGAAAGGATGCTAGATTTAGTCACAGGACCTGATTTCAAATTCCAACTGCTACCTCCTTACTATCTGTATAATCTTGAACAAGTCATAACCCTCTCTGATCCTCAGTTTCTCATTTAGAGGGTTAGTTCTAGATAATCTCTAAGGTCCTCTCAACCCTAAAATCTATGGCATATGCAGGTCCTGTGAAAAGCTAAACAAGACACTGAAATCTGTCCCCTTTGTCCTTCATTTTCAATTTTTTTTCTCAATTTCTTGATAACCATTCCTACTGCAAATTATCTTTTCTTTGGAACAATTTCCCCCTTCATTGTTTCTTTCTTCACAAGTTTATATATCATTGTCCTCTGTCTGGCATTTAAAGCTTTCGCAACTCAGACCCAATCTACCTGTGCAGTCTTATTACACAGCATTCCTCTTCAGTCTTACCCAATAGAATTCTTGTTATTCCTCATACTTAATATTCCATCTGCTCTCTCTGAATCTTCTCACTGGTTATCCTTAGTATCTATTTATAATATGGAATCTCTGGTAACCTTCATGATTCAGCTCAAGTCTAGTAATAAGAAGCTTTTCCTAATCTCCCCACCCAATAGCACCTTCTCAAAAGTGGAGCAATCTTGTATTTATCTCTTTTTAAAATTTATTTTATTTTAATTTGTGGAATAAAATAAGCATTTTGAATATACCTAGACATGTTTTCTCTCCCATAAAATATAAGCTCTCTGAGGGCAAAGATTGATTCATTTCTGTCTTTGTATCCTGAGAGGACCTAGTATAGTGTTTTAGTATATAGAGAGGGATAGGAACTGGACTTGTGATTTCACTGGTAAAAAAAGATTTCTTCTCCCTACACGGGCTGGAACCTTTGCTGCGATTTCTAGTCTTATGAATTGCCTTAAAAATTCTCTAGCACATAGTAGGTGATTAATAAGTGTTTGGAGACTGATTAATTGTTCCTTCCACTAGCTCTTTGGGTTCTGCATTCTAGTCTAGGTGTTATGGTAGTTGCCCCAGAGATTCTGTCTTCCAGTAGTTGTCCTATACATTCTTCAATCACTGCTGTTCACACCTTAGTCACAGGACTTACATCCTGCTACAGCCAATCCAATCTTTGGAGGGAAGTGAGAGTGATAGTAACTGACCAACTCCCATATAGGCCACATGCCATTTCCACCTACTTAGTCTTCATCATATCCCTGCCCAACCCCCTCAACAATTGTCCTACAGACCACTGAAGCTGGAATCTAGAGTCCAGAAGGCCCAAATCTGGTCTCAGACACTTATTAGTTATGTGACTTTAGACAAAACATTTAACTCCTATCTGCCTCAGTTTCCTCACCTGTAAAATAAGGATAATAAAAGTATCTACCTCTCAGAGCCATTGTAAAGATCAATAAAGCACATAGCAAGTACCATAGAAATGACAGTTATTATTATTACTATCCTTGTTGGTCTAGTCCATGATTGTCACCCCTGCTGCCTTAGCCCCTTCCTTTGCCCACATCTCTCCTTGCTATCACACAGATCTTTGAGAGAAGAAGGGAACCAATCATGGCCTCCAACAACCCACTACTCTAAGTGGGAGAGGGCCACTGGCCTCAGAGTGAGTGTAAATTGAAATTGTTTTTGTTCTAGCCAGATATCTTGAGGTCTTTTTTTTTCCAAGAAGTTTTTGGTTTGTTTGTTTTTGACTAAGTAAAAAAAGCCATTCTTGTTTGTATCTGATCTAAGGTAGAGTCTTCTGAGCTCTGATTAGTATGATCTGCCACCATCAGACAGTCTTACATCCCCTATTGATCATCTCATATACTCTCTGGCGTACAAATTCCCCATATTAGAGATATATTTTCTAGAGACCAATTTCAATAAAATGGCAGAATTAGAAGTCAAATTGTAAGAATAGAAAGCGAGAAAATTAAGACTTTTTCCAGGAGGTTGGCTGCAAAAGGAAGAAAAGAAAGAAAATCACTGCTTAAGGCAGGGGTGTCAAGATCAAATTCAGGCTACTTAATCAAGCAATCTGGGCATGCTTTGTCGTTTTCCGAAAAGTTGTCAGAGCATAAAAGGGAGATTGAAAATGAGAGAAACAAAGACAGAGACACAGAGACAGAAAGAGAGACAGAAAGAGAGAGAGAGAGAGAAGGAAGGATTAAAAATTTCCAGAGATACCTCCATCTATGTTGTTTTCGAAATCTTGTTTTATACATTCCTTCCCATACTTTTGCTCTCAGAGTCCTATAACATTCTTCTATTTGATCTATTCTCTGGACGATTGTCTCTATGGACTTAAAAATCTCAGCGCAAAACAACCTATCCTCCTGAACAGCATCCTTTCCCTCAGGATTTATTTATTTACTCCAATCCTATTAATAAATGATACTTGCTTATTTCTTTCCTCCAAAAGGGTCTTGGGCACATATGGTTCTGGAGGAAAGTGAGACTGATGAAAATAATCACTGAGCAGAAATAACTGCTCCAATGGGTACCCAACTGGCCAGGTATGCCTTAAGCTCAAATCACTCTGGCCCTCATTGGCCAGATAATAAATTGGCTAATAATAAATCTCGGCCTTGTTTGGGTTTTGATAACTCAGAGTGAGTGTAAATTGCAATTGTTTTTGTTCTAGCCAGATATCTTGAGGTCTTCTTCTCAAGAAGTTTTTGGTTTGTTTGTTTTTGACTAAGTAAAAGAAGCCATTCTTTTTTGTGTCTAATCTAAGGTAGAGACTTCCACTCTCTAATTAGTGTGATCAGCCACCATCAAACAGACTATTTTGACCCCAACATACTGATGTAATTCTGATCCTTTTGAAAAACTAAGAACTTTTGAAGAATATATACATATATAATATTTATTTATATTTAAATATCTATATGTTATATGTGTATATGTATATGTTATATGCATATATATCGCTTACATATGTGGAAATAAAGAGGTTGTCTTTGATCTTAGTCAATACTAAACAAGATTTTCTGAGTACCAGGAGAATATTCCTTTTGATTAGATAATACTGGCGCTTTCCCAAATTCTCTTTTCTCATCAGGAAGGATTAACACATAAAAATACATGCCAAGATGTAAAATGATATGAAAGAAAATTACCCTATGGATTACAAACAAATGAACTTTTCACGTTTTCATTTAGTTAAATCACTTTATCTCCCTGAAGGTGCCCTGCCTGTTATCACTTTCCTCTTGGGAATTTCTTTAGATGTCTTCAGGAATTTGCATGGTCTTGCCTAAGTTCCAACACAGAAATGTAAGAAATAGAAAAGCAGAGAGAAAGGGAGTAGAAATACCCTTCTAGGTCAACCAGCAGGGAGCATAAACCTTAGGAACCAATCAATCAATAAGCAGTTGTTAAGCCAGGCAATCAGATAAGCACTGGGGATTTCAAGGAATTCACAATTTAATGGGGGTCTAGACAAAGATGCACATAATTATGTATAAACAAGCTATTTCAGGACAAAGAGAATATAAGCAACAAAGGGAAGGCACTAGAATTAAGAGGTGCTAAGGAAGGCTTCCCAGTAGAAAATGGGATTTATTGGGAATGAAAGGAAGCTAGGGAAGCCAGGAGGAACAGAAGAATAGATAGAGCATTCCAATGGTGAGAATAGCCAGAGAAAAAAGCCCAGAGCTGTGAGATGAAGCGTCTTCTTTTATAAGTAAGGTATAAAGAGAGGAAAGGTGAGATGGTGAGGTGTTGTCTAGGGCTCTAAACACTAAATAGAGGATTTTCCATCTAATCCTAGAGGTGATAGGGAACTACCAGAGTTTATTGAGTATGGGAGATGATGTGGAACAGAAATCTTTAATCAGTATCACTAATCCATCCATCAGGTCTGCTTTGTTAGGAAGAAATAGACCAACTTCTGACACAGTTTGATTAGCATATCTTTAAATAGTCTAGTGCCTGGTCAAAAGTAAACTCCACCAGGCTCCTCCCCCATCTCCTTCCCAATCCCTCCTTTAACTTCCTCAAACTTCAGCTTCACTTTGAACTTACTGATTAATCATATTATGATTTTGCCTTGCTCGGTCATATTTGTTTAATTTCACATAATAAATGGCAAACCTTTGTCCTGTATAAATATCTCTCATAATTGTTTCACAAATCTTGAACCACTATTCTAGAATGACTACTTCAAAACTGCTCTCCCATCTAATAATTTGGTAATTCTTTTTAAATTACCGTTTCAAGAATGATATGGTTGTACCTGTGTTTTAGGAAAAGTACTTTAGCAGCAAAGTGGAAAAATGATCTGGTAATGGGAAGAAATAACTAAACAGGCTATTGCAACAATGTCAAACAGGAGATAATAAGGGTGGACACCAAGGTGGTGTCAATGTCAGAGGAAAGAAGAGAGCATATTGTACAGCAAAGGTGAAATCCATAGTTTGGGGAACAGATCAAATTAAGGGGGTGAGAAAGAGTGAGGAATGATGATATCTGAATTGTGAACCATTGCTGGAGTCCTTGACAATAATAGGGAAAATCTGAAGGGGATTGGGAGGAACTTTACGAAGAAAAGAGTTCAGTTTTGGATATATTTGGTTTAAGATGTTTGGACATATTGTCTACAAGAAACACATTTGAAATATAGACACAAAATTAAAATAAGAAGCTGGAACAAAATGTATTTTGCTACAAACAATTTAAAAAATTTTAAAAAGCAGGGGTAGCAATCATGATGTCAGACAAAGCAACAGCAATTAATAATAATAGCTAGGATTTGTAGAGACCTAAGTTGATAAAGTGATTTGAAAATATCTGTTCATTTTATTTTCACTATAACTATGGAAGGTAAGTGATTTTATTAACCATATTTTATAGACAAGAGAACAGAAGAAGATAGGTAAGCAAGGAAACTACATTATAATTCTAGGCACCATAGGCCATGAAATAATGTGAATACTTTATATTAATATAGTCACCAAAAGAACAAAAATAAGTAGACCAGGCCTTAATATGGTAAATATATAAAAGCTAACATTAGTATTATCTCTAATAGAAGACAATAGAGTCTAGAGACTTTTAACCTAAGACGTATTTTTAAAATTTATTTATTATATATCTTTAAATATTTATTTATATCTTATTTTATAAATAAAATTATTTATTATATATCTTTAAATAATAATAAAGATTCATTGTTTTATATATTATTTTACATTTCTGTTCTTATTATATGAAAATCTTCATATAGTTGTCATATTTAAAATTTTGTAATTAAGATAAACAAAGGTGACTTTAAAAATAAATATCCAAAAAGAAAGCTATTTCAAAAATGTTACAAAAGGAAAAGAAAGAAGTCTTATTAAAAGCAAAAAATTATTAGTAGTTATTACTAGGGAACACATGGACTTCTAATACTTCAAGAAACATTATTTTACAATAGAGATAATTGTCATTCTTTCCATTTACTTACTGATACCTTTTCTTCTGCCTTTTCTTTTAATTTTTTTTCATGTCAATAAAAATGTCAGGGACTGTCAAATATCTCAAAAGAAAAAGATTATTCTTGCAAGTAATAAAAAAAAAACTTGATTGAAGAGCTGAACATTCTTTAAAAATTCAATTTCTACCCTTGAACTTACTCTTAAATAACATAGTATAGAACATATAAATATAATCTTGCCAATGTTGTACTTTCTTTGTTAGCACAAGTTGCCATCAAAATATTTTAAGCACATATAACTGAAGGTTGACAAGAGAACTTTTTTACCCCCAATCAATTCAATCTGTCAATCCATTTGATGAAATTATTAGTAAAAATATTTGAAAGAAAGGGGTTTTTCTTGTGGTACTGAACATACATCCTGGTGTGGGGCTTTAGGAGGACACAGCTACTAACTGGGGTTGCATGAAAATGACTGACATCTGAAGCAGAAAGAACTATCCCTGTCCTCCTCCACTCAATGATATATAAAAAAGTAGAAATGACTCCAACTTTTCTCTCTTTCAACTTTTTGTATTTGAGAATATATCCAACACTTTCTCTTCCTTAGAATTCTCTCCCTTCCCTACCTTGTGGCAGTGGTGAATACAAGCACATATCAATAACAATATATGATTCCTGAGAGGAGCCCAAGTCACAGTTTGGGATTGTGTTCTGTGTTCTTCCTTAAGGACAGGACAATTAGTAGTGATCCTGATAAATAAAGTAACTCTAGCAAAGTAAAGAATTCAGAATTCTGGGAAAAGCATCCATTCTTGAAGAGGGAAAGTATCAATGCCAGGAGTATTCCACAGTGGAAGGCCTGAAGAAATCCCAATTTTGCAAAATGGATAGAATGCTTAGCTTGGAATCAGATAAATCTGTATTCAAATTCCTCCACAGATACTTACTCCCTATGTGACTCTGAGCAAGTCAAATGCTAGTTGACTGACAAATTCTCTCAGCTGCAATTCCTCATCTATAAAATGAGGGGATTGGACTATATGACTTCTAAGGTCTTTTCTATCCCTAAATTTATGCCTTATGATCCTCTGTACAAGAAACAGAATGTCAGTTGGAAATAACAATGTGGACATCATGAGTATTAAAAATGCCTAGAAGAAATAATGGGTAAGCTTTGAAATATGTATATATATATGTGTGTGTGTGTGTGTGTGTGTGCATGTATGTATGTATATAAAAACATAACCCTTCAGATGTCATTGATCTTAGAAAATGAAGGATAAACAACAACAGCAAATGAAATTAGAGTTCAGGAGGAAAATTATGAGAGAAAGTATTAATAGATAAAAGAAGAAAGAACAAAAATCTTACCCAAGTAAGAAATCGCTTGTAAATTATTCAAACCCTTCAGAAGGAAAAAAATGGATTTGTGATAGAATCAAGGACTTCAACATTTTTCTGCTAAAGACCAAAACTGAGTAAATGGCAAACTCAAGAGGCAAGAAAAATCTAGAAAAGTAATCCACTTGGGTGATTGCAAGAAGGGAGAAGAGTAAGAGCCCCTTCAAAAGTTGCAAAGGGATTTAAATAAGCAAACACTGGGAATAAGTGCGATTTTGTTCTTTTTGTTGGTTTCAAGACAGGAAAAATGAGAGAGGAAAACACTATAAAGAAGAAATTAGGGGCAACTAGGTGGTGCAGTGGATAGAGTGAAGTCAGGAGAATCTGAGTTCAAATCTGGTCTCAGACATTTAACACTTCCTAGTTGTGTGGCCCTGGGCAAGTCACTTAACCCCAGTTGCCTCAGAAAAAAAAATAAAAAATAAATAAAAAATAAATGAGGAAGAAAGAAGAGGGATTTATTTTTCATAAAATTGAGGTTCATAAAAAGAAGATACTACAAATATGGAGGACAGGTTGAAGGAAATGGCATTCTGATAACTTTATTCTTATTTGAACTGGATAAATTAGGGTGACACAGACAGACAATAAGACTGAAACAGAGAAGCAGAGACAGAGAGAGAATTTGATATAGAAATGCATTAAATTCAACAGAAAAACAAGGAAATATGAGAGGATTATGAAAGGGAACAGGATATTATAAGGAGGGTAGCCAAGAAATGAACAGTCACAACAAACTCAAACTTTAATTTCAGAGAGTTAATTATAAAGGGCAACTAAAAAAAGATAAAGAAAGTTTAAGAACCAGAGATTGAGATCTGGATGAGGGAAGAAGGGAAGGACAAAAGGATATATAAAACACTTCAATTATTGATTACGAATGTTGGCCAATTTTTCTTTCCTTTTTTTGCAAAGGGGGAGGGTGAGAGAAAAAAAGTGAAAAGTCTAAGAGGTATGATGGAAGGCAATATATAACTAATCTTAACCATAAAGTGAGTTGGGATAAACTCATCCATAAAAAGAATAAGTGTAGCAGATTGAATTATAAAACAGCATTTACAATATGTTGTTTACAAGAAATATGCTTGAAACACAAAGATTCTCAGAGTTAAACTGAGAGAAGTAGAATTTGTTATGCTTTAGGAATTCTTTATACATATTGTTTTTTCTTGGGTGGATAATAAAACTGCACTCTTCAGAATGATTATAGATCTCACTTAAGAGGCTTTATAATGTTCTTAGGCTTCAAGAAATCAACAGAATATTATCTGAAAACATGAGAAATTGTAGGACTTAACTATCTATAGAAAATCCCTCTTATATTTGAATTCTGCAAATGTTCTATGATAATAGCTCAAGCATCCCTAATGTATACTTTACTATTAACAATCAGAAGGTCATTTTAAAAGTTTTCTTTTCTATGATATTTTGACATTTTTTTCTAAATTTAATTTTTTAAGTTATAACAAGTCAAGACAATTAATATTTATTAAATGATTATTATATGTCAGACACTGTGCTAAGCACTGAAGATATAAATACAAGTAAAAACATAATTCTTTCCCTAAAGGAGCATGCATTCTAATGGGAGAAGACAATACTGGTAAAAAGGCTAAAAGGGGAAAGAAAGCAGAAAGTATCCATTTGGGAACATAGTATTGAAGCCTAGAAAGTCAGGAGCTCAAAGGGGAGTAAAGTTTGACTAGACTAGGTCCCTTTCCAAAACAGAGATATGGAAGATCTCACCATTTCAATTTGTATCAGTTTATATGTCTTCCCAGGTTTCTCTAAAACCTGGCCAGTCATCATTTCTTATAGCATAAATAATATTCCATTACATTCATATTCCATAATTTGATCAGTCATTTTCTAATTCAAGGTTATCAAACTAAAATCTGATGGCCTAGTCTCACCTGCCACCTGAGGCAATTGGGGTTACTTTACTTACCCAATATCACACAGCTAATCCTGCTACTTGTTTTTGGATAGCCTACAAACCAAGAATGGTTTTTTACTTTTTTAAGCTTCATTGTATCTTAAAATGCAAAAAATCATTATTATTTCTCAAATGTCACAAAATAGGCAGTAAGTCAGATTTTTCCCTTGAACCATAATTTATTGATGCTCATCCTAATTGATAGGCAGCATCTTAGTGTGTTCTTTGTCACCACAGAAAGAGCTGCTATAAATGTTTTTATATGGATAAATCCTTTTCCCCTCCATGTACATCTTTTACATTTTTCATAGAGTCTTATATGATTTTGACATATGTTCAAGAATTAGCTTGCAGGACAGCCTTTAAGTACTATTTTGATGTACCTAAATAAAAAAAAATTTAATAAGCAATAAACAATAATCATAGTGGGATCTTGCATTCTCTAACAGCTTTTGTCAATTATATGATTGTAAAGCTTTAGTCGTCTACAGATTATTGTTTCCCAAACACAGCCTATATTTCCTTCTCATATCTTAATTTGCAGCGAAATAAAATATCAAGAATCACAAGGGACATAATCTAAAAGGGAGAGGGGAAAAGGAAAACCTAGATCTCAAACTCTGTTACAATAATCTTTACTGTTGCAGCAATCTTTACAATTATGATAGTTTTAAAAATAGAAGTTAATCAATAGACAATTGTGATTAAACAACCTTGAAAAGTTTCAATACAAATAAAATCAATCTAGTTAAAAAGAGAAGATAAACATCTTAATATTCTTATAGTAACTAAAGATGTGATATTCAAGATGCATATGGAATTGATTTAAATATATAAGAATAAGAGCCATTCTCCAATAGATAAATGGTCAAGGGATATGAAAAGTCACTTATCAGATGAAGAAATGCAAGGTATCAACAACCATGTGAAAAAATGTTACAAATCATCAGTAATAAAATTAGCTAATAGTATAAAGCACTGGATTTGTGCCAGGAAGATAAGCTCAAATTCAACCTCAGAAATGTATAAGTTGTTTGATCTTGAGTAAATCACTTAACTTCTGTCTTCCTCAATCCCCTCATCTGTAAAATGGGAATAATAATAGTACCTGCCTTGCAGGGTTGATATGAGAAAAAAAAAGAGAGATTTAGAAATACTAAAAAAGGAAGGAAGAAAGAAAATAAGATACATGTATTGTTTAAAATAAACAGAGAACAGAAAGAAGTTCAGAAGGGAACACAGATAAGCAGGGTAAGGTTTGAGCAGCCATGTTAAAGTTTAGTTATGTTTAAAAAAAAAAACCTCACAGAGAGAGGGATGTGAAATATGGACCACAACATAGCATTTTCATGCTCTCTATCGATGTTTGCTTGCATTGTGTTTCCTTTCTCTGATTCTTTTTTCTTGTAGATATGATTTTTCTTGCACAACAATGATAAGTGTGGAAATATGTATACATATATTTGATTTGTGAAGCATTTTAACATAATTAACATGTAGAGGATTTCCTGCCATCTAGTGGAGGGGTGGGGACTAGGGGGGGAAATTTATAACAGAAAGCTTTGTAAGGGTCAATGTTGAAGAATTACCCATACATATGTTTTGCAAATAAAAAGTTTTAATTAAAAAAATAAATAAAAATACATTTTTAAAAACCTCACAAATTGTGCCTAGTAAAAGGATATCCATACATAAGAGAAGTTCATCGTTTCATACACAATCTTTTTTTTGGTTTGTTTTTCTTTGTAAATTGAAATGTGCAAGTTTGTTGATGCTCATCAAGTTTGTAAAAAAGTGAAAATTTTAATTAAAACAGAATATCTTTTTTTAATTAAAGCTTTTTATTTGTATAACATATGTATGGATAGTTCCTCAGCATTGCTTTCCGTTACAAATTTTACCCCCAGTTCCCTCCCCTCCCCTAGATGGCAGGAAGTCCACTACATGTTAATTATGTTAAAATACTTGACAAGTTGTGCAAGAAAAAAAAAGAAAATCAGAGAAAGGAAACACAATGCAAGCAAACCTCAATAGAGAGCATGAAAATGTTATGTTGTGGTCCATATTTCATATCCCTCTCTCTGGGTGTATATGGTTTTCTTCACTGAACAATTGGAACTGGTTTGAGACAATTCTTTGTTGTAGAGAGCCATGTCCATCAGAATTGATCATCATGTAATATTGTTGTTGCTGTGTATACTAATCTCCTGGTTCTGCTCATTTCACTCAGCATCACTTCATGCAAGTCTCTCCAGGCCTCTCTGAAATCGTCCTGCTGGTCGTTTCTTATAGAACAATAATATTCCATAACATTCATATACCACAATTTATTCAGCCACTCTCCAATTGATGGCCATCCATTCAGTTTCCAGTTTCTAGCCACTACAAAAAGGGCTGCCACAAACATTCTTGCACATTTGGGTCCCTTTCCCTCCTCTAAGATCTCTTTGGGATATAGGCCCAGTAGAAACACTGCTGGGTCAAAGGTATGCACTGTTTGATAACTTTTTGAGTATAGCTCCAAATTGTTCTCCAGAATTGTTGGATCCGTAAAACAGAATATCTTAAGAAAGTCTAGAAGGCACATAGATTCTCTTACAATATGGCTTGTTCCAACAGCTGTTTACTCCCAGAATTCCTTAAGCCTATTCATAGAAACTTCAGTTCTCATCTATACTTAAGTTTCCAGTTTAACAATATTAGACAATAATACCTGAATTTCTTTGGAATTAATCAGTTCTTCCTGATGCTGAAGAGTAGTCACTTCCTTGGAGGTGGCTTCCTTGAGCCCCCAAATGGGTAACAACCATCCTTTAAGGATCTACACAGAGGAAGCTTGCTTGTGCCTATTTATCTAAATATAAATAAATGGGGACTCTTGATCCCTATATATATAAATTGCATACTAAAACTTATCTGGGTTGGTGTTTTGTCCCCTACTGATTAGCACCTATATATCCCCTACTGTAAGCACCATTAGAGCAAGACAATAGTCTGTTTCATGTTTTAATATGCCCTACAGCTAGCTAAGTGTTCTGCACACAGTGGACTTTAATAAATGTTTCTTGTATGGATGTATGGAGGCTAAGGAAATTCACTATAAGCTTCTGACTTAATGGGCTTTTATAAATGTGATAATATTTTCAAAAGCACTGAAAACAACCTATGATTCTAAGTGCCAGCAAAGTCTTTGCCAGCACAATGACCTCACCTTCCTTCATTCAGTAGTTTCAGCATTATTTCTACTCAACACTATTAATCATTTCCTAGCCAAGGAGATCCTGGCATTGAGGGTGGGGGTAGAGGGAGGAATTTAGGATGTGGGTCTTGTACATTGGGCAAGGCTCAAAGGTATCACACTTTTAATTTTTTTTTTATTTTAAAAAAGCAATGACAAGGAATCCAAAGATGAATTCTCTATGGCCAAGACAAACCTCAAACCAAAAAAGAAACACACACACACACACACACACACACACACACACACACACACACATCGGGAATCTAACTGATACGTGGAAATATAGGAGGGCCTCTTGGGGATCTGCCATTCAGAGAGACTGCAGCTTCTCAAGCTGACCAACCAGAGTTATCTGTCCAACGACATATAGCCATTTCCACTTCTCCATAGAAAGCATCAAACACAACTTGCAAGCACCATTCCACACACACACGAACACTATCCTACATTCAGATGTAACTGGGCCAGAGCAGCCTCGGGGATGAAGATGGAGCGCCAAGCACTGGTTGCCAGGGAAGTAGCACATCCCTAGCTCACTTCCCAAATTGTCGGGAGCAGAGAGGCAGATGGGGAGCTGGAGGCAAATGGGGGAAGGGACCAGTGGAAGAATTTATCTTTATGACTAAGTGGGGAGACTAGTCAAAGGCATCTCAATGACGCCCGCCTACCCAAATCACTCCCCCACCCCAACTCTGCGTTATCCCGAGACTTACTGTCAGTAGCCATGGCTTGCCCAGTAAGGGACTTTACGCAGTGCTGGGCTTTCGGCGCCCTTAAGGCCGCCAGGGTCTAGGCGCCGCGAGCTCTCCTTCCCTAATTCTCGGCCGCTGCCAAGCGCCAAGCAGTGCTTCCTCCTAGTCCTGCTCTGCACTCCTTTCCTGGCTTCTAAAAGCAGCCGCTGAAGCTTCAGT
>JAJPUD010003661.1:0-53876 GCA_023553655.1 Myrmecobius fasciatus | reverse complement strand
CTACAGAAATAATGCTACATATATATATACATATATTTTATAGATGAGTTTTCCCCTTCTTTTTTTGATCTTTTTGAGATGTAGATCTACCAGTAGCATCACTGAATCAAAAGGTATATACAGTCCGTTGCCGTTCCCTCATGTCTGACCCGTTATGAGTCCATCTGGGGGTTTTCCTGGCAGATACAAGATCACTATACCATTTCCTTCTCTAGCTTATTTTACAGATAACAAAACTGAGGTATTCAACGTTAACGAACATTCCCAGGGTCACACAGCTAATGTCTGAGACCAGATGTAAACTCAGGAAGAATTTATCTTCCAACTTCAGATCTGGTGTTCCATCTGCTGCATCACCCAGCTTAGTCAGACTCTTTTCTTATAGATCTGTTTTATGAAACTTAAAACATCCTTTGGGCTTTTAATGTTTCCTTGGGTAGTTAACTACTTTCCTTTAAATTGTGAGGCTGAGAAACCAGACTCAGTAATGTAGTAATGATTGGACTAGAGCTCATATTGATGGTAAAGGTACCTCATTGCACATTATCTTCCTAATAATGTATTCTAGCATTATAGTAGTTTTTAATAGTATTTTGTTTTTCCAAATACATGCATAGTTTTCAACATTCATCTTTGCAAAATCTTGTATTTCTAATTTTTCTCCCTCTCTCTTCCTTCCCCCCTCCTCAGGACAGCAAGCAATCTGATATAGATTAAATGTGCAATTTTTCTAAATATTTTCATATTTTATATTTGCTGTTTTAACTGAATTCATAATATTAATAATCAAGAAATGCTAGGCTAATGCTGCAATGATATTTAAACCAAGTAATCTAGACATTATGGAGATCAGGTGATTTAGAGTTTTATCTCCAAAGATCCAAATCTTTATTCTTTATTTAAATGCTTGGCATAGAAGGAAATATAATGTCAATGAAATTTTACCAAAAAATTACTGATGAAAACACATACTACACATCAGTGTTTTTATTATGTTTATTATGTTTATTGAAGGACCAATAGAATCTGTTTTTCAAACCAAATTATACTCTCAATCAGTAATCATATGGAATTGAAAACTCCATGGACAAGCATAGCTTTCACCTTTAAGTCACTGAGATAGAAAAACCAAAACCAAAACCAAAAAAAAAAAAAAAATTTCAGTGTTTTTCTAATGAAATCACATTTCAACTTCCATTTTTTCAGAAAATTCTATTCTTCTGAATCAGGCATATAAAATATCTAGGAGGAGAGAGGTATTTAGAATTTTAAAAAATGCCAAGGGGTAAGTTGGTTCCTTACATTGAATATAAGCAATAAGTATAAATTTTGAATTTTTAAAAATGACTTTAATGATGTATACACATTGTAGATTCATATCAGTAAAAGAAATTCCTTTAAAGACTGCTATATGAAGTAATAATCTTAATTTCCTTGTTATTTAACACATAGGTGTTATAGGGGTCATGGCTAATAAAATAACGAGTTGATTTGAAATTCAATATTTGTGTCTTTGTATTTTCAAAGGACTTACTAGTAGATCACAGAGACTTTGTTTGCTATCCAAGTCCCAATAATTAAACACATAGAGGTCATTCACCAGTAAATTGAACATTAGGAAATGAATTCATTGACCATAGCAACACATGAATCAAAGAAAAATGAAAAGTGTCCCTTATGTACTATATGTCCTAATTCTAATTCCACAGTGATAATGGATGAATAGTGAAAAAAGATATTTTTCAGACCATCTATAAGCATCATCTTATCACGGATACTCTAAATATGAAACTATTGTCCAATAACCAGCAAATGGGCATATCATTGAATGAATTGAATGATGTTAATATGACATCTTGTTATTTTGATGGTTCTGTGATCTCATAAATGTAGATATCTTTTTCAACCACTCTCTCATCCCTGCATATCTCTTGTTCATGACCTTCCGGTAAACCTCAACATGTGCTACACCAAACATGATGGAGGTGTTCTTCTAAATTCTTAGCAGTGAATAGATATCAGAGGAAATTGTATACTATCCCTCATTCTTGCTACATGACCAGTGCACCATCTTTTTACAGTTACTTTTCTCTTGGACAGCAATGTTTACAATGTTTTTTTTTTAGTGCAATTCTTCACTAGTAACAATTTGCAACCTTCTGTCATCCACCATGCACCTCTTCTATTCTTTGAATAACACTTAAATTTAAGTCTTTGGAAATTGTTGAATTTCATGCCACTCAAATATTCAGCATCACTAGGAGAATATTAATGTTAAAAAATGAATACAGAATGTGTTTTGATTGACTATACGTGTATGTAACATGGGATTTGTTTTTCTTTAATTCTAATTTGTAGAAGGGCAGATTCTTAGGGGGAGAGAAGACACAGCAAATTTTTACTGATTGAAAATATAGAGAGAGCCCAAAGTGCTATCAAACTGTGCACATCCTTTGATCCAGCAGGGTCTCTACTGGGTCTGTATCCCAAAGAGATCATAACAAAGGGAAAAGGACCCCCATGTATAAAATGTTTCCAGCAACCCTATTTGTAGTGGCAAGGAACTGGAAACTGAGTGGATGCCCATCAGTTGGGGAATGGCTGAATAAGTTATAAATATATTTATTGAAGGACCAATAGAATCTATTTTTCAAACCAAACTATACTCTCAGTAAAAAATTATGGAGAATTGAGAAATTCATGGATGCATTATGAAATATTATTTTCCATAAGAAACAATCAGCAGGATATTTCAGAATATCCTATCTTCTCTGGAATCTCACATGAATTGATGCTAAGTGAAGTGAGTAAAAAAGTGGCTCTTTTCAAAAATGAGATAATTCAGGCCAATTCCAAGAGACTTGTGATGGAGAGAAATCACATTGTGGGGTACAGTAATAGGGTAAGTCTGGAGCTGTCTTATCATCAATGGGAGTATCCAAGTGTCTTCCTAACTACTAATCTTTCTTCTATTAAAGCTTTGGTTTCAGAGACATGGTGCAATCTCTGGGTCAGGTCCAAAAGTCCTGTCCCAGATGTGGTCCCCGGATCAATTAGCTGTCCCTCAGCCTTCAGACGAATTTATCTTCTGTATATATAATGCACATAGCTGAAAGCTCCATTTCTCCTTACTTAGTACGACCACTTTAATTTCAGTCTTCTTATGTGAGCAGTCCAACTTCTGCCTGATGGCAGAACTTCTACTGGATAGTTAATAATAAGTAGGGAATGCTGGACTTGATACTATCAATGTCCTGCCTGTCAGTTTCCTCCAGCATTTACTGAGTTACTGTTCTGCAATCACTAGTTGGTGTTTGGCCATCCAAAGATCCTACCTTTGGATTTGCAGTGCCTTTCCCTCAACTCAGCCATGATGTAAGCCACTGAGCATTCTTGTCAAAAGTACTATTTCAAATTAGTGATGAACATAATGCTAACATCCTGATGAGTTCAGTTATTTCAATCCTGTCTGACTCTTCATGAGCTCTTTTGGGCTTTTCTTGGCAAAGATACTAGAGTGGTTTGCCTTTTCCCCTTCTCTGCTCAATTTAAAGATGAAGAAACTGTGGCAAACAGAGTCGTATCTTGTCCAGAGTCACACAGCTAGTGTGCTGAGGCCAAATTTGAAGGGGTTCCCGATTCCAGGCCCGGCACTCCATTCACTTGCCACCTGTCACTATCCCCTTATTAGTTCAGTTTCAATTTGGAGATGAATTAAGTCATTGAATTGTTGAAAAGTTTACTTTGCCCCAACATAACAGGAATATATAACAAGGTGATACTTAGCTTCAGCTTTGGTAGAAATGGCCTCTCTTGCCTCCTTATGGAAAAAAAGGTCAGAATATAATAACAAGGTTCTCAGTTGGTATCCACCAAATCTGAGAAACCCAGATACCACACAAATGGATTTATATACTTAAGTGATCAGAAATATTTCTGAAATAAAAGCCAATCAGATCTTCAAGAAAGCTTTGTCTTCTTTTAAAGAAAATCAGTCTCTGGGGAAGGTATGCGGGTAAGAGGGAAAGGAAGACTGAGCCTAACCAATATATCAAAGTCTCTAGGGGAGTAGGATATGCCTGACCCATGTTGTGGGGTAAATACTGGTAAATTATAGTCCCTTTATAGAGTTATGGTTTGGATTTCTTTCCTTGGAAACTGCTATTATCCTTCAATCATTTATCATGAATATCATGGATATCAATGGATAGGGCTTTTAGTCATAAATGTTAATCAGTTCCTTATATATCTTGGAAATAAAACCTTTATCAAATAAACTTGCTGCAAAGATCTTTTCTCCCTAGTTATTCTCTTCTATTTCTGGCTACATCAACCATGTTTGTGCAAAATATTCTAATTTTATGTAATCAAAATTGTCCATTTAATCTTTTATGATCAGCAAACACAAATTCTTTCTGCGAATCTATGTATCTATACAAACTATAGATCTGAAAGGTTAATTTCTTTCATATTCTTCTAATTTCTTGATAATGTGCACTTTTATATTTACATTATGTATCCATGTGGCCGTATCTCAAAACTTTTGATGTCTTTTATCTTTTATCATTTATATGATTCTTGAGCCAATAATTCTTTTTTTTTTAAATTTTTATTTTATTTGCATAACATATGTGTGGGTAATTCTTCAACAATAACCCTTACATAGCTTTCCATTACAAATTTTTCCCCCCAACTCCCCACCCCTCCCCTAGATGGCAGGATATCCACTACATGTTAATTATGTTAAAATATTGGCAAATCGAATATATGTATACATATTTCCAAACTTATCATTGGTGTGCAAGAAAAATCTTATCTACACAAACGATATATCAGATAAAGGAAACACAATGTAAGCAAACATCAATCAAGGAGTATGAGAATGTTATGTTGTGGTCCACATTTCGCATCCCTCTCTCTGGGTGTATATGGCTTTCTTCAGTGAACAATTGGAGGTGGTTTGAAACATTTCATTGTTGAAGAGAGCCATGTCCATCAGATTTAATCGTCATATAGTACTGTTGTTGCCGTGTATAATGATCTCCTGGTTCTGCTCATTTCACTCAGCATCAGTTCATGTAAGTCTCTCCAGGCCTCTCTGAAATCATCTTGCTGGTCGTTTCTTACAGAACAATAATATTCCATAACATTCATATACCATAATTTATTCAGCCATTCTCCAATTGAAGGGCATCTATTCAATTTCCAGTTTCTAGCCACTACAAAAAGGGCTGCCACAAACACTCTTGCACATGTGGGGCCTTTTCCTTCCTTTATGATTTCTTTGGGATATAAGCCCAATAGAAATGCTGCTGGGTCAAAGGGTATGCACAGTTTGATAACTTTTTGAGCATAGCTCCAAATTGTTCTCCAGAATGAGCCAATAATTCTTAAGATTAATTTATTTAGCTTTTAATTGATTTTCAATCCTTTGACAGTCATTATTAAATTTTTATTGCACTGTGGTCAGTAAAACACATTTAATATTACAAGTTTTCTGTATTTGGTTGTGTGGTTTTTATCCCATTATGCAATTTTGTGCCATGCATACCTGATTAATATATATTCTATAATCTGAGGCAGCTAAGTGGCACAGCATTGCATGGCTGCTTGCATTTTTTTTCTTTAACCTAGAAACTGCATTTTTCCTTAGATATTCCTGAGATTTCAATTTGGAGGTTTAGTTTTTAAACTTGTTTTATTTCTCATAGGAATTCTAAATGCTTTTTTGGCCAAGATTCTTAAAGGTTTTGTTTATAGGTATTTTGGAGTCATTCTTGGGCACCTTTCTGTATCTTAGGCACTCTTATCATAATAACTTTAGCTTTTATTTCCCATTTTTTCATATTTCCCAAACTGGGACTTTGGATAGAGTGAGGCTCTGAGCATTTCTTGTGGGACTATCATGGTCTTGTATGATCATGGCTTGTCTTATGTATTGTTCTAGTGACAGAGCTGTGGTCCTGACATTCACCCAGTGTCTGGGTCCCAGGTTAGAGAAACAGCCATGGTCCTTTTCTCCTAAAAGGATTTGATTTCAAATTCCCTTTCTCCTGGTTAAGATAATAGCAAAAGCATCCGGAGCCACAATGTCTGAGAGCTGAGTCTTAGAAACTCACACTAGCACTCCTTCCAGCTCCCAATTAGGAATTTAGAGACCATGTCTTGGGACAGAGTCCAAGAGTCTTTATATCTAATTAGATATTAATTCTATTCAGAGACTGAGTCCGGAACCTCAAATCTACCCTCTAAGAATCAGAGATAGCACCAGCAGTACTAAGGCCTTTTTCTTCACCCAAAAGCTAGGACCAAAATAAGCTATTATCCTGGTTCTGTATCGAGGATCAGGTTTCATGATCCTAACCTGTCTTTGTTCTACATTTCCTGACCTGAGTCATTTGCTTATGGGGTGAATCTTGTGCTTATGACTCATGTAGTTTCTCTTGATTTCAATAGGAACTGGTTTGAATCACATCATTGTTGAAGACAACCATGTCGGTCAGAATTGAGCATCATATAGTCTTGTTGTTGCCCTGTATAATGATCTCCTAGTTCTGCTCATTTCACTTAGCATCAGTTCATGCAATTCTCTCCAGGCCTCTCTGAAATCATCCTGCTGATCGTTTCTTTTTTTTTTATTAAAGCTTTTTATTTGTATAACATGTATATGGGTAGTTTCCCAACATTGATCTTTACAAAGCTTTCCATTACAAATTTTAACCCCAGTCCCTCCCCTCCCATAGATGGCAGGAAGTCCACTACATGTTAATAATGTTGAAATGCTTGAGAAGTTATGCAAGAAAAATCCTATCTACAAGAAAAAAAAAGAATCAGAGAAAGGCAACACAATGCAAGCAAATGTCAATAGAGATCATGAAAATGTTACGTTTTGGTCCATATTTCATTTCCCTCTCTCTGGGTGTATATGGTTTTCTTCAGTGAACAATTGGAACTGGTTTGAGACAATTCTTTGTTGCAGAGAGCTATGTCCATCAGAATTGATCACCATGTAATACTGTTGTTGCTGTGTATGATGATCTCCTGGTTCTGCTCGTTTCACTCAGCATCAGTTCATGCAATTATCTCCAGGCCTCTCTGAAATCATCCTGCTGATCATTTCTTACAGAACAATAATATTCCATAACATTCATATACCATAATTTATTCAGCCACTCTCCAATTGATGGGCATCCATTCAGTTTCAAGTTTCTTGCCACTACAAAAAGGGCTGCCACAAACATTCTTGCACATCTGGGACCTTTTCCCTCCTTTAAGATCTCTTTGGGATATAGGTCCAGTAGAAACACTGCCAGGTCAAAGGGTATACACAGTTTGATAGCTCTTTGAGCATAGTTCCAGATTGCTCTCCAGAATGGTTGGATCCATTCACAGTTCCACCAACAATGTATCAGTGTCCCAGTTTTCCCACATGCCCTCCAACATTCGTCATTATCTTTTCCTGTCATCTTAGCCAATCTGACAGGTGTGTAGTGGTATCTCAGAGTTTTCTTACTTTGCATTTCTCTGATCAATAGTGATTTGGAGCACCTTTTCATATGATTATAAATAGTTTTAATTTCATCATCTGAAAATTGTCTGTTCATATCTTTTGACCATTTATTAATTGAAGAATGGCTTGAATTCTTACAAATTTGAGTCAATTCTCTATATATTTTAGAAATGAGGCCTTTTTCAGAACCTTTGAATGTAAAAATGTTTTCCCAATTTATTGCTTCCCTTCTAATCTTGTCTGTATTTGTTTTGTTTGTACAAAAACTTTTTAACTTGATATAGTCAAAATTATTTAGTTTGTGATTAATGATGATCTCTAGTTCTTCTTTGGTCACAAATTCCTTCCTCCTCCACAGATCTGAGAAGTAAACCATCCTACATTCTTCTAATTTGTTTATATCATTCTTTATGTCTAGATCATGAATTTATTTGTACCTTATCTTAGTATATGGTGTTAGGTGTGGGTCAATGCCTAGTTTCTTCCATATTAGTTTCCAATTTTCCCAGCAGTTTTTGTCAAATAGTGAGTTTTTATCCCAAAAGCTGGGGTCTTTGGGTTTACCAAACACTAGAATTCTACAGTCATTGACTAGTTTGTCCTATGAACCTAACCTATGCCACTGATCAACTACTTTGTTTCTTAGCCAGTACCAAATGATTTTGATGACCCCTGCTTTATAATATAGTTTTAGATCTAGTACAGGTAGGCCACCCTCATTTGGATTTTTTTTTCATTAATTCCCTTGAAATTCTTGACCTTTTGTTTTTGCAGATGAATTTTGTTGTTTTTTCTAGGTCAGTAAAACAATTTCTTGGGAGTTTGATTGATATAGCACTAAATAAATAGATGAGTTTAGGTAGTATTGTCATCTTTGTTATATTTGCTCGACCTATTCAAGAGCACTTGTTATTTTTTCAATTGTTTAGATCTGACTTTATTTGTGTGGAGAGTGTTTTGTAGTTTTGCTTATATAGATCCTGACTTTCCCTTGGTAGATATATTCCCAAATATTTTATACTATCGACAGTTATTTTAAATGGAATTTCTCTTTGTGTCTCTTGCTGTTGGATTTTGTTAGTGATGTATAAAAATGCTGATGATTTATGTGGATTTATTCTGTATCCTGCAACTTTGCTAAAGTTGTGGATTAATTTTAATAATTTTTAGTTGATGGGACACTGATGCATTGTTGGTGGAGCTGTGAATGGATCCAACCATTCTGGAGAGCAATTTGGAGCTATGCTCAAAAAGTTATCAAACTATGCATACCCTTTGACCCAGAAGTGTTAATATTGGGCTTATATCCCAAAGAAATCATAAAAGAAGGAAAGGGCCCCACATGTGCAAGAATGTTTGTGGCAGCTCTTTTTGTGGTGGCTAGAAACTGGAAACTGAGTAGATGCCCATCAATTGGAGAGTGGCTGAATAAATTATGGTATATGAATGTTATGGAATATTATTGCTCTGTAAGAAACGACCAACAGGACGATTTCAGAGAGGCCTGGAGAGACTTGCATGAACTGATGCTGAGTGAGATGAGCAGAACCAGGAGATCGTTGTACACGGCAACAAGAGTAGTATATGAGGATCAGTTCTAATGGACATGACTCTCTTCAACAATGAAATGCTTCAAACCAATTACAATTGTGCAGTGAAGAAGGCCATATAAACTCAGAGTGAGGGATGTGAAATGCGGACCACAACATAACATTTTCATGTTCCCTATTGAGGTTTGCTTGCATTGTATTTCCTTTATCGGATTATTCTCTCTTACAGATACGATTTCTTCCGAACAGAAAAATGATGTGTGGCAATAACTATACATATATTTGACTTAAGTATTCTAACATAATTATCATGTAGTGGATATCCTGCTATCTAGGGGAGGGATGGGGAGTAGGGGGGAAAATTTGTAACAGAAAGTTTTGTAAGGGTTAATGTTTAGTAATTACCCATACATATGTTTTGCAAATAAAAAGTATTAATAATAAAAAAAGAAAGAAAAAAAATAATAATTTTTAGTTGATTCTCCAGGGTTCTCTAAGTACACCATCATATCATCTGCAAAGAGTGATAATTTGGTTTCCTCATGACCAACTCTGATTCCTTTAATCTCTTTCTTCTATTATTGCCAAAGCTAGCATTTCTAATAAAATATTGAATAGTACTGCTGATAGTGGGCAACCTTGTTTCACCCCTGATCTTATTGGGTATGGTTCCAGTTTAATTACCATTACATATGATGCTAGCTGATGGTTTTAAATAGATGCTACTATTTTAAGGAAAAGTTCATTTATTCCTATATTCTTTAGTGTTTTTAATAGGAATGATGTTGGATTTTATCAAATGCTTTTTCTGCATGTATTGATATAATCATGTTTTTTGTTAATTTGGTTATTGATATAGTCAATTATGCTAATAGTTTTCCTAATATTAAACCATCCCTACATTCCTGGTATAAATCCTACTTGGTCATGGTGTATTATTCTAGGGATGATTTTCTGTAATCTCTTTGCTTATATTTTATTTAAGATTTTTGCATCAATATTCATTAGGGAGATTGGTCTATATTCTTTCTCCATTTTTGTTCTACCTGGTTTAGGTATTAGTACCATGTCTGTGTCATAAAAGGAATTTGGTAGAAGTCCTTCATTGCCTATTTTTTAAAATAGTTTATATATTGGATATATATATATAATATTATATATTATATTGGAGTTAATTGTTCTTTAAATGTTTGGTAGAATTCATATGTAAATCCATCTGGTCCTGGGGATTTTTTCTTAGGGAGTTGACTAATGACTTGTTCTATTTTTTTTTTTTCTAAAATGGGACTATTTAAGTAATTTATTTCCTCTTCTGTTAATCTGGGCAATCTATATTTTTGTAGATATTCCTCCATTTCACTTAAGTTATCAAATTTATTGGCATACAGTTGGGCAAAGTAACTCCTAATTATTGCTCTCATTTCCTCTTTATTGATGGAAAGTTCTCCCTTTTCATTTTTGAGACTTACAGTTTGATTTTCCTCTTTCCTTTTTCTAATCAAATGAACTAAAGGTTTACCTATTTTGTTGGTTTTTTCCTAAAACCAACTTTTAGTTTTATTTATTAACTCAATAATTTTGTTGTTGTTGTTAACTTTCCATTTTATTAATCTCTCCCTTTATTTTTAGTATATTTCAAGTTTGGTATTTGATTGGGGATTTTTAATTTGTTCTTTTTCTAGCTTTTTTAGTTGCAAGACCAAATCAGTGATTTTCTCTTTCTCTATTTTATGCAAATAAGCATCTAGATATATAAAATTTCCCCATATTGCCACTTTGGCTGCATCCCACAAATTTTGGTATGTTGTCTCATTATTGTCATTCTCTTGGATAAAATTCGTAATTGTGTCTGTAATTTGCTGTTTTACCCATTCATTTAGGATGAGATTATTTAGTTTCCAATTGCTTTTTGGTCTATTTTCTCCTGGCTTTATATTGCATGTGATTTTTATTGCATCATGATCTGAAAAAAGTGCATTTACTATTTCTGCCTTCTTACATTTGATTTTGAGGTTTTTGTGTCCTAACACATGGTTAATTTTTGTATAAGTTCCATGAACTGCTGAGAAAAAGTAAACTCCTTTCTGTCTCCATTTAATTTCCTCCAAAGATCTATCATACTAACTTTTCTAACATTTTGTTTACCTCCTTAACTTCTTTCTTATTTATTTTGTGGTTCAATTTATCTAGTTCTGAGAGAGGGAGGTAGAGATCCCCCACTATTATATTTTTGCTGTCTATTTCTTCTTGCATCTTTCTGAACTTTTTCTCTAGGAATTTCCATGCTATACCATTTGGTGCATATATGTTTAGTATTGATATTGCTTCATTATCTATGGTACCCTTTAGTAAGATATAGTTTTCTTCCTTGTCTCTTTTAATTAGATCTATCTTTGTTTTTTTTTATTAAAGATTTTTATTTGTATAACATATGTATGGGTAGTTCCTCAGCATTGATCTTTACAAAGCTTTCCGTTACAAATTTTACCCCCAGTCCCCTTCCCTCCCCTAGATGGCAGGAAGTCCACTACATGTTAATAATGTTGAAATACTTGACAAGTTATGCAAGAAAAATCCTATCTACAAGAAAAAAAAAAGAAAATCAGAGAAAGGCAACACAATGCAAGTAAATATCAATAGAGATCATGAAAATGCTACGTTGTGGTCCATATTTCACATCCCTCTCTCTGGGTGTACATGGTTTTCTTCAGCAAACAACTGGAACTGGTTTGAGACAATTCTTTGTTGCAGAGAGCCATGTCCATCAGAATTGATCATCATGTAATATTGTTGTTGCTGTGTATACTAATCTCCTGGTTCTGCTCATTTCACTCAGCATCACTTCATGCAAGTCTCTCCAGGCCTCTCTGAAATCATCCTGCTGGTCATTTCTTACAAAGCAATAATATTCCATAACATTCATATACCATAATTTATTCAGCCATTCTCCAATTGATGGGCATCCATTCAGTTTCCAGTTTCTAGCCACTACAAAAGAGGGCTGCCACAGACATGCTTGCACATGTGGGTCCCTTTCCCTCCTCTAAGATCTCTTTGGGATATAAGCCCAATAGAAACACTGCTGGGTCAAAGGGTATGCACAGTTTGGTAACTTTTTGAGCATAGCTCCAAATTGCTCTCCAGAATGGCTGGATCCATTCACAGTTCCACCAACAATGTATCAGTGTCCCAGTTTTCCCACATCCCCTCCAACATTCGTCATTATCTTTTCCTGTCATTTTAGCCAATCTGACAGTTGTGTGTGTAGTGGTACCTTAGAGTGGTCTTAATTTGCATTTCTCTGATCAATAGTGATTTGGAGCAACTTTTCATACAACTAGAGATGGTTTTAATTTCATCATCTGAAAATTGTTCATATCCTTTGACCATTTATCGATTGGAGAAACGCTTGAATTCTTATACATATGAGACAATTCTTTATGTATTTTTGGAAATGAGGCCTTTATGAGAACCATTAAATGTAAAGATGATTTCCCAATTTGATGCTTCCCTCCCAATCTTGTCTGTATTAGTTTTATTTGTACAGAAACTTTTTAACTTAATATAAACAAAATTATCTATCTGGGGTTCAATTAAGAGTTCCAGATCTTCTTTGGACATAAATTTATTCCATCTCCACAGGTCTGAGAGGTAAACTATATTACGTTCCTCTAATTTGCTTACAACATCACTCTTTATGTCTAGATCATGAACCCATTTAGATCTTATCTTGGTATATGGTGTTAGGTGTGGGTCAAGCCCTAATTTCTTCCACACTAGTTTCCAATTTTCCCAGCAGTTTTTGCCGAATAGTGAGTACTTATTCGAAAAGCTGAGGTCTTTGGGTTTATCAAACACTAAATTGCTAAAGTTATTGCCTAGATTGTTCTGATATCCTATTCTATGCCACTGCTCGACTGCTCTATTTCTCAGCCAGTACCAAATGGTTTTGATGACCACTGCTTTATTCTATCTTTGCTTTTACTTGATCTGAGATCAGGATTGCTACTCCTGCTTTTTTTATTCACCTGAAGCATAATAGATTCTGCTCCAGCTCTTTACCTTCACTCTGTATGTATTATTATGCTTTAAATGTGTTTCTTGTAAACAGCTTGCTGTTGGATTCTGGCTTTTAATCCAGTCTATCTGCTTCCACTTTATGGGAGAGTTCATTCCATTCACATTCACAGTTAAAATAACTAATTCTGTACTTTCTGCCATCTTATTTACCCTAGGTTATGCTTTTCTCTTTCCTATCCCCTTTCCCTCCTCCCTAGTATTTTGCTTTTGATAACCACTTCCCTCAAACAATCCTTCCCCTTTAGATTCCCACCCCCTTTTTTACACCCTTCCCCTAATTGTTCAGTTTTCCCTTCTATTAGTCTTTCCCTTTCTTTCCCCCCTTTCCCTCCTATTTCCTTATAAGGTAGGACAAGTTTCTTTGTGATACCAAATCTGTCTATTATTCTCTCAGAGCCAAATCTGATGAGATTAAGATTAACACAATACTCATCCCCTTCCCTTCTTTCCCTCAATTATAATAGGTTTTCTTTGCCTTTATATGTAATTTCCCTTATTTTATCTCCTTTTATCTCTTCTTCCAGTGTTATCCCTTTTCTACCTCTAATTTCTTTTTTATAGTATTATAATATCATAATAATCATAATATCAAAATAAAATCAACCCTCATTCTCTGAGTATATCCATAACACAAATATAATACTGAAGTTTTTTTTTTTTTCTTTTTACCTTTTTTATGTTTCTCTTGAGTTCTACGTTTGGAGATCAAATTTTTTGTTCAGTTCTGGTCTTTTCATTAGAAATAGATGAAATTCAACTATATCATTGAATGCCTATCTTCTTTCCTGAAAGATAATGCTCATTTTAGCTGGATAGTTTATTCTTGGCAGAAATCCCAATTCCTTTGCTTTCTGGAATATCAGAGTACAGGTCCTTCAATCCTTTAAGGTGGAAGCTGCTAGGTCTTGGGTGATACTAATTGTGGCTCCTCGATATTTAAATTCTTTCTTTCTAGCTGCTTGCAGTATCTTTTCCTTGGTATGATAATTCTGAAATTTAGCCACGATATTCCTTGGGGATTTAATTTCGGGGTGTTTTTCAGGAAGTGATCAGTGAATTCTTTCAATGGCAATTTTACCTTCTGATTCTAAAACATCAGGGCAGTTTTCTTTCATAATTTCCTGGATGATAGTGTCTTGCTTCTTTTTTTCATCATAGCTTTCAGGAAGTTCACTAATCCTTAGATTGTCTCTCCTAGATCTATTTTCCAGGTCAGTTGTTTTTCCTAGGAGATATTTCATATTTTCTTCTATCTTTAAATTTTTTTGTTTTTGTTTGACTGATTCTTGAAGTCTTGTTGAGTCATTCACTTCCATTTGTTCATTCTAATTTTTAATTTCTTATTTTCTTGTTACTTTTAGCTTCTTTTTTGCAATTGACCAATTACATTTTTTTGTTCATTGCATTCTTTTTCCATTTTTTCCATATTTTTTTTTGCAATGATCTCATTTCATTTCCCCCTATTTCTCTCTTTTAAGATCCTTTATGCAATCTTCAAAGAAAGCCTTGTGACATGGGGCTTATGTCTCTCTTTGGGGCTTTTTCTGGAGTTGCTTTATCTTTAGGGACCTCAGGATTTTTCTGTTTTTCCCTCTCTCCATAAAAGCTGTCTAGGGTGAGAGTTCTTTTTGGTTTTTTATTCATTTTTTTTAAAGGTGTGAGATCTATTCAAGGCAAAGGAGGGACAGCTGCTTTAATTTGCCCTGGGGCAGTTCTGCTGATTGAGTTATTTCAAGTGCTGGGCAGTTCTGCTGATTGATTGCTTTAGGGTGCTGTGTAATGGCAGTTAGGTCTTCTTTAGGAGTTCAGTGATCTACCTCCCACAAAAGGCTGATCTTCCAAACCACCAGGACAGATTGGCCCAAGAGGCCCACAGAAAACTCCCAGGTATGTGAAAGCCACAAGGCTCCAACTCCTGCTCCAGCTCCCTGCCCCAGTTTCCCTGTGCTACAGTCTGGGTTCAGCAGACCAGTCCCCTGACCAATTAAAACAAACCCATTTTGAAGTTCTTCCAGGGTATCTTCTTCTAGAAATGTGTTGTGCTCCAGATATTGTGGATTCTTTGACTTCAAAACCATTTTAGAGGCTTCATCTGCTGTTGGTTTGAGGGAAGGTTAGAGGAGGTTACAGAGACTCCTGTCTGATCTTCACCATCTTGGCTCCACCCCCCACCTCCCCACTCCTGGGAACAGCCCCATCTTTTTAAATTAGCATTTTCCCCAGCTACATATCAAGAAAATTTTAGCATTCATTTTACAAGATTTTGAATTTCACATTTTTCTCCCTTCTTTTCCTTCTCCCAAAGATAAGCAGTTTAATATAGTTTATAAATGTATTAACATGTAAAACATTTCCATATTAGTCATAATTGTGGAAGAAGCAACAGATTAAAAGGGGAAAACATGAAAAATAATAAAGTAATTGAAAAACTATACTTCAATCTGCCTTCAGAGTTATGAATAAAATTTGCCTTCATGAGTCCTTTGTACTTATCTTGAATCATTGTATTACTGAGAAGAGCTAAGTCAATCAGTTACTCATAATACAATGTGGCTAATACTGTGTGCAATGTTTTCTTGGTTCTGTTCCTTTCACTTTTCATCAGTTCATACAAGTCTTTCCAGTTTTTCCAAAATCTACCTGTTCATCATTTCTTATTGCACAATAGTATTTCATTATATTCATATACCTCAGCATATTCAGTCATTCCCAACTGATGGATATCCCATTTCCAATATTTTGCCATCATGAAAAGGGACTATATCCTATTTTTAGGCAGCAACAACTTAAAAACATCAGATTTTACCTGCTTCAATTTCATAATGCTTTACATGTTTAATTCTTTTGGCTTAGCATTACTTTTGACCTTTCCTCTAATAAGTCAGTAGTCTGATTCTACAAAGACAATTGATTAAAAAATAACTCCCATATTGCCAAGTAGTAGATTCCTACTTAAATAAATTTAATATTCATTTTTGTGATATTGATACCTATCATTTATTTCTCAATTCTTTTCTTGAAGATAATATTTTATGTAAGACTTCTGTTTAACACTGAATCATGCTTTTCCAACATAATTTTTGCTATTCTCCTTATATGTTCACCTTATCTTTTCCATGAAGTCACCAAATATATACTAATATAATTTTACAAGTATCATGAGTTTTTTCACAGAATATACGTAGCACATGTGGCAGTTATTTTCAAGATAGTCTTATAAATGTTTATTTGATCACTGCAAGGTAACCACATATTCTATGCAATAACTGGCTTAGGACACATGATAAAAACTAAATGCAAATAATTCCTTTCCCTACTTCAAGAACCAAGTCATCCTTTACTTAATTTTAAAGTCTCCTAATTTTATTAAAATGAAGACATCAAGATTATGGTTCAGTTCTTCAAGTAGTATTACTCATTTAATGGTCAACAGATAATGGTTCTACATTTAAGAAACCAACAGCTAAATTAATTTTTACAGACTGCCTAAAACTGCTGGGATTCTTAGCACTTTGTCCAATGGTGTTAATATCACAACAAATCTGGAAAAAGGTCCCAAAGTACTAAGGGGCATTTAAATTTTTTATTCATTTTATGGATTGCCATGCCCAAAGAATCCATCACACTAAGTAACTAGATTACTGAAAAAAAGTTTCTCTATTCTTCATTTAGTTTCTTTTTTAAAAGCCTTTTTTCTTTGAAAATAGATATACAATCGTCAGGAACATCAAAAATCTTTCCAGCATGATCAACCATCTGATATTTTTTGTTCATTTAAAAATTATATTTGGAAGGCTTTAATAACTGCTTAAGAAATAACATATATTATGGAACTTATACAAAAACTGACCACATGTTAGGGCATAAAAACCTCAAAATCAAATGCAGTAAGGCAGAAATAGTAAATGCATCTTTTTCAGATCATGACGCAATAAAAATCACATGCAACATAAGGCCAGGAGAAAATAGACCAAAAGTTATGTGGAAATTAAATAATCTAATCCTAAAGAATAAATGGGTGAAAGAGCAAATCATAGACACAATCAATAATTTCATCCAAGAGAATGACAATAATGAGACAACATACCAAAATTTGTGGGATACAGCCAAAGCGGTTATAAGGGGTAATTTTATATTTCTAGATGCTTACTTGCATAAAATAGAGAAAGAGAAGATCAACAAATTGGGCTTACTATTAAAAAAACTAGAAAAAGAACAAATTAAAAACCCTCAATTAAATACCAAATTGGAAATTCTAAAAATAAAAGTGGAGATTAATAAAATTAAAAATAAGAAAACTATTGAATTAATAAAACTAAAAGTTGGTTTTATGAAAAAACCAACAAAATAGATAAGCCTTTAGTTAATTTGATTAGAAAAAGGAAAGAGGAAAATCAAATTGTTAGTTTCAAAAATGATAAGGGAGAACTTTCCTCCAATGAAGAGTAAATTAGAGTAATAATTAGGAATTACTTTGCCCAACTTTATGCCAATAAATTTGATAATCTAAATGAAATGGAGGAATATCTACAAAAAGATAGATTGCCCAGCTTAACAGAAGAGGAAATACTTATTTAAATAGCCCCATTTTAGAAAAAAGAAATAGAACAAGTTATTAAAAGAAAACATATATTAAAATATTCTTGTACTCAAGATTAGTCAATACATTATTTTAATGGTCTGGATATTTAAAGATCACTAAAACAAAGGAGACTTTAAACTAACTGGTAATGGTATACAAATAAAGCTAGATTGATAATAAAACAGCAACTGAGTTATGATCTTGACAGTAGGAACCATCAATAGGAGTGCCTTGTAAAAATAAATCAAAACATTTCAATTAAACCTTTTTTAAGAACTCATATTTCCAACATTTATTAAGTACCTACAATATGCAAAGCATTGTGCTAAGCACTGACATTATCTCACTGAATTTATAATCTAGTAGTAATGAAGAAAAATATATTTATTGCACTTACCCATCTATATAAGATATATGATGATTCCATTTAAGTCAAAAAATTAATTATGACTAAATAGAATACAATACACATCTTAGCTAAATTAAAGTTTAATTTAAAATAACAATATATAATATTTAACATGGCCACAATTGTGTTAAGGCAATTCTGAATGCATATAAACACCAGCAAAAACCAATTTTTCCATGAAGAATTGCTGTAGTAGTGCAGAAGAAAAGGGGAATAGCTGGTTTTAACATTTTCAGTCTTTACGTTCACCATGTATAAATTTTAACCGTCCAGAAATTCAAATTTCATAAAAATTTATAGTCCAAGTTCTTTTGTTCAGCATCTTCTTTTCCTCTTAGGTGCTGGAAAATCTACAAAGGCATAACAAAATTTACAAGTTCATTAGGTCTAAATAGATAGCACAAGAAAACATTCTCCTTTAAGTTTAGTAGTAATGCATTATCTATGCTTTCATTTTTTTAAGGACCCCAAAACAGAAAAGATAAGTATATTTATTATGGTAATTGACAATTGGCTCCTTAGGTACCTTGATTTCTTTATGATATACATAAACAAGCATACATATCTTAAATACAGGTTTTTTATTGTAATACTGAAAATATTAAATAACAGTAAATAAACAAATTTTCCAATCTTAACACAATGGTTCAAGAATCTAAGAAATTAAAACTCGTTAACCCGCAAGTGAAATTTTCCTTCAGAATGACTCTAAAGATTCAACATTTTCATTCTGATTTACAAAATTTAGTCACCCATAATTTAGATAAAAGGCTACTCCGGAGTTATATTAACAAAATTTTTGCATTAAAATGGGAAATTCAGACACACAGGAAAAAACAAATATGTAAATATTAGGGTTCTTCAATGGTTTTATATATGACCTGCTTATCCAAATAGACCAGAAGCTCTTGAAAAAAGAGGGTGGGAAGAATAAACATTTATTAAGAACTATGTGCCAGGCACTGGGTTCAAACACCTTATACACTTACTAGCTATGTGACACTGGACAAATTATTGAACTTCTATCAGCTCTGTAAAATAAGAGAGATTGGACTAAAGATTCTGAAATGTCTCTTCTAGCTCTAATCCATGATCCAAAATTGACTCAATATTATAAAAACTATAACATAACAGACCATTTTGATAACAAAACTAGTAAGAAACACATCAATTAACTGATGCAGAAATAGCTTTTGGCAAAATACAGTACCCCTTTTCTCTTAAAAAAATATTAAAAACCACAGGAATAAATGGAATATCCCTTAATCTAATAAACTACCTACTTAAACTAAATAGTTAGCACTATGTATGATAGAAAAACACTAGAAATCTTTCCAATATATTAGTCTATGTCATTACTATTTAGCATAGCTCTTAGAAATACCAGCTGTAGCAAAAAGACAAGAAAAACAAATTAATGAATAAGCATAGATAAAAAGAAAACAAAAGTTCTACTCTTTGCAGACATATTTTATTCAGAAGAACCTAAAATTCAACAGTTACTTGAAAAATATATAATTTTTGCAAAGCAGAGGGACATAAAATAAATCTAGTCTTTCTGTAAAGGTCAACAAAACCCAGCAAATTAGCACAGAATGGAGAGTACCCCTATTAAGATACACAAAGAATATAAGTACAACTACAAAACACTATAAGAATAAAGATAAACTCAAATAACTGGAAAGATATTAACTACTCATGGTTGGACCATGCCAATATACATAATAAAATCGAAAATCGTAAGTTAACTAATTTGCAGAATCATTATTATCCCAATCAAACTACTCAAGAATTACTTTATGTAACTAGAAAAATTAATCCAAAAAAAAAAAAAATCATCTGCAGACACACATGGATCCCAAAGGGAAAAAAAGTCCCAAAGAAATTCAAGAGGAAAAGAGCTCATAACCACATAATATTTTTAACAGCACTTTCTATTGTGGCAGTCCTGGAAACCAAATGGATACACATAAAATGGGAAATGACTAGGTGGTGCAGTAGATAGAGCACAAGCCCTGAAGTCAGGAGGACCTGAGTTCAAATCTAGTCTCAGACATTTAACATTCCCTAGCTGTGTGACCCTGGGCAAGTCACTTAACCTCAATTGCCTCAGCAAAAAAGAAAGAAAAAAAAAAAGGGTAAATGAACAAATCATGGCATGTGAAGGTAAAGTAAAATTACACCATAAAGAAAGGATGAAAGGGACAGAGTCAAAGAAACCTAGGATGGGCAGATATATGATGCAGTAGACAAAGAGCTGGGCCTGAAGTCAGGAAGACTCCTCTTCATTAATTCAAATCTGGCCTCAGATAGTTACTAACTATATGACCCCTGAGCAAGTCACTTTACTCTGTTTGCCAATTTCTTCATCTACAAAATAAGCTGGAAGAGGAAAAGGCAAACAATCCAGTACCTTTGCCAAGAAAACCCTATATGGGGCCAAGAAGAGTTGGAATATGCCTGAACAATAACAACATTATATGGTAAAGGAAAACAATTAGGAAAAACTTAGGAAAATTAATCAATGAACAATTATAATTCCAGAAGACAGATGATAAATCATTACTCCCACCTTCTGGCAGAGGTGACAGGCTAGAGGTTAGACTGAAATATACATTTTTAATGTGTGTAAATGTGTGAATTTGTTTTGCTAAATAAAGCAAGATTTTTTTTTTGAAAGGAGGGTATAGGGAAGAGTGATGTCAATAAAGAGACAAATATTTCAAAACTTGAGAAAAAAAAAGAGAGAAAAGAACAAAAGAATTCAGAAGGAGATTCAACTAAGCAGTGTAGAACTACTATGTGTATTACACTAAAAAAAATGATCTGTGAAGAGATTTAGTTTTATATACAATTACCTTTTTCTTTTTTTAATTAAAGCTTTTTATTTACAGAACATATGAGTAATTTTTCTACATTGACCTTTGCAAAATTTTTTTTTATTCCAAATTTTTCCCCTCCTTCCCCCCACCCTCACCCCTAGATGACAGGTAGTCTAATACATGTTAAATATGTTAAATTATATGGCAAATACAATTACCTTTTTCCATATTTCTTGGTATATGGAAATATTCATATTTATTCATTTTTGTCAAGTTCATGTTAAAAGGTTTCTTTTGAGACCCTGCTTCTGGGAACCCTTAACTTCATCACCACCAAAATTCCCAACCCCCTGCAGAGCCCCTACAAGTCAGAAATCTATTCCCAGCACTACCAGAGCTGCTGCTGCAATTCTGAAATTTCATGTCATCAGAGTCTTCACTTTCTATTCAAGGACCAACAAGAAAAAGTCCCAACCCCCCACAGATCCAAAATTGCTGCAATCAGTACTCCTGAAAGAATCTCTTCAGTTCCCACCACCAAGAGAATTGCTGCTGAAAAAACTGACAGTTCCCAATTATGGTGGATTAGATTAGGAAGTTCTTATACTTGAAACCAGAGTTTCTATGATATTCTATCCCAAGAACATCTACATAATCTCTAATAACTAAATGTATTATAAAAGAAAGTTACTCTGCTAGGTTCAGGGAGAGAATAGAGTAAGGAAGTTCTTCCCTACACTCTCAGAAAAGAGAAAGAATTGTTTTGGGTTCCTTAAGTGTACCTGACAGAAAAAGACCATGACTGGGTTCACGGTTGAGCTATATTATAAATTAAATCTTAATCAACATTAGTAACATTTGTTCTGAAAAGAAATAATAACAGCTCACATAGTATACTTTTACATATATTAGCTCGTGATTTTAGAACAGTTCTATGAGACAGATAGCACAAACATTATCCTGCATATTTTAGAATGGGAAAAAGCAAGGTCAGAAAGACTCAGTGGCTCAAACTCAGGTCTTCAGATGTCAGGCCTAGCTTTCTACTTTTCTATCTACTGACTCTCCAAAACAGCATTCCAAAAGACAAATAAAATGCGGAAAAATAGAACTCTGAAACACATCATCCATACTTGACTACCTTAGAATCAAGGGGAAAGAACTGGGAAAAGCAAGAAAAATATCCTAGAGTGGGGAAAATAAATTCTAATTGTTCAAAAAGAGCAAAATCTTCTATTCTAGAGGTTCATAGCCTGAAATTCTACAGGTAGATGAGAACAGTGGGAAAAAATGCCAAATTTGGAATCAAAGAATTTAGGTTTAAATGCTAATTCAGTTATTCTGTATGTAGCACTGAATACATTACATTTTCCTGGTGCCTCAGTTTCCTCAACTGAAAAATAAAGCTGGACTAAATGAGATCTCAAAGGTTCCTTCTAACTCTAAATCTACAAACCATGAGCTATAAACTTAAAATAAAAGGCTTCCTAGATCCCTTTCAGCTCTAAATCTATTACTCTAAAACTTCCTTTGTCAAAAAAAATACAACATATAATTACATTTTCTTCTTCCCAAGTCAGAGAAATTGTGCAATATATCTTAAGGGAGAACTGTGAGTCAGGGGAAAGAGGTGAGAAATTAATTTAAAAAAATAAATTAAAAGCTTAAATGTTTAAAGCAGCAACTTCTATTACCTAGAAACCTTATTTGTCCAAAACAACTATGCTGGTTAAAGGAGATAAAAGACAGGGAAAAAAAATGTATAGATTTCTTCTTAATCTCTTGAGAGTTTTTGGTTATAATGGCACAAGCATGCATGTACTTTTAACCAAAAGTTTTCAATAGATGGCTTGCTAATAATTTGACCCACTACAATAGATTTTTTAAAAATCCTGTTTTATTTGGTTATTATTCAGTCACATCCAATGCTTTGTCACAATCCAGGCTGTTTTACCCTATACTATCTCTTGAAATCTGTCCAAGTTCCCATTATTTCCATGATGCTTATCTATCTTATCATCTGCCATGTCTTCAATATTTTCTAACATTTGGGTCTTTTTCAATGAGTTCCACCTTCTCATTATGTGGCCAACACATTTAAGCTTCAGCTTCAGTATCTGACTTTCCAGTGAATAGCCTGAATTAATTTCTTTTAAGTATTTTCTGATATTTCTCCTTGCTGTCCTAGATATTGTCAAAAGTCTCCAGCACCATAATTCCAAGTATCAAATCTGCAGTACTCAGCTTCCTGATAGTCCAACTTTTATAACCGTACATTTCTATTAGAAAAACCAAAATTTTGAGTATATTTGAGTGTGGGTGTGGGTGTATGCTTTTTAGTATGCTGTCCAGATTTGACACAGCTTCCCTCCCATGGAATGTCTTTTAATTTGGCTGCAGCAGCTGTCTGCAGTGATCTTTGAGTACAAGGAAATAAAATCTGACATTGCTTCTATTTCCTCTCCTTCTATTTGCTAGAAGTGATGGGCCCAGTTGCCCAGATCTTTTTTTTTAAATGTTAAGCTTCAAGCCAACTTTTACACTCTCTTCTTTCAACCTCATCAAGAGGTTTAATTCCTCTTTGCTTTCTGCCATAAGAGTGGCATCACATGCACATATGAAATTACTGATATTACTCCCAGCAACCTTAATTCCAATTTTTTGATTCATCCTATCTAGCATTTCATATGATATACTCTGCATAAAAGTTAAATAAGATGATAATATACAACTATGTTGTACTTCTTTTCCGATCTTAATCAGTTGTTTCATACTCAGTTCGAAATGCTGCTTCTAGGTTCACATACATATTCAATAGACTAGTTAAGATGATTTATCTGGTACTTCCGTCTCTTTGAAGATTTGCCACATTTTGTTGTGATCCACTGAATCAAAGGCTTTAGCGTAGTCAATAAAGCAGAAATAGATGTTTTTAGAACTCCCTTTTCTCCATAGTTTAGCAAATGTTGGTAATTTGATCTCTAGTTCTTCTGCCTCTTCAAAAATTAGCCTGCTTGGGGCAGCTAGGTGGTGCAGTGGATAGAGCACCAGCCCTGAAATCAGGAGGACCTGAGTTCAAATCTGGTCTCAGACACTTAACATTCCCTAGCTGTTCGACCCTGGGCAAGTCATTTAACCCCAATTGCCTCAGCAAAAAGCAAAAAAAAAAAAAAAAAATTAGCCTGCTTTTCTGATAATTCTCGGTTCAAATACTGCTGAACCCAGCTTACAGAATCTTGAGTATAATCTTTCTGGCACATGAAAAAATGAGCACAACTATTTGGCAATTTAAACACTACCTGGCACTGTCCTTTAGAAGGATATTAAACTGATTTTTTCCAATCCAGTGGCCACTGTTTAATTTTCCAAATTTATTGGAATATTGAGTGCAACATTTTAATAATCTCATCTTTTAGGATTTAAATAGTTCAGCTGGAATTCCATCATCTCTACTGCCCTTACTATTATTAGCAAGGTGCCCTTGATTTAATTCTACAGAATGAATGGCTCTAGATAAGTAGCCACATTGGTGATTTTAAGATTCTCTTCTTTGGTTAGAGCCCTACCATTTTTGCCTTTTATTGTGCCCATTTTTGAACAAAATGTTCCCTTAATATCTGTAATATCTGAATATCTTTCTTGAAAAGATTTTGTCTGTCACATTCTATTGTCTTCTTCTATTCTGTGCATTGCTCATTTAAGAAAACCTCCTTCAGACCCTGTCAGCAGCAGCCTGGCACAATCTGTCAGGTCCATAGTCTCTTCTAAAAGCCAGAACTCCCAGAGTAGCACTGGTACAGTCTTCTCTATGACTGGTCCCTACACTACTCTGATACCAAAGAAGGAGGAAACATTCTCCCTTTCCCATTTGCCACCAGTAAGGCCCCATCAGGAGGAGAGCTGATAACCCTTTAAATCCCCATATGCTGACTTTGTTGGTGTGCCAGCAGAAGAACGGGATGCAGGGGGAACGATGTGTTAGAAGAAGAGGATTGCACATTCCTAGGAATGGAGTGTGACAATACCAATGACAATGACATCTCAGTGGTGAAAACACTCGACAATAGGCTGTGCTCTGAGGTCTGCTTACATGGCACCTGGCAGGTGGACAACAATGTTATCAGTTGCAGGAACAACCAGTGCTGGCATCTGCCATCAAGCAGCCTGGACAACCCTGAGAACAAGCCTTGTGGAAGGGGTTCCACGGTGTCTGAAGAGTCCCGACTTCTGCCACAGGACCCTTTTTTCCATTCTCACATTCCAATGTGTTCCCCACTAGACTGCTGACCTCCTAGTATTCCCACTAAGACCTGGAATAATTTTTTATATTTGCATGTAAAACTGGATGTTGAGTACATTCTATACCTTGCCCAGCCCCTCCTACTCTGGATCTCTATGTGGAACATATTGGAACTCCCTCTCTCTGAAGTAAAGTCAAGATGACAAACGGTAGTTCATCACTGCCTTTTCACAAACTTCAGGCCCATCTCCCTTCTAAGACAGAACAGTAGGTCTTTGATCTAAGAGAGACAAAATGAACTTCCTTTTACTACTACTTTGGTTGGATTATTAAATAAGGAGACTAAATTCTCCACATACTATATCTCTCGAATCCTCAAACCTTTTAAAATATCTCAAGTATGATGTCCACTTAAAGCAATTGAGAGGAAAAGAGGCAGAGGCAAAGTCTGGAAACAGCTCTCTCTCCTGTATGGTAAGATTCCTTCACCTAGGCAGAAGCCCTTTCCTGAGAATCTCTTTAAGATTTTGATTCTCCTCAACCTAAAACTTGGATTCAAAAAGATGACAGGATGGACAAAAAAGAAGAAAAACTTTTACAAGTAACCTAAGCTGGAGAAGAATGGACCAGAACCACAGGAGTGCATCAGATGTATCAAGAGGAAGAGATACATCTACTTTTTTTCCTTTCTTTTATCTGTAAGTTCTTCCAATCAAAAGGGATCCTCTTTGATTTTGTCAATGTTATCAGAGGGGATTACCCCCTTGATTTTTACATAGTCTCTCCTCACAAGTCCCAAGAAATCTTTGATAAAGTCTTTGGTCTAGAAGAGATAGCCAAATGACCATTCTTTTTAATAATCTATTGACCTTGTTAATAAAATTATTATTACTCCAAAACTTTCCAGATGAGTCCACATATCCAGACTACTAATTTATTTCACTACGGTTTTGGTCTCCTGCTAACTTTTCTGGATGCTTGTTTATTAAATAAGCTTTTAAAAAGACTAGTTAATATGCTTCTAATACTTCTCATAAATAAATGGTAGTTTCAAAAAAAAAAAAAAAAGAACAGCAGGCTGTGTGATCTCCTTTTTTCTCCTTAAGGTGACAGCAAAAGGGTGTGGAAAATCAGCTGCTTCACTTTGCTTTACCCAGATTGCATTATCTGACCCTTGGCACAATTAAACTACCTTGGTCTTGGCAACTCTCAAAAAAAAAAAAAAGGAAACCTTCTCCTGGCTATTGCTGGAATCCTACATTCAACTGGGTATATATCTTTCTTTTTCTCTTTGCTCTTTTGCCTTCCTTCTTTCCTCAGCTATTTGCAAAACCTCACCAAACAGCCTTTTTGTTTTCTTGCTTTTTTTTTTCCTTTGCTGCTGCCTCCTATACAATATTGTGAACCCCTGTCCATATTTCTGCAGGCACTCCATCTATTAGATTCAATCTGTTAAATCTATTCATCATTTCCACTACAAATTCATAAGGGCTATTATTTTAGGTCATACCTATATGGTCTCAAGTTTTTCCCTGTTTCATAGTTCACTGGAAAAAATATCTGAAAAAGCCCTTTTCTTTCTCTTATAGGTAACATTTCAGAATTTTCAAATAATGAATATCTCCTTTAAAACACACTAGGTGAAATTTTTGCTTCATCTGTTTAAACAATACAAATGAGAAGATGAAGAGACAATAGGAACCACTTTATAACTCATCAGGCTATGAGCATCTTAACACAAATATATGTGTCTATCTACCTCGAACACATTCTAATACCAAAAAAGAAATAGTATAGTTCTAAAAATAACTAGTATTCTGTATTATATCACTTCAATTCATGACATTTTAATGAAATAAAGTTTTTTAAATCAATTTAAGCCCATTTAGTTGAATTTCACACTAATATTTAGTTTAAAAAAAAAAAGAACATTTCATGTGGCCATCACCTTTTCTATTCAAAGAACTTGAAAAATATTTATACCTAAAAATTCAATAACAAAATAACATTTGATATTTATAAAAGATGTTTTTGGAAATTCCCATGAATTATGGAAATCTATAAATACTGTATTTAAATCACATTAAAGACTTGCTTCTATGATGTCAACATATTCACTGCACTATTATTCTTTATTCTTTTAAAAGGCATGATGTCGAATGAATTAACAGTATAATGTACTAAATGCTTTATTGAAGTGAGATAAGGAAACCTCTAAAATGAAATTTCTGGAATTTTTTTTAACACTTCACTTTTACCCAATTCACTAAAAATCTCATTTTCTTCTTCCTCTTTGGTAATAACTGGCATACTCAGACATGAAGCCTCCTTCTTTATACTGTTTGTTACCTAGAAGGAAACATTTGGAAAATAGTATTTATATATCTGTGTGTACCTATGCATAGATGATCTCACCAGGGCAGAATAAAGGAGGATTCTAACTTCTCTAGTTCTGTATAGTGCCTATCTTAAGTATAAGATTACATTAGCTATTTTTGTCTGTTATATCCTAATGCTGATGCACATTAACTTTGCAGCTATCTAAAACCTTCATGTCATTTTTTTTTTGATGAGGCAATTGAGGATAAGTGATTTGCCCAGGATTACATAACTAGAAAGTGTTAAGTGTCTGAGGCCGGATTTGAACTTAATTCCTCCTGACTTCAGGGCTGTTGCTCTATCCACTGTGCTATCTAGCTGTCCCTCCTCATGTCATTTTGAAACCAACTATCTCACCATGACTTGCCTGCCCTATACCCACCTGATCTTTATTTTGGCCCCAGTTGCCTCAGAGTGAATATAAAAAGTAATTGTTGCTGTTTTGGCTAACCTTGATATCTTCCTCCTAGATTGATTTCTTTATTTATTTCTTTATCTATCTATTCATTCATTTTTTACTAAGCAAAAAAAAAAAAAAGCCATTCTTTGCCTCATTTCTTTCTTACCTATTCTTAATCACTGAATGGGGGATTGACTCAGTTAAACTGAGACCTGTTAAAGACTTTAGCTTAAAAAGGCCAAGGTCTCCCACTGCCATCTCTAGTAATCTGATTATATCTGGTCACTGTACCCAGAAGGTTTTGGAGCAGAAAGTGAAGCTGGTGACTTTGCACAGCCCCTCTCAAATACAATTCACTTGCATGTCACAGCCTTGATTATCTTTAAGAATGAAGAACAAACAACAACAATGTATAAAGGTAGTTTGTAATATATTTTAATGCCATTATTTTTTCTGTCTCTAATGATCTTGACCCAAATGTTCTTTACAACTTCCTTTCGATTCTTCAATTTCCTCCACATACATTAACATAGAGTGCTACTCTATTCCCATTCAACTATCTTTTTCCTTTTAAATAAACTACCCTGCTCATAGTCTAACCACAGATTCTTTGCTACCAAATCTCAAGCATATATTTTAGAAAAAGAATATTTTAGTTGGGGGTAAAACAAATTTTCAAAAAGAACATGTGTAGTGGAAAGGATCTTGGACCCAAGATCAGAGAACCTGAACTCCCACCCTAGCTCTTATACTTACTGCCTATCTGTGACACTGGGAAAATCATTCCACATCTCTGGGTTTCAGTATGCTCAACTGTAAAATGAAGGAGCTCTGTTCAATGATCTCTAAGAACCCTACCAACTTTAGCTCTATGATCCTGTGGCACTATGTCAACATATCAAAGCTAAATTTTTAGAATAAAAATACAACTATGGAAACTTCTCTGAACCAAATATATGTATTTTCAAGTATTCATATAACATAGGGTATTTATGTTTTTTGCACAATGTTTCAGGAATCTTCGGGATCCAATTCAACCTATTTAATTCTTACATCAAGGAAAGAATTGTTTCGATAAAGATAATTAGACTGAAGATAATACTAATGAAATGGGGGGGGGGAAGCCTGGTAATTATCAAGAAACAACAATTAAATGTTTCTCAAATTCTATGAAAAGGTCTAATTATATAAAGATATTTAAATCATGATGATCTTAGTTTTACATATTTAACACATAAACCCTTCTTAATCTTCACTATCAAATTATACAATGTAAATCCAAGCTTTATTTCCCACCAAAATTTTATAACAAATAATGCAGAAGTGATAATTTTTGCATAGTTCTCATTAATAACTATTCAAAATTTCAAACTAAATTATTACAATTTAATACATATGAATGAAAATGTTAAGAAAAAAATAAAAAAGTTAACAGAAAAGGAAAAAAAAATTAATGTTTTACATAACATGATTACTAACTCCAGGTGACCAACTGCTAAAAAACTTAGATTAAATTAGATTAGCAAGTGGACATTTCAGAACACTTTTTTTTTAACCATAAAATAAGCATTTGTAAACTATCTAAGAGATAAATTTTTATTTAATTATATTTAGGTTAATTATATTGTTAACACTAAATGCAATTATTACACAAGAAAAAAGAGGAACAAATTTTAAAAGGCTCTAAAATATAGTAACACTTCAGTTAAAACAAACACAATCAAGTGTTAGGACTTAAGTAGAAAGTTCCCTGAAGAGTCAAAATAGAGGTCACAAAATCCAGGCACTAAGATCAATTCCTGACAGAAAAATCACTCAGGCTCACCCTGAGAATACCTTATACATAATTCTAAGAGGCTTGGTTATCAGATTTACAGATTCATTCGATATTAAAAGCACCTGGCAATAGAGAGGGAAATCACAGAATTTTGAGAGCTGGAAGGGACCCCATACCAGAGCTCCTCTAGACCTGAGGAAGAAGCATCCATACCATTCCTGGCTTTCACCTGAAGATTTTCAGTGAAAGAAAACTCATGAGTCAGACAATTCACTTTGGGAGATCTCTATTTTTAGGGTTAGATTTTCTTTTATATTGAGCCAGCAATGTACCACTCTGCACAATTACTCCTAGCTCTAATTTCTAAGGTCAAGCAAAACAAGTTTACTCAGCCCTCCTCCACCTAATTGATCTTCAACTATCAGAAGATACTGTTATATCCTAAGTCTTCTCTTCTTCAATTGATCCCGGCATGATGATTTCAAACTCTCTTGCCATCTAAGTAGCACTATAGGGAGAAGCACTAATACTATAAGACAGAAATACTAATATTCAAAAATAAGAAATGACTGGAAAAAGACAAAAAATCTGAAAAAGGCAGACACAAACTTAGTCTAAGACCAATTAATGCAGGCACAAACACACTCCCAAAAGAATACTATATTATATATTGGGAAAATGTATGATGGTAATAATTATTATACTTGAGTATATGCTTATCACTCATATGAAACAAATGAAATCCAAAGCATGTAGTTTGGATGTATGATTTTAATACTTTGATTTTGTTTTCAGGGCCTGCTCTTTTAGAGTTTGCTTCCTTAAAACAATCCTTCCTCAGGAGCCAAATACCCAAGTAGTAAAAGCATCATACTAAACAGAAAAGCAGGTAAGAAGAGTTCTCGCTCGCACCGTGAATTTGTCACATTTATGTTCTGGTAGTTACTGGTAGCAGCCAAAGAAACTAAAGGTTAAAGTTACTAATTGAGTACACAGTTTTTGTACTAGCTCTGTCAGTCATCACTATGCAGATGTGAGCAATAATCTTGTTTCTTCATCTTCAAAATAGACTGGGTCACCTTCAAGAAGTCATTCAACTCTAAAATTCCATGCTTTTAAAAATTAATTTCCTGATCCTAAAGTATACAAAATTCTTAAATACACGAAAGAGAATCTGGTTCACAACAAAGATATAAATCACTGTCTCATTTCTATAAAGACCTCATTAAGTTACCTTTAATTTGAGATGATGTTTCCTCTTCTGATTCCAATTTTTCTTTATTTCTTTTACTACAAGGTGTCTTGACTAGCTTTTTAACTAATTCTGATTCAAGTGGTTCAAGTTTAACTTGACGGTGTCTTCTTGACTTGGATGCCTGAAGAATTAAAGTTACTAAGTTACATGGAATCCTGGTTTTAACAAGTATACAGAATAGAAACATAAAATTCGATACAAAGAAAAAGTCAAAAGATATGATCAAAACACAAGTGTTTTATCAAGAAAACTTTACAAGAAATGTATTTTTAAAATTTCAGTAATAACTATATCCCTAGTATGTACACTATATATCTAGCATATACCACACTGACATTATTCTTATATCCAAAGAAGATTGGATTCAAAGAAGTTATGTTGTTCTTTTTTTTGTTTTTTGTTTTTTTTTAAACCCAACACAACCCACTAATCCTCTCTGCTCTAATCAGGCTAATTTCCTACTCTCTCCCACAAAGGCTATGCTCATTTCAGCCTTTATGCCTTTTACTCATACTACTTTTATTGTCATTTAGAATATCCTCCCCCTCTACCAAACCAAATCCTACCCAACTCCTCCACAAAACTTGTCCTGATGACTCTAGAGAAATCTTTCCTTTCTCTGATTTTCTAAAGTGCTCTAAACTTACACTAAAACATGTAGCATAAAAAAAAAAACATGTAGCATGACAGACATCAATGATATCATAAATGTAAAACCAACAGCTCACATTATAAATGTAATGTCAGTTTCTTAAGAGTTCAGACTATTTCTTCTAATTGCTCTTACCCACAAACAATACCTAATTGGCAGCATAAATATTTAATAAACTATCTGGCCTGGTTAGAAAATGAGGTGTTATAATTAAGAAAACATGGCAATTAATGTGAAATCATAGATTTAAAGCTAGAAGGGATTTTATAGATCTAATCCAACCCCACCCCAATATGTATATGATGAAACAGAACCACCAAGAATAATTAATTTGTCTAAAGTCATACAAGTAGTGAGTTAGTAGTAAGGGAATCTAAACCAAGTTTTTTCAACTCCAGTTGTTTTCCCTCTAGCACATTAATACAGAGCTTTTATTTTCTAGGGGTTACAAATTATTTTTTAAAATTTAGAATGCAATAAAACATAAAATACCAAAATTATATTCAAACAAAATTTGATCATTTCTTGATCATTCAGAAAATATTTCATTACTTTAAAGTGACTGAATCCTTAGGTACTTTATCCCAATGTAATGATAGTAATTATCACAAGACAATAAAAAAGATCATATTTACTAAGTAGTTCTGGTTAATAAAATATTTTTTTTTTAAATTAACCAGTTTTTGTACGTGGGAATAGCATGGTAGAGTAGTAAACTACTGCCTAGGAGGTCAGAAGGCCTATAATCAAATTCCAGGTTTACTGCCATTTACTCCTATGCAATCTCAGGCAAATTCCTTAATCTCTGGATCTCATTTTTATCATCTCTAAAGTGAAAGAGTTGGACTAGATAATTCCAAGGTCCAGTCTAGGTCTAAATCTGTGATGCTATAAAAATGACATTAGCAAGATTTTGGCCAGTGTTATGAAAATGAAAAATAATAAATTAGTAACAAATAGGTCTCTTTTCAAGCTTTGAAGCTCAAATTCCATTATTATAAATTCCATGAGGCTCTCAAAACTGGGTCAAGCAATACCATAATAAAAATATTAATATAATCAAAGAATTCTAGAATATCAGTTGAAGCTGAGAAATTTTCAAAGAACATTTATTTCAGTACTTACAATAACTGTAAATGACCCATAAAGGAATCTAAGACAGTTTATAATTGTTCCCATATAGGATTTTAAATGATCTATTAACCAAAAAACAAACATTATAACTGATGACTAACCTGAGGGAAATATTTTTTTTAACCTATAGAGTTAATTGCACATATCAAAGAGCAAACTATTAAGGGGCCTGCCTGTCATTAGTACCATATAACTGACTACCATAGAGAAATATGCTATCAAACTTAGGTCAATTGGTAATTGTTTTGAAGTTGAATGAATGAAATGAATGAAGTTGAATGAATGAAAAATCCCCACATATATAACTATATTTATATCTACACACATAAATTTCTTACCATATAGATATATCAATCAACTGCTTACAATTACTGAAAATGGAATTTTAAAAAAACATCCCTAGATTTCAAAGAATATTAAATAAATAAAATTACTTAAAAGTCTAACAATGTACCCTTTATTCAAAAATTAAAAAGGATAATACTCAAATTTATTGCTAAAATGCTTAAAAGCCCTTAATAAAAAAATATGACCAAAATATTCCTAAAAATGTTCAAAAAGAAAAAACAAATTTACCTGAGTGACAATTGAATAGGCCTTGGATTTTATTTTAGCTAATGCTCCTGCTCTTTCAGAACCCTGCAAACAAAAAAAAACAAGAATTGTACAGAAATAAAAACAACTAGTAACATCACCAGAAGAAATTATTATATCCAACTAGCATCAGAAATGGCATTTAAGCAAGATCAATTAATGAAGACTACCAAGACTTTAAGACCCAATATCCTTAATTTATATAATTAACTAGCATTCTTCGCAAGTGACTTCTACTTTAAAAATTAACTCAAAAACATAAAAACACTTACAGCATTATACTGGGATAGAATGCCTATATAAATCATTCACACCACTTCCTTTTTCATTACCACAAGCAAGTCATAGCTACACCCTCAGCTCACTGAAGTTCACCAGCATTTCCAAGCAAGACAAAATGGGCAGAAGGATGCTCTCAATCCATCAACTGCATTCATGTCCCACAAGAACCCTGGAATGTCCCCTTAGGTGGATGGGCTCTGACAGAAAAGCCTTCACTTTATCTTGCCTGGAACAAGACCCCTGTGTGACTTCTCCATACCAGAGCTCTTGTGTGCTGCCTGTTCTTTATTTATCGCATTAGAACATAAGCTTCTTGAGAAGATACACTCTTTCCTTCTGTTTGTATCCAAGAAAGCTGTCTACACTTGGTCCCTCCACTTCTTTTCTTCTCACTCTCTTCTAAACCCTCTGCAGTCTGGTTTCTGACCTCATCTATCCAAAATTATTAATAACATTTTAATTGCTAAATCTAATGGCCTTTTTCTCACACACCTTATTCTTCTCAATACTTTATTCTCCTGGATCATCTCCTCTTTTATGACACTGCTTTCTCTTTGTTCTATGCTCAATCTGACTTCTGTCTTCTTCACTTCATCCATGTCATGCTCAGTAACTCTAGGTGTTCCCCAAGGATCTGTCTTGGGTCTTCTCTTTTCTGACTATCTTACTGAGATAGTCTATCTTATTATATATATGTGTGTGTGTGTATGTATGTATAGGTATTTCAAATTCAGCATGTTCAAAACTTAAATTAACTCTATTTTTTCTCTAAAAGAGAATGTGGGAATAGTTATCTGTAGAGAACCCCCAGGAAGCTACAAAATTTGGTAACTGGGATGTTCCTCTCCTCCTAAGATTAATCAAGGGTGCATTTAAACTTGAAATCATGAGAAAACATAAGGTCCTGGCACTATTACTGGGCACTGTGAACTTTACATTAGATTGAATCCCTAGAAACTAACAACATGCTTGAGAGAGTTAGATCATAGAAAGCAGAAACCAGGGCTGGTCACAGAACAATGCCTTTCATAATAACATATGTTTAAAGATATATAAGTAGAATGATTTCTCTTAATAAACGGCTCTGTTGAAAAATCAGCAACCCCATCTCCTTATTTTCAACAACCACTAGCCCATGTGTATTGTGCTGGTAACAAGTCATCAAGGCTTACCATGTCAGTGTCATTCCCCCATTCCTTACTCTCACTCACTCTCCATTTCCAAACTTTGTCACTTCTATCTTACTATTTCTTGACTACGTCTCCTCTTCACAACCATGGCCACAATCCTAGTATGGAATTTAATTACTTTTCTAATTGGTTTCCTGCCTTAATTTTCTCTCTCTTCCCCTCCATCCGCTATTCTTTACCAGGTGATTATTCTAAATATTAGGCTAAACACATCACCTCTGTATTCAAACTCCAATGGCTCCCTATTATCTCCAGGATAAATTTTAAAGTCCTCTGCACTTAAGCCTTCATAACCTGCCTCCAGCCTACCTTTCTAATCTTACACTTAACTCTGTTCTTCATACTTTATGACCAGGCTACACTAGCTTATTTGAAATTTCTCAAGTAGGATGAGTATCTGTGCCTTGGCACTGGCTATCCACAGGCCTAAAATGCCATCTCTCCTCACCTCTACTTCTTAGTTTCCATGGAATCTTTCAAGACTCAGTTCAAAACCCATTGTTCTATAATAAGAAATCTTAAAGTGCATATTACTTACTTCCAATTCTTGTGAACTTCCTTCCTTTTCTCTTTGGTCATCTTCATTTTTAACTTTCATGAACAGCTTCTGTGACAAAGAATAGCATTGCATAATTCAAAGTTACTTAGAACAAAGGTAAATAACTCTTGAGAATAAAGAAACTTTAGAGTAAGAAACAATTATTTCTAATAATGATGAAAAGTATTTTAAAAGTTATCAGTTTTCTAGGAGCCACCACAATCTGAAATTCACAGTTAAGCTTCACTCAGTTATTGCAATGCATGATTTTTAACTTATAGCAACATGAAGTATTTGAAAACAACTACAATTTAATCCTAAAAAAGAAATCAGATTATAATACACTTTTTTCTTCTGGTTTCCTGAAGTGCCAGAATATTTGTTCATTTTCATACCTTTTAATAAAAATACCTTGTTCTCAGAAGAATGAATACGAACTATGTTTGATTAATCACCTAATCTGATTTGGTAGAACAGTATTAAAAACAAAACATTTAAAAATTTTGGTATCTAAGATTTGGGAAAAATTAAGGGAGTAAGTCAAAGTTTTTAGTAATCAAACTACTACAAAGTTACATCAGACAGTACTGAAAAGTGAAAAGCTCCTGAGCCCCAATCTGATTCTGATGCTCCCGACCTATGTGACACTGAACCAGTCTTCTTCTGCGTCTATTCTCTCATCTATAAAATACGGATTTGGGGTCAGTTGGCCTCTAGGATCCACTTCTACCTCTAAATTATATGATCCTGGGTGGCACCCAATAGCATCATTAACCTTGTTTGCTATGTCTAATTAGCTACCAATCTATACCCTGAATCCAAAAACATAAAAAAAAAAAAAAAAAAGTATGCTGGTATTTCAAATAAAACAAAAAGATGCTAAGTGGCAGGAAGTTTCTATAACTTAATCCCAAAGCCAGACTGAGCTAAGTGAAAATGGGAGATCAACTAAACAAAGAAAAGTCATTTACTTTTCAACACAAATGTCCCAAATTTAATATTCAGTACTCAAAATACATGCTGCATATAAAATCAAACCTTATTTTTAATTTTTTAGAAAATTCCACCTTTCAAAACAAATATTATCAGAGAAGAGACAGAACCTAAAGATACTTATCAAAATGTGAAGAATGTGTAGTTGACATTGGATGTAGTTACTTCAGTAATTCAAAACTCCAGCTTCAGAATTCTTACATTAATTTAAACAGTGAGTATAAAATATCTAAAGACCTCAAAACTATAATTTCTAGAAATTGAGGAATGGTATAATGCCAATCAATGCAGCTTTTAGGGTAAAACATTGAATTAAGTAATTTGATCCTTTTCTAGGATAATAATAAAACTTATTATTATGGAGTTCAATTCAACAACATTCATTAAGCATTTACTATAATATGCAATGCATTTTACTAGGTGCTAGGAACAGAAAGTAAAAAATTTAACATCCTTTCTTTCAAGGAATTTATATTCTTCTGAGGGGTGGGGATTGGAGGGGAAAACCCAAATATATAATACAAGGTAATTTTAGAAGAAAAAGATAACAAATGGAAGGAGTAAGGAAAGATTCAGGGAAGATTTCATGGAAATGGAAAAGATAACACCTGAACTGTTTTTAAGAAGAAAGAAGGACTTCCTGAGGCAGATATGAAAGTATATATTCTAGATACAAGGAGTAATAAGAATGCATAGGGATAGGAAATGAGAGTGTCAAATTTATAGAACAAGAAATAATGTAATTTGTTTAGGGGAAAAAAAAAGGTACATTAAGAATACTGTTATAGTATAGGACAGAGCTGAAAGGGTAAATTTGAGGCCAGGCTGAGGAGATTGTATCTTATCCTAACAAAAATGGATAACCACTAACAGTTTAGGAGTGTGTAAGTGATAAGGAGGGTAGCAGGAAAGAGAGGAAGGACTATATGACCTATGAGTATTATTATTTCAGCACTGCATGGAGATTGGAACAATGAGTAGAGAGTCTGAATGTGTAAGATATTATAATAGTCGTCTAGGCAGGAGTGATGTAGACCAAAAAGTAAGGTTTCAAAGAATATTTCAGAGGTGTTACAAGGGAAAAATCAATAAGCATTAATGCTTGATTAAAAAAGAGTAGGGAAGCTGAGGAAAGGGAAGTCAAGTTAATATGTGAAGTATTAATAATTAAGATGAATTTAAACATAATTTCAAAAAGCTTTATTTCAAATATATGAAGAAAAATGTTGCTAACTTCATATTGTAGAAGCTATGAGTACTACATATTCATTTTTGCTTTGGTTACTACCTTCTTTCATACTTTTAATTAAAGATGCAACCACATACCTTTTTGTCTTCATGCCACTGTTTATGTTCTAAAACCAGATTTTTAATGTTGACTAAAAACTCATCTTTTATCAAACTAAGGGCTTTGTCAGGCTGGGATTTATCAGCTGAAATTATTTGCTTCATTTCCTGATAATGCTCATGAATATTCATGATTTCCTGGAAACAAAAGATAAATGCCATATATTTTTGAAATATTCTACAAAATACAAAAAAGTTCAAAACTCCATCCCTTAAATTTATTGGATAGATCAAGGACTTTGGATATGCCAGGACAGAAAAAGTAAAATGTAAAATGTAAACACAGGGTTCTGAGAATGATAAAGTTGCAAAAAACAAAAGATAAAGTCAGGAAGAACAGCTGGACCAAACCAAGTACATATCAAAGAAAGCCATGATGAAAGTAATAAAATCTTATTTTTCCAAGATAACTTAGGAAGGAAAACTTATTAAAACAATGGAGGGGAAGGAACCGTAGATACCACTGTACACAAAAGAGTGATAAAAGAACACCTAAGGGTAGCTAGGTGACACAGTGGATAGTGCACCAGCCCTGAAGTCAGGAGGACCTGAATTCAAATCTGGTCTCAGACACTTAACACTTCCTAGCTGTGTGATCCTAGACAAGTCATTTAACCCCAAATGCCTCAGCAAAAAAATAAAAAAATAAAAAGAGAACACTCAACAGAAGTCTTAAGCTTTAAGGAGTGGCAGTAGAGGATCTTTAATAAATGGGATTGACATACATCAGAGAAAATAAAGATATTCCCTTGTGATCTAGATCATGAGGGGAATTGCTCCATTGACAATGCTTTCTTTTGGAACTACTTTATCCCCCAGAATTCTGGAATGACTTTTCTTCACAGGTGTCAAGCTTGAGCTCAGTCTATCTCATTCATCAGGTGTTTACTGCTCCATACACTTGACCAGAACTCTGCTAACTCCACATGCCACCTACCCATCTCCAGATCCCCATATTTTGAGTGAGAAGTCAAAGAAACTGATTAATAAATCCCAAAAGGAATACCATGCTAAGTCATCAAAAAAATCCTGGTAAACTGGGTCCTTTCACATGGGTGAAAAATTTCTAAATCATATAGCACAAATTTGCTATCTACTGAGATAAAAATATTTTCCTCCTCTCCTTTCTCCCCATACTCTTAACCAACATATTAGAAATGGAATTAGAATTAAAAACAAAAATGGAATTAGGATTTGACAGAGGCATGAAATTAAAGAAGCACAAAAATGTCAATTCATCAAAGACCTAGCCCTCCACACATCATATCAAGACCCCTACTCTGTTAGTAATATTTTCTTTATCCTAAGTCTTTTTCCAACTTCTGATTTTCACAAATCTAAACAGCCAACCTCTCTAGTATGGACTGGCTCCATCTTTCATTTACCCTAATACAATGGACTTAAAGGAAGAGTCAGTCTTCTCCTTGTCCACCACCTCTGCTTTCAGCTTCTCTCCCTCTATTTCCTAACTAGGTAATCTCTCTTTTGAGGCTCATTCTATCCCTTTACCCAGGGTCCATATCAAAAAACAAAACTGATAAAAAGCTGTAAAATCAAGATGCAGTTTCACAAAATCTGCCTGAATCATGGGTTTCTGAGCTCTAACTAGTTTTGCTTTGGGAAGAAACTGGCCAGTAAAGCACAAAATAATAACACCAGTATTACTATGGAGGCTCTTTCACTCTGTATGGAGGACTAGGAGCATTGAGCAGATTGAGGAAATAACTTCAGAAAATCCAAGTGCATGGTATCAGTCCTGTTGACTGTTCCTCCATCTACTAATTATTTTGGAGTCACCAATCACATCATTCTGCTTTCCAGAAATCATGGGAAGAAACACCATTTTCTTGAGACAATTCCATTTAGTATTTAGGATGCAGCTCTTCACCCATGTAATGGAACATGTTTAGACAGCCTCTGTGATTGACAAGCAAACACTGCATAGTTACCTAGGCAGTAACTTTGGAAAATATTATTGGTGGGAAGCCACCAGCATTTTTAAGATTCTGGGAAATATTAAATCCCTTCACAGGTGTAGTGTACTCCAATTTTAGCACTAAACATTAGGCTGAGCACAAAGTTCCTGATGGGAAAAAAATATTCACATTTTAGGGTCATTTGGGTCAAGGAAGAGGCTCAATTGAGATAATGGAGATTTTTTTAAGCATAGGTTGAATAAGAAATTTCAAAATCATCTAGTTTCTTGTCCCCTAACAACATGTCATGATAAACCTATCCAGCTGAATTATAGCCTAAATATCAAAGAAAAGAACTAAAAGACTAGAGATGAGAATGAGAGGGGGAAAGAATTGATAACAGACAAATAGAACTAAAGCCCAAACCTCTGGGGTAAAGAGAATTACAAGGCTTATATTTTCACTCTGGAATCCTAGGTCACTTAATCTAAGTGTTTCTATCCTGTAAAGAGTCAACAGAAAGTGGGCAAATGGCTATCAAGGGTTAATCTGAAACACCAAATCTCTACAGTAAAGCCCTACTTGGACAGCTGAGGCTTATGCTTAGATGTGAGAATCCAAAGCATAAAATAAGTCCTATCCATACCACTTACCACTCTTTAACCAGATTCAGAGATTTAGAGCCAAGAATATACCTTGCTCTTATTCCTTTAACTAAAGTAACAGAATCCCAAGCCCAAGGTTATCAAAGAAGCATACTCAGAATGAGGTACAAAAATGAGGAAAGGGGGCAGTTAGATGGCGAAGTGGATAGAGCACCAGCCCTGAAGTCAGGAAGACCTGAGTTCAAATTTGGTCTCAGACACTTAACACTTCCTAGCTATGTGGCCCTGGGCAAATCACTTAACCCCAATTGCCTCAGCAAAAAAAAAAAGAAATGAGGAAAGATTTGTCACATTACATCCAAAAATGAAGAACCACAGTTGATAGGACCTTTTAAGAAAGTATTAAGCAACTGAAAAAGCTGTCAGGTTTAATACAAATATTAACCTTAAAATTTTTGGTTTGGACTGGAAGTTTCATTAGTGTTAGGAATTCTGGTGAGGAAATTCTAACAATGAATATCAGTAACTATTCAGCACCTTAGGTCTTAGAGAAAAATTGTGGGAGATATAAATAAAGGGATAAAAGTAATCATAAAAAATAAACATTTTGAATATATAAAATTTAAAAGATTCTGGTCAAACAAACAAAAATCAATGCAACTAGAATAAGAAGCAATTTAATGGGAATATCTGTAGCAAATATAATAAAGATTGGATATCGAAGATACATAGGAAATTGACATAAATATATAAAAATAGCCTGACAAACTCCCTTGGGGAATGCCATCTTAGATAATAATACACAATCAAAGAAAAAAGCTAAACATTAATCTTGGCCTTTTCAGATTTTAACTGAAGACCTATCATTAAATTCCATCAAATTTCAAGATTCATAGTAAAACTGAGCAAATGGGGCAACATGTATAGTACTTTACTGTGATGAGTTAAATTAATCTGAGAAATCAGCAATTTCTCCTAAAATTTTCTGAAAATCATTTGGAAAACAAGAATTAAATTACCTCTAATGTGTCAGCAGTGATAAGCTTCATTACTCGGTCATTTGGTTCCTTAAATTCCTCTGTAACTTCAGTTCTTGGAATATTTTTCTTCATCCTGTAAGAAAGCTACATAAAATGGTAGTAATTTAATATAGTTGGCTGTTTAGAAAAACAAGAGCATATTAACAGTACTGATAGAAGGATAACAATAAAAATACTATACTAGAGAATAAAAGAAAAAAAGTCATATACAGTAGATTTATTATTCAATGAATCCTAAGTTTTTCAGTCTTCACATTGTGCCTTTGAGATGTCCTTTAGTAACACAGAATATAGTCATATTTAGAAATACTGATACTACATTAAAGTCTTATGAGAAACCCAATATACTATCAAAATGTAATTACTTTGTTCAACAAACCTGTTTTGAAGTGAGAATGATTATATAATTTAATGACTTTCAAATAGTCATATTTTGCTATTCTGCTCAATTAAAACTGCCTTTAAAAAGCCTTCACTTAATGTCATCCATTATTCCATGATTTCTAATATAAAACTATGCTCAAAGATTCAGGGTAAAATCACATGCATTATCAGGATTGTACCTTTAGTAAGTACATCTGTTTTTACATGCAGTCTCTGGAAACACAATATAAATAGAAGCTATGCATATCTTCATTTTAAAGACAAAATTAGGTTTTAATCAGAGCTTTTTCAAGTCACACTTTTAAAGTTACCCAATGATATTGCTAACAATACTCTAGGTTTGTTTATTTATTTTTTAATATTCTAGGAATCTGGTGATGCTTAATAAGACAGCAGAGTTTTCTTATTTTGAAAAAAATAAACTTATTATTCCATACATTATAATTTCATGGAACATAATATTAGATGGATACTTATTGCTTTTCAACAATACCTTTACTTTACCCCTATGAATTCCCTCTCTTAATCTCTATGGCAACCATTCCAAACTCTTCCTTTCCCTATATGCTTATAATAGATGTGCTAGTCCTACATTATTAAGAAAACTGAAGTTATCCAATATGAACTTCCTCATTTCCCTTCTTTCATTCCTCAAACTTTCCCAGCATCTCTTTCCTGCTTCCTTCAGGTCAGAGAAGAGTTATCACTAAACCTCAGTAAAGTTATCCATTTTATATGTCCCCTTGGTAGCATTTCTCCATTCTAGAACCTTGTGTCAGGAGTTAACTCCTTCAATGTATCTTCAATCATTCCACCAGCAGGGCTTCCTTTCCATTTGCTACAAACATGATCATCCTAAGTTTAGAAGACTTACCTTGACCATTCTAACCTATCCAACTACCATCCTATCTATAACTCCTTTTCACTATCACTTCTTCAAAAAGCCACGGAAAGCTGTTGCCTCTACTTCCTCAGCAGAAATTCTCTCAACTCCTAACAATACTTTTGTCACCTCCATTCTCCTGATACACTGCTTTATCATGTCACAAATCACCTCCTTGTTGTTAGGACCAAAGGTCTTTTTCCATTCTCAGCCTCTTCTACCTCACTATAACTTGACACCCATCAGGATAGTCTCCCTTCTGTGGCTTCAGAGATCTTATCTCCTAGTACTTTTTCCTTTCTCTCTATCTACTGCCTTCCTTACTCTTCCCGATCTTTTCATCTTTCCTTGACCTGCTTTCTTCTTACATTCTCTGTAGACAATCTTATTCACCCCCACAGCTTCAATTACCCCATTTAGGCAAATGATTCCCACACATATATTTCTAATCTTGGTCTTTTCTCTAAGCTCTATCTATTTATAGTATCTCCATGTGAGGACAGTATGTCTCCATTTTTATCAGAGGCTCTCAACCTCTTTTGTATCATGAACCTATTTGGTGGCCTGATAAAGTCAGAATATCCTTTAGAATAATGCTTTAAAAGGCATAAAATTAAATCCCTAAGATTACAAAAGAAATTAGTTGTTGAAATAGTTACCAAATTAAAAAAAGAAGTTCCTGTATTCAGAATCCTGATCTAGATATGCCACCAGCAACTCAAACTCAACAAGTCTAAAGAGTTCAATATCTTCTTCCCCTAAACCTCTTCTTCCTTCCAACTTCACTATTTCTCCCAGTCAGAAAACCAGTCCCATATATAAGTATTCCATGATTGTAAAATGAGTTATTTTTTTTATCCTTCCTATCTCTTTCCTGTATCATCCAATTAATTACCAAGTCCAATAAAGTGTATCAATGAAACATCTCTCAATTTTGTTACCTTTTCTCTAATTTCAATATAATCACCCTAGTAAAGACTTTCTTATTATTTATCTGCAATATTACAAAAGTCCTCCATAGGTTTTCCCACCTCCAATCTCTTCCCTAAAAATTCATCATTCCATCAAAATAATTTTTAACTCATAAATATGGTCAGGTCACCCCTCTGCAGCTCCTTAAAGGCCTCACTACCAGAGGTCCCATTTCTTTGCCTGGCATTCAAAATCCTTCACAAATCAGCAACATTATTACCTCTCTAGTCTTATTTTCTATTACTCCTCTCCTAGCTTTCTATACTCTCACCTAATCTGACAACTCTCTAACCCCCGGAACAAAAACTGGACTCTCATTCCTCTATACCTTTGTCCAGGCTATTTCCTACTTCTGTCACATCTTTGCTTCCTCTTTTCACCTATTATAATCCTATACCCATTCTTCAAAAGCCACATCCTCCAAGAAGCCTTCCAGGATCTCTCCTATCTCCACTGTAGACCTAAGGCTTCAAGCAACACTTTACTGCATCATTTTTATGTCCTAATAAGATAGCTGAATAAACTCTCATTCCTAGGTCCACTTCCTCTAAGATATAAAACAAGATATTCACTAAAGTAAAGCAAAAGAACAACCAAAAAAAAAAAAAAAAATGAAACCTTCTTTAAATAAAGACCTCACCAAAAAAGAACACAGAAACTGAACAAGTGAACGAATAAAAACAATCATGATTAAAAAAACAAAAACACTGTGAGGCAAAAAAATTAGAAAAGGAATCACCAGAAGAAGGGAACTCTTTCCAGTAACTCTTAATTGTAAATAAGAAAGGAACAATTACAAGAAGACTCAAGATGATCTGATAAGCTAATAAGTTAATTAAAGGAAGAAAAAAGGGGAAAAAATAATCTCAAATTTTTTAATCTATGTTTTATAATAGAATGGTAGACAATTCTAAAGCATTTATGTAAAATTGTGTACCATAGTTGTCTATACTACTGTCTTAAGTCCCTACTTGCCTATGCAGCTTGGTAGCACAGTAAATGGAATGCTGGGCCTGGAATCAGAAAGGTCAAGTTCAAATCCAGGTTCAGACATTTATTAACTGTGTGACCTTAGGCAAGTCTCAGAACCTGTCTGCCTCAGCTTACTCAACTTTAATAGGAAAATAATAACAGCACCTATGTCTCAGGGTTGTCGTGAGGATCAAATGAGATAATAATTGCTTATTCTTTTCTCCCTTCCCCTTCTCTACTACATTTTAAGATTTACAAAAGCAATGACTGTATTATCTTAACTTTTTGACCCCTCACTGGTTAGAACAATGCTGTTCACATAGCAAAGATTTAAACTGTTTTTTAATTGATTTATACTATGTTCACATACAGGTTTGGGCATTGCTGTAAAATGGAAGGCTTTGTCTAGTCGCAGCTTCCGAAGAATATAAGAAGCATCATAATGTTGTGCATTTGTCAGATCTTGCTGAAATTTCATAACTTCATCCCAATCCTTAAGGCATGCTCTAATCTAAAAGTAAAAGAAAAAAGTTATTAAATATATATTTCAATATATATTACACACATACAATTAAAATACTGGCCTTTCTAACAAACTGCTTGTTATTAATATATTTTACAAACTGTACCTGTATCTGATTACTCTATGAGAACTTTATAAAAATATTACCTTTTGCTTTGGCTGACAGAGTTGTGTATTATATAGACCATACATAAGATACAAAGCACCAACTCTGATCTGAAAGGTGTATGGAGGTAGAAAATATTTCCAAGCCAGAGATAAAGCTTCTTTTGTAAACTTGTTCTTTTCCATATGTCTCGTTCTGCCACTAGAAAATAAGAAAGCATATTATGGCTAAAAAGAATCGAACAGGTATCTTTTTACAACAAAAGAAGAAAAATAATATGGTTCTATGGATTCATATGAGTATAAATGATATGCCAAAAGAACATTAAGAAAACATAACTAGGATTATTAAGTCCTTAGCAAAAGATTAAAGACATTAAAGGAAAATGTTGTTTTTCATCACTGCTGTTGATCAAAGATAAAGTCTTCAGAAGAGAAAGGTTTTAGCTCAAGGAAGTATCTGAGAATGGACAACTGGATTTCTGGAACACATGTTAAAATACACAAAGGAGGGGAATCTTGGTCAGGAACATAGTATACTTAAAAAAGGTTTGGTAGAAAAAGTATTTGCTCAGAGTCTTATATGACTAATTAAAAGGAGTTTAAACTAAAAATGGGGTGGGAAAGAAGAGAAAACTTTCAGATCAAAAACCTTAAAATAGTTACAATTTATAATAAAAAACTAAACACAAGTCTAATAAGTCACAAGAAACAAAAAAAGATTAGGTCCTAAAAAAAGACAAATTTCACTCAAATTAATTGCTGAGATTTAACAGAATGAAACTTTTCAGATACTCAACTGATTCTTGAGGTCTATGATCTCATTTATTTTGAGGGCGCCTCTCCCCCCACAATGAGACCAAAGCTCACTCTTTGTAGATGAGACCTGTCTACCTTGCTCCTTTAAGTTCACTATCCAAAATGTTGGAGTATTTCCTTTATTTCTTCTGATAATGAAAAGATGCCAGTGCAGGACTCTACCTGTCACCCTGTCATCCTCTACCCTTATCAAACGACTACCTCATCTTCTCTTCCTATAATGCATTTCCTTGATGACATTTTTTTACTTGTTTTTAAATTTTTCACTGATTATATAGTACAGTCTGTTCACATCTACCACATTCTCCAAAACACTCTTTCTAATATTTATTTTAAATTAATTCATAAACTGTTGGTTTTCATGTCTTGGTACCATACAGCAATACTAACATAAAAAAAAAAAAAAAAAAAAAAAAAAAAAAAAAAACTTCCTACATGAGTTTTTCTGATACTTCCAACTGCCTCCAAAAGCCATCTTGTTTAATTTTTTTATTTATCTATAAAATATACATGTCATTTATCCTGGTAAGAAAGTAATTCCCCTGAAGGCAGAGAACACTTTATTTCTGTCTGTATATCCTCTGTGCCCAGAACACACTTGATATTAAATCAGGGTTTTTACAACTTCTCGATGGATGGATTTCAGAGACTTGATGAATTTGGATGAGAAAAAAATTACATCTTTATTTCACTAACCTTTGGTCTCCTTTTTAATATTACATAGTTTACTTATTCAATTTTATTTTTTCAGTCAACAAAAATCTATTCTCATTCTCTCCCATTCTTATTTACTAAGGGGGAAAAAACCTTTGTAAGAAATATGAACAGGCAAGCAAAACTAATTCTCACAGTGACCTTGTCAAAAAAAAAAAAATCTCATTAAACACCTTGCTTCCACCATAACTGTCACAAGGTGGATAGCATGCTTTATCATCAAATCCTCTGGAAGCATGGTTAGAATTTATCAGAATTTTTACAACTTAAAAGTTCTATTTCTTGTAGTATTATTTTATAAATCATTTTTCTCTTCCCTATGTATTCCCAATTTCCCCTGATTTTTAAAGCAAAATTTTATTCCATTACATTCATATACTATTCCCCAAGTGATGAACACTCCCTTCCATTAGTTTCCAATTCTTTGCTATTACCAAAGAGCCACTATACTTTTTTCTTTTTCTTTTCTTTTTTTTTTTTTTTTTAAAACAGTTGGCTTCTTTTCGCCTTTCTTTTAACTCTTTGGGATGATAAGCCAAGTAGTAATATCACTGACCTCAAGGCATTTAATTTAATAATTTTTGGGAGAGAGTTCTGAATTGTTTTCCAGAATCTCAACTTCACCAAAAGTATTTTAATACAACTATTTTTTCACAGTTCTTCCAACATTTGGAATTTTCCTTTTTTGTCAACTTTGTCAATCTGCTATAAAGTACTACCTCAGAGTTGCTTTAATTTGCAATCTATTAATGACTAGATTTTTTTTTTCAATGTGGACACTGACAGCTTTGAGTTCCACTTTAGAAAACTATCTTTTCATATCATTTGAGCATTTTACCAATTGGGCAATGGTTCTTATTCTAATTTTGGCTGCACTGATTTTATCTGTGCAAAAACTTTAGTTTTATACAACCAAAATTTTATCTTCAGTGATCCTCTCTATCCCTTGTCTGTCCATGAACTATCTATAATCATATATTTTGTGTATATAAAAACAAAGTGTCTGCAGATTTCACTGTATTGCCAAAACACTCCATTCTGCAAAATATTAAGAATCCTTGTAATAAATGAACTGTTATCTCCAACCAATCAAAGCAATACAAAGTATCTTATTCTGTGAAACTGGGCTTAACCACAAATGAAAAAAGATTCATATTAAAAAATAAAAAATACATTTGAAACATTCTTAAGGGGAAAAAAAAAAGTCCTGAAGAGATTATTTGCTTCTCAAATACACCAGACAGCAGAAAGTAGGAGGGGTGAAAGAATGAAACAGGCCTTGATAATAACAGCAAAATCATGACAGAGAGACTTGTAAGAGCCTTCTTTCTAAACATACACAAGAAGATAGAGCTGAAGGCCTAAGTCTGGAGATGTTAAAAGTGGAAAGGCTGGCCTGAAGCATTATGGACAGAACCTTAAAACACTTTGACTATTGCTGAATCAATGTTCTTTGTGAGACTATAAGATAGAAGGCAACCTGAGAGCAAGGAGTGTGTGATGTGCCCAAGGCTAATCAAGCAATGACTAGCATGGAGGGATGGCGACCCCTGTGGTCTCTCAGGAAGAGCAGTGAGAAGGGAGGAAGGACTGAAAAGGAGAGGAGACAAAAGAAGGCTTTGTTTTCATAATGTGAGGGACTCCATTGATGGATGTTCTTAAGGATGAAGAGAGAGAAAAGAGGGAGAATCAGATGTGAAGAGGAGTCAACCAACAGGAATAGGGCCACCACAAGAAAGATAAAGGCAAAATAAAGAAAGAGTACTGTGTTTACAGAAGGAAAAAAAAAAAACATAACTTGAAAAAAATATTGGAGACAAATGAAGGAAAATATAAAACTATTTCATATTCTCATAACTTAATCCAATAAAATAACAGTGACAAAACAAAACCTTATAAATAGTATTTGCAAAAAGAATAAACTCTCTGCTGATACTCAGAACAAGAGACTGCCAAGTCCATGTCAAATACTACTATTATTTAATGAGTATCTTTTTTTCTGTTTTTATTTATGGGTAGACTCAGTTGTACTAGAAGGCTGTACCTAGGCACTCATGAACCAAGAACATCAGTGGTACAGTGCAAAGAGCAACTTATCTCATCTTCTAATTAATTAAGACTAACCTTGGTCAAGCCTCAGCTTCCTCATTTTAAATGAGTTTGATGTTAATGATTTTTAAGCTCCTTCCAGCTCTAATATTCTTTGATTCCTTACCTCCGCATCCATGTTATCCAGAAATGCGATATGAAACTTGTTTTATTTTCTTAAAATGGAAAAACTTCACAGTCATAAGTTATTTTTCATGCATGGGGAAGGAGGCTAAAGAGTTGTAAAATGTGCTCTTCCTGGGACTGAGGTTTGGCATAGTATCTTTGACATACTCCATCTTTATCAATACATGAGCCTATTAAACCAACCGGAAGATGACTTGCTGTGATACTGATAAAGCATCAAAATGCCCTTAAATTGGAGAGGAAAGAGGGGATGCTAATAACAGTAACTTATATTTCTATAAGAACTTAAAATCTGCAAAGCACTTTCTTCCCAAAACCCAAGTGCGAAGCATAATGCGATTCGAATATTGCTATTCCCATTTTACAAAAGAAACTGGAACCCAAAAGCAACTTCCGCGAAACAAAAAAATTAAAAACTTTTTTTTTTTTTTTTTTGGTATGGCTGAACTGGGATAGCAGCACCTGATAGGCATCAGGTCCCCCCAAGCCAAGGTCCTTTATTTAATCTAATTATGGCCTTAAAGGGGGACTTTGGACATCCTAAGAACTGAAATCAAATCCTGACTTTTGTCTACTAGGTACTGAATTCAAATTCTGTCTCTGTCGTTAACTACCTGTACAATCTTGGGCAAGCTGCTTTACAACGCCAGCCTGTTTCCTTTGTAAACTGAGGGGACTGCCCTAGAAAACTTCCAGAGTCTGTTTCCAAGCTTCGTCTTTAGGAACATGGTGGGAAACAGAATGGAAGGAAGATAGATAAAGGTACCCTAGGATGGAGGTACCAAAGAAGGAGCTGGGGATGTGGAGGAGGTTAAGAGGGGAAGGAAGGAGAAAGGAAAGGTGGGGGAGGAGAAAACTGGAGGGGACAGGGAAAGGGAAACTGAAAGAGGGAGGAGAAAATTGGGGGAGGGCAGAGAATACTGGGACCAGAAAAAGGGAAACTGGCGAGGAGGGAGGGGGCACCTGGGGAGGAGGAGGGGGAGAACCAAGGGAGAAGAGAAGGAAACTAGGGGATAGGAGGGAGGAAGCTAGAGGATGGAAAGGGGAAAGCGAGGGACGGGAAGAGAAATGCTAGAGGAGGGGGTGAGGAGAGCCAGGGGAAGGGACGCTGCCTTGGGGGACGCCGGGGAGTGGACTGTTGAAGATCGGGTAATTTTGTGCTCTAGATGCAAGATTTGGAGGGAGAAACACTCACTAAAAAATAGTATGAAACTTCATGTCCCTCCACAATGCGGTGAAGTCCTCGAATCGGACGCTATCGGTCTCCTGGAAACGCGTGAGAAGCGTCTCGAAATCCGAGTGCAGGCCCCCGGGAGTCCCCATGCTGCTGCCACCTCTCGGCAGATAACACCCCTCTTTTGATGCTAACAGGTTTTAGTCTCCGAGGAAACGCAAATCCAGCACACATACAGTCGCTCTAGGATTACGCCATGACGCAAAGCCCGCTCGTCCTACGTAAGCTCCGGACTACACAAAAGTACTTCCATATCCTCTCTTGCCTGCCTGAAGATCCCGGAACAAGTCCCAGTTGAGGTTAAGTTTACTATGCGTGTAGAGACTTCCGCTTCCTTTCTCTTTTTCTCGACCCTTACTTTCTTAAAGAGCCAGTTTAGCAGAAATGTAGAAGGAAAGTGCTAAATGTTTGGTCTTTCCCAGTACGTGAATTTGTTTTGATTAACTATATGAATTTGTTGTAAGGGTTTTGTTTTTGTTTTGACGCACACGAGAAGAACAATAAGTGTATTAACTGACTTTTTTTTTAATTTTTAGATTGTAATAGAGAGCCATAAAATTCCATAACCACCAAGAATCAGATGAGATAGCACATTATTAATGAGTGTAATTTGCACAACTACCCTTCGAATAAGGAATTATGTTTAATTTATTGCTCATTATTTGCATTGTACTAATGAGTATATAATAAAATCAATCATATTTTAACATCAAAAAGTAAAAATGGTGTGCCTGGGATTTATCACTGGAATATAGAAACCGAAAAATTTTCAAAAGGAACAGATAAAATGATGGGAGGGGTGAACTCATGATGCCAAAGTTTTTTTTGTTGTTGTTGTTTTTTAATTTTTGTGATTCAGCTATCATAAATATTATCACTATGTTTTATAATATGTGTTATCAAGAATCCTACCCAAAGACCTAAGCTTTGGGGACAAGAACTCACCATTTGAAAAAAAAATAAAATAAGAAGAAGAAAACTGGAAAGTAGTTTGGCAGAAAGTAGGCAGACCAATATCTCACACCTTATATCAAAATAAAGTTAAAATGGGTACGTGATTTAGCTATAAAGAATATCATGAGAGATGAGGGGAACATAAAAAATTTTACCTGCCAGATCTATAAAGAAGGGGAGAGTTTATGACCAGACAAAAGACAGAGAGGATTATAGAAAGTATAATATATAATTTTGGTTACATGAAATTTAAAAAAAAATTATACAAAGCATTGCAACTAAAATGAAAAAGAAAGCACAAAATTGGGGGGGAGAACATTTACTGCAAATTTCTCAGGAAAAGGTCTCATTTCTCTGTATATAGGGAACTGATGCAAATCTTTAAAAATAAGAGCCATTCCCCAATTAATAAATGGTCAAAGGATATAAACAGGCAGTTTCCAGAAGAAGAAATCAAAGCTATGAATAATAACCTGAAAAAAATGCCTTAATCACTACAGATAAGAGAAATATAACTTAAAACAACTGAGGTACTACTTCACACCTATCAGATTAGCTAACATGACCAAGAAATACAAGGACAAATGGTAAAGAAGCTATAGAAAAATAGGGACATTAATGCATTGTTGATGGAATTGTGAATTGGTCCAACTATTCTAGAGAACAATTTGCACAATGTCCAAATAACTATAAAACTCCCTTTCACCCAGAAATATCACTACTAATTCTGTATAACAATTTTTTTTAAGTGAGAGGAAGGGGAAACCTTTATGACAAAAAATATCTACAGCAAAGAATTGGAAATTGGAGTGCCCATCTATTGGAGAATGCTGAACAAGTTGTGTTATGTAGTTGTGATGAAATACTATTATGCTATAAGAAATGATGAGGGGGGGTGATTTCAGAAAATAAAAAGACTTATGTGAACTACTTCAAAGTGAAGCGAGCAGAACCAGGAAATTGTTAAATAGTTAACAGCAATATTATCAGGATGACTAATTGTAAAAGATTTAGCTACTCTGATCAATATGATGATACAAAAAAAGGACCCATGAAAAATGTTATCCACTTCCAGAGAGAAAATTGATGCACTTTCAGTGCAAATCAAAGCACTTTTTTTTCCACTTATTTTTCTTGCCTTTTTTTTTTTTGCAACATAGTAATATAGAAATGAGTTTACATGATTTCATATATATAATTGATATATCACTTGCCTTCTTAATGGATGGGGGAGAAGCTGGGAGGGAGGGAGAGAATTTGGAACTCAAAATATATTTTTTTAAAAAGCATGCTGCTAGGTGGTACAGTGGATAGAGCACCATCCCTGAAGTCAGGAGGACCTGAATTCAAATCTGCTTTTAGGTACTTAGCATTTCCTGGCTGTGTGACCCTGGGCAAGTAACTTAACCCCAATTGCTTCAGCAAAAATAAATAAATAAACAAAATGAAATAAAAAGCATGCTAATAATAAATAAATAAAAAACAGATTCTCCAAGTTATAAGGTACCTCAAGGATGTCATTTACTCAGTAAATTGTTTGCTATGTGCCAGACACTATAGAATTTAAAAAAAAAAAAATCCTTGTATTCAAGAAGCTTACAGTCTAAAAGAGGAAGACACATTAAAGGAAACAAAAAATGGAGAAGGGAGCAGAAGATACCAGAGACAGGAGAATGGAGAAATCAGACAGAGAAGTCCCAAAGTAAGGCAGTCAAGGTGAGAAATAAGGCAATATCTGCGCTCAGTTATTAAAGAAAGGCAAAAGTAGTGAATAGATGGAGTACCAAGATAGATCTCACATGATAGTATTATCCCAATATACCTAATTTTATCCAGTGACACCTAAACAAGAAAACCTTCAGTAACAATGCTGTAGGTTTATGGCTCAGGGTCCGAATTTATACAAATCTGGTTCCAATTTGCAAGCCTCTCCCAAAACACTACTTTCTCTATTTCATACCACACCCTTCTAGAGTTTACTCCAGGATATCTCCAAATATAAGTTCAAATCTCCCTCTCTATTGATGAGGACCAAAAGGTTCTCAGCATCCATATAGTTACAAATATGGTCCTTGAAAGACCTAATGGGAAAAGGGCCTAACAATGATGTGTTAAACTAACTGCTAAAGACAAAGAGCTAAATGATCTTTTTAAGAGATGTAACTTTCAATCTTTGAAATGAATCAAAAAGGAAGCAGTCAATTAAGTACCTCTCAGTTTGCCAAACGATGTGTTAAGAACTGGGAATACAAAAACAAAAGCCAGTCCCTGCCTTCAAGGAGCTTACAGTCTAACTGGAAAGACAACATCCAAACATATACAAACTAGCTCTATACAGGATATAAAGGAAATAATTAACAAAGGGAAATTATCGGAATTAAGTGGGGTTGAAGAAACCATGTGGGATTTTAGTTGGGACTTAAAAGAAGCCAAAGAAACAGTAAATCGAGAGCGGAGAAAAGACCAGATTAAGTGAGAAACGATGGTTTTCTCTTTAAAAGTCGGTTTACAGAATAAAAAGCAAGTGTGGCTGAACTAGGGAGAGCTAAAGATTATTGGCCTGGTGCCGGGAGGAGGAGCTTTTGTGCGGCTGCTTCCGTCCTCTCCTTAGCTGCTCTGAGTTGGGGTCCCCTCCAGAGAAGAGGAGGTTCCACCCCCATCCCTGCTGCGGAACCTAACGAAGGTGAGAGTAAACTTCCCAAACGCAAGTTTCCTTTTTGCCTTCTGCTAGAAATTGTGCTTTCATTCAGCCAATCGCCTTTAAACACCCGAAGTCAAGACTTGCT
>JAJPUD010003660.1:215064-235548 GCA_023553655.1 Myrmecobius fasciatus | reverse complement strand
TTTTTTTTTACTGTATGTAATGTTCTGGTTCTGCTTATTTCACTTTGCATCAGTTCATGTAAGTTGCTTCAGGTTTTTCTTACAGCACAATAATACACCATCACAATCATGCGCAAAAAGTTGTCTACAATGGATGAATATCCTCTCAATTTCCCAGTCTTTGCTACTACTAAAAGAGCTGTTATAATTATTTTTGTACATACAGTTCCTTTTTTCTTTTTTCTTTTTTTATCTCTTTGGGATACAGATCTAGTAGTGTTATCTGCAAAAGGTATTCAGAAATCCCTAAACATGAGATCAAGGGCACAGATGAAGATGATGGTGAGCCAGGTATTGAGAGTGAACTGGAGATCAGTGTGTTACAGGAAAGGTAATCTACATGATGGAGTCATCCTGGAAAGAGGCAAAGAGACCTAGAAGTAGCATTGGGCAGCAAGGATTGTGCTAGCTCCTCCTCCTGACCCAAAGTGGTTTAGAGAGGGGGGAGAATGGAGAGTGGACAAGGACGTGGGACCTTCTGGAGTAAGGCAGATTTATGTGAATTGTAAAAGAAAGATTAAGGGGCAGCAAAGTGGATAGAGCCCCAGCCCTGAAGTAAGGAGGACCTGAGTTCAAATCTGGCTGTGTGACCCTTGGCAAATCACTTAACCTCAATTACCTGGGGAGGGGGAGAAATAAAAGAAAAAAAGAACTTCCTTTAAAAAACAAAGACAAAAGAGTGGAGGTATCAGATGGCACTATGGAATGAGAGGATAGAGGAAGATATAGATTATAGATTTATCTCTAAGGTGACATTGGAGGGCATTCTATCTATTCCCCTCCCCATTTTACAGATGAGAAAATTTTGACCTAGGGAGATTAAGGGACTTGCCCAGAATCACACAAGTAGCAAGTGTTCAATAAACCCTGCTCTTTCTTCCTCTAAATCTAGGGCTCTATTTACTACCTTATGTTGTCTCTCACAGATAAGGGTTAGAGCTGAAATCAAATAGAAATGGTGATGGAGAAGGAGGCCTGAAACATAATAGACTAAACTAAAATAAACCAAATTGAATTATAAGTGAATTAGTGGGTTTTTAAAATGAGTCCAAACTGGAGAATGGGAAGATAAATAAAGAGATAAAGGGGAGGAAGAAGATAGAAAGGAATGTACATTGTACCCTAATCAAGCCAATGGTTAACCCTGAAAGGAAGATCAATCTTGAGTCTCTCTGGATAAGAGATCCGCAGGAGAATAGATAAAAAAGGATCGGAATGGGGCCAAAACAGAAAAAGAAATTTTGGTTCAGGAAAGGCCGATCAGAAGAACCTTTTTGTGGGAGGGGAGAGAGATTCTGTAATGGGGAACTTTACTGGGGATATAATCTTCAGGGATTTGGTGCTTAGAGAAGGCTGCTACGGGGGAGGACACTGGCAAAGGACCACCCGGCCTGGTGAGCCTGTGTCAAAGGAGGCAAATCAGAGCTGCAGGAGCACAAAGAAAGCTGAGTTGTGCAAATTTAGACACCCCCACTCCAGATCTTGTATGCACTAGATGTTCCCAACCTGAGGTGCAGCATCACCTAAGTCACAAATGAATGCACCTTGACCCCAAGACACTTAGTGACGTCATTTTGGTCCTTTTTGAGAAAAAAGGGCACCAGCCAACTTTGCAAAGAAGGGATGAACAGCATCCTGACTCAGAAGAAGGGCAATTAGAGCTCTTTGAGGTAATGGACACCCAAAAGAGAGGTAGAGTTCGGATCCAGAAAGATCTTGTGGAAAATAGGGGGAAATTCATCACGGGGAGAGCAAGAGGTAGCAATGAATTGGAGAGAGAAATAGAAAAATGACATGTAAAGGAACAAACCATAGGAAAAGCTCTGTAATAATTTTGTACAAAAATGTGTGGTTCTAAAAGTGAGGCAAAAAAGAAAAAGGAAGAAGATGACACAAGGCAAGAACATCGAAACTGTTTAGAAAGGGAATTTCAAAATAGGTTCCTGCCAAGCTTTAATTCCATGAGGAATAGAGAGACTAAAGAAAGTATAAACAAGGGTCATGAATCAAAGAATAAATGCCAAGGATGGACAGAAAGGGAAAAGAAAGAATGAGAGAAAGATCCTTTTAGAAAAAGATGCAGAAAATTAAATAAACAAAATAAGTTAAAATAGAGAAGGAAGCTTTTTGTTTAACTCCTTTGAGGGGATTATATAACTACATAAAAGGAAGAAAACCACCCAAAAGTTAAGCTTTAAGCAATACTTCAAAAACTAGGGAAAAGGGCAACATATGATAGGGGATTTTTGAAATCGAGGGGAAGTGAACCAGGGGGATTAGGGCTGTGATAAGTAGACCAAGGAAAAATAACTTGAGACAAAACACTGTAATTTGGAAAAGAAAAGGGTGAAAAGAATCTAATTCAGGCAAATGGTAACAGCAACAATAATATAACAAATCCTCAATATTAAAGACAAATGGAGAAAATATAAACCTAATTCTCATAACTTTATATGTGAATTGATAAAAACAATTCAGTAGAATGAAAATGAGTGAGAGATTGGAGTAGCAGGTTGGATAAGAAAACAAAACTCCATAATTTGTTGTTTATAAGAAACACAACTAAAAATCCCCAGATATACATAGAATAAATATGAAGGAGCAGAACAAAGTTTACTGTGACTAAGGTGAATCCAAAAAAGTTGGGAGTTGTGACCATGCTATCTGACAAAGCAAAAAGAAAAATCCTCATTTTAAAAAAGAGATAAACTCATCTTTTCATTCTTTATTATAGGAGTTGATGCTCTAGGTATAAGAGGGAGGAAGACAAAAAATATTGGCAATGTTAAAATATAAAATATCAATTTTTATTAACTTTATTTTATACTTTAAAGGAATAACAAGTTGCAATGGATTTGCAGTCTCATGTGCAATCATTTCTCTCCTATTCTACTATATTATGGGAAAAAATCTTGTTTTATTTCTCAGAATTTAAAAAGAAAAATAAAGTTTGCAATGTTTACATGCCTTGGTAGGAGCTAGCAATAAAAAGATAAGATGAGATAAAGAAGGAATTTATATTCTAGTTACAGAGACAACACATATATACAAACAAAAATGATTTTAAAGCAGACACCAGGTAAACTTGTATTCTTAACATACGGTATATCTACTTTGCCTTAATTAAGGGCAAATAAATGAATATATTATGTACATGTTTATTTGGGATTTATTTTTCTCTTACCTATAAATTTTTTCTATGAAAAATGTTTAAAGTTTTACAGTTAAACTAGATCTAATTTTACAGTGTTTGAATATCCTTTCCCTCTTTGAAGTTAGTTTTGCATTTTGTATTTATGTAAATATTATTCATGAAGGTTGTCATTCATTCTATATATATATATTTAATGTAATTTGTTTCTAAAGATTAAAGTGTGTCAAAAGTTTTTTTTTTTATTTTAGTTTAACTAAATAAAATTATAACCTTAAACTTTACAACAAAAACAGGAAAAGTTTGAGCAGCTTTGAGGTACCGGGAAAGACTTTAAGCTGAAGATTACATTTGAATTGAATCTTGAAGGAAACCATGGATTACAAGCTATAGAGAGAAGTGAGTGAGGAAGTGAGTGAGAAGTGAAGTGAGAAGGAAGAATATTCTAGGCATGGGGGACAGCAAATAAAAAGACACAAAGATGGGAGATGGAACATCATAGGCGAAGAACATGAAGTATGCCAGTGTGGCCAAACCATAGAGTAGATGGAGAGTAGAAATATCTAAGAAGGCTGGAAAGGTAGGCTGTGGTCAGGCTGTGTAGAACTCAAAAAGTCCAAAAGAGGAGTCTTATTTATTCTTGAGGTAATGGGGGCTCTTAGAGTTTATTGAATTGGGGACAGGGAAGGGAAGGTGTCTTGTTCAGATCTATACATTTTTGATTGAAGGCATACAGGTAGGAATTTGGATTTGAACCTAGGTTCTCTCTACCTATAGACCCTATATAATCTTTTCTTTCTACTACATCCCATCTTTTCTCTTAAATTCTATTAAAAAGCACTAAGTAAGCACCTTCTGTGTACATAGTTCCATAATTGGTACTGGGGACACAGAATAATCCTAACTGAACTGAGAATACAGTTTAGTGCTCCAGGAAGACAACATTCACAAGTAATTAACCAAATTGGAAAATGGGAAGCTGTGTGGTGTCTGGCATAGAACATTGGATATCAAGTCAGAAAGCCTGAGTTTAATCCCAGTTTTGCTAATTACTAATTACCTCACTTTTGGGGCTTCATTTTTTTCATGTGTAAAAAGAGGATGTTGGACCATTTGTGTCTAGCAGTCAATGAGTCTAGGTTGATCTGAAGAGCCATAAATCAGAGGTATTCAATATATGGTTAGGAGGTATCATTGACCTGTAAAACTCCACAGTGTGGCTGAACCAGATTGAAATGTAATTGGAAAATATTTAACAAAATAAAAAAAGACAATAAACACAGATTGAATTAATATGTGTTTTTTTTTAAATTTGTGGCCCTCCCTTAAATATGAGGTGTTAGCTGCTTCTGTTTCTAGTTGAATTTGACCCTCCTGCCATAGTTTAAACCTTAGAGCCTAGAAATGGAAGGGATCTCAATGCAAGAATCCCTTCTACAGCCTCCCTGGAAGGGGATCAAACAGGCTCTACTTAAATGCCTCCATCCTGAACATGGTATGAACATCCCACACTCCAGTAATCTCCAGTACTTTCCTATTATCTCAAGGTTCAGATAGTAACTCCTGTTTAGAATCCTCCTTTTCAGACAAGACAATTTTCTCTAACTGAAAGGGGATTCTTGCCCATACCTCACTCTGTACATACATTTGTGTTATTAGTCATCCTTTGATGGATACACATCTAGTCCCCCTCATCTGCCATCAGATTGATTATAACAATCACACACACTCCTATTTGGGGACTTCCACAGAATCCTCCTTGGAGCAGGAATTCCTTCCTGACAAATATTCACAGAACTCTGGGATAGAAGAGCTCTCTAACTCCCAAAGCATCCCACTCTACTTGTGGATGGCTTCAATTGTCAGAAACTTTTTCCTTATGTTAAAATGATATCTATTCCAAATTCAGGCCTTGATAATTCCTCAACCCATCCCTGAGCCAAAGCAGATCTGTGATATTCAAACCACCTGCCCAAAGGGGTGTTATATAGAAAACTTTGTAAACCTTAAAGTACCACACGTGCAGAGGTTAACAGTGATCCACTTAGAGCCAGAAAGACTCGAGTTCAAATACTGCTGCTTATATCTACTAGATGATCCTGGGCAAGTCATTCAATCTCTTTCAGCCTAGGATTGTTGTGAAGATCAAATGAGAATATAGGTATGTAGACATGTATATGTGTGCATGTAAATATTGCCTTGCAAATGGGAAAAAACTTTATGAATGCTAGCTATTTTTAAAATGTTGAGTTAGTCTTACTCAAAAGGAAGGGATAAAATAAAAGAAGTGGTAGAATAGCATGGTATATTGAGACTATATATTCATATGAGTAAATCCACAAACCAGCATAAAAAACATAATGAAGAGCTTTTGGATAAGGATTCCTGGAGGGAGAAACAGAAACAGTATTGTTATAGGCCATATTATAGATAGCCTGGCCAGAAGGAAGTACTGGATGATAAATTCTGGAAGCAGATCATAAAGCTGGCATGGAAGTGCCATCTTCCCCCTTCCCGTCCTCTCCCCCTTCCCCTCCTCTCCCCCTTCCCATCTCTGTCTCTGTCTCTCTATGTCTCTCTTCTCTCTCTCCCTCTCTCCCTCCCCCTCTCTGTATCTCTCTGTCTCTCTCTATCTCTCCCTCTCTCCCTCCCCCTCTCTGTATCTCTCTGTCTCTGTCTGTCTCTTCTCTCCCTCCCCTTCTCCCTCTATCTTTCCTTCTCTTTCCCCCCTCCCTATCTTTCTCTTTCTCTCTCTTTCCCACTTCCCCCCTCTCACTCTCCTACTGCCCTCCCTCTTCCTCCCTTCCCCCACCTCTTCACCCCATCTCTATCTTGTCTGTTTCTCTTTGCCAAAAATACAGAAATTGATGAATTCTTCATGTGGAGGAAGTAACAAGAACTGCTATTTTGAATCTGGTTTTGATCAATAAAGAGGAATTACTTGCCACAGAAGAAATCCTGGGAATGTTAAGAGGAAGAAAACATCTCATTCTAAAATTCATGATAAGGCAGGAAATTATGGGCATACTATATTGAAAACCTGAGAAATCATACCAAGTATCAGCTTTTGGGGAAGGAATTTTTACCTGGGTGTAGAGGGCCACAGATAGTGGGAGAACTCTGGGTGAGATATAAAACCCTTCAGCTCAGAGGGGACCTGCTGACAGTGTCCCCATCTCCCCTAAGGGCTCTCAGTTTTTCTGAGAAGTCTGGGGCTGTGACAACCTGTGTTGTGATTAAAGCAGAGTGATACCGAGTGGCAGAGAGATATTTACACATAATAGCAAGTAGTTTATGTGGTCCCGCATGCACAGTAGGGTGCTATGGTTATATAAGGGTATTAGGGTATATAAGGCTGAGAGAACTTGGAATAAATGGACTCCATGTTTGACCATCCACGTGAGTCCTGCCTCTTCACTCCTAAGACCACGGACTTGGGCTGGTCCAAGAACCTCCAGAGAGCTAGTCTGGACACAACACCTGGGGATAGATTTAAGCTGATAGTAGATTTCAGGTTAGATTTCACTTAAGATAGATTTCATAGCATCCATGAACTTGTATGAGAAAAAAGATTACATCATTATTTTTATAATTGATTCTTTATTATTCAAAAGCAGTATTTTGAAAAGAGGCTCATAATGTTTCATCAAACTATGGAAACAGCTCATGACACAAAAAAAAATGGTTAAATACCTCAGTTCTAGGATAAAAGAGGCCTTAGAAACTGTCAAGTCCAGAACCCTGATTCTGTGAAAATGAACTTCAAAACATTGCTCAGAGTAGAGAGAATTATCGAAAGAGAAAGAGGAATTAACTAATTTTAAGTTAGTATTTTTCAGGACTGGAGTTTTAGGATTCGGGTTTCTGATTTCTCCACTAAGGGAATGAATATGTAGAGTGATTGAAAGTCTGTTAAACTCCTTGATTCCAGGGATTGCTTTTTGTGTTGCTTGCATCTGTGTTCTATTAACACAAGGCCATACTTAATAAGACTTAATAAATTCTTAATAACATTTAATAAGTGCTTGATGACTTGACTAAACCAGAATTTCAGGAAAACATTTGACAGTCTCTCATGCTACTTTAATAAAAAAATAGAATATAGGCAATCATACATGTATAATGTATTTAGAAATGCTTGACTAACAAGACTCAGAGTAGTGATTAATGATTTTTCTACATTGACCATTGCAAAACTTTTTTTTTTGTTCCAAGCTTTTCCCCTCCTTCCCCCCACCCCCCACCCCTAGATGGCAGGTAATCTAATACATGCTAAATATGATAAATTATATGACAAATCCAAGATATGTATACATATCTATACAGTTATCTTACTGCACAAGAAACATCAGATCTAGAAAGAGAGAAGAAAAAAAAAACAACCTAAGAAGGCAAACAAAATGCATGGAAATATTCACAGAAAGCATTAAAATGCTGTGTTGTGGTCCACACTCAGTTCCCTCAAGCCTCTCTCTGGATGTTTATGACTATCTTCATCACTGAACAATAGGAACTAGTTCGAATCACATCATTGTTGAAGAGAACCATGTCCATCAGAATTGATCATCGTATAGTATTCTTGTTGCCATGTATAATGATCTCCTGGTTCTGCTCATTTCACTCAGCATCAGTTCATGCAAGTCTCTCCAGGCCTCTCTGAAATCGTCCTGCTAGTCGTTTCTTACAGAATAATAATAATCCATAACATTCATATACCATAATTTATTCAGCCACTCTCCAATTGATGGGCATCCATTCAGTTTCCAGTTTCTAGCCACTACAAAAAGGGCTGCCACAAACATTTTTGCACATGTGGGGCCCTTTCCCTCCTTTAAAATCTCTTTGGGATATAAGCTCAATAGAAACACTACTGGGTCAAATGTGCCATAGAAGTTTGCCTTTGACCTGGGTCTACTTAATGTTTTTAACAATGATTTGGAGGTCAGCATAAATAATAGACTTAGCTAGAGGGGATCTTAGAGGTTCACTGGTTTACCTCTTTCATTTTACAACTGAGGAGCAAAATATTTAAATGGTCACACTGGTGGTAACACAGTGGGAATTTGAACTGGGAACCTGTGGCTCCAAGTGCAGTAGTTTTTGTTTTTGTTTTTGTTTTGGTAAGGCCATTGAGTTTAAGTGACTTGCCCAGGATCAACACAGCTTAAGTGCTAAATGTTTGCAGCTGCATTTGAACTCAGGTCTTCCTGACTGGCTGCACTAGTTCAATAGTCTTTCTATTAGACTACGTTTCTTCTTTGGATTCTCCCTCCTTGAGTATTTTCAAGCAGGAACCAGAAGACTAGTTATGGGATATGTTAGAATCGGAATTGTTTTCATGAATGGGTTGGACTAACAGGCTTCTGAGGTCTTTTCTAACTCAAATTCTGTGCTTCTCATTCTGTAAATTAAATTGAATGACAACCCTAAGAGTTAACCTAGTCTTGGCTGCACTGACAGAAGCCAAACTTCCAAAATTTGGAAGATATTTTAAAGCTGCCTTCTCCCTGGGTGATACCTCAGCCAAAATCTTGTGTTCCATTCTGGGTATCATATTTTAGGGAGTTTAACAAGCTTAAGTGAGTTCCCTCCCAGCTGTGTTTCCGACTTTCCCAACTTTGCTGCCATAGTTCAGCTGTTGTTTTACTCCTGAATTTTCTCAGGTATCTCAGTTCTTATCCTGTTATCTCCATCCTCCTTTGTGGCCTTCTCACATTGGAAAATCCTTCTCCTATTTGTCACTCCCTCCCAAGGCCTACATTTTGGGAAGCTGCCCAGCCCCCTCCCCCCCCCCCGTTTCATTTTTGACTCTGTGTCAGACTTTGCAGATTCTAAAACTCTTTCTCCCTTTTGTGTATTGTCCTCCCCGACCAAAGCATTAGCTCTTTGAAGGGAGGGACATGCTTACTTGTATTTGTATCCTTGGCACTTAACCCAGTACCCAGACCATAAATGCTTGCTGTCTCTTTGCCTACCTGTCAGAGCAGGGTGCCGAAGACTGTAAAAACACTAAAAAAATCAAGATGGAGGAAATAATGACATATAAGATGGACAGGGGAAGGATGTCAGAGGGACATGATATTCATCCTCCAGTGTTTGTGGGCTTGTTAGATGGCAGAGAGGTTAGACTTATCCTGTTGGGCCCCAGCAGGAAAAATTAGTAAGGAGCATCAGAAGTTGAAGAAAGGAATATTGGGGATTGGGGAAATTCAAGTGATTCCCCAAAGTAATACTCTTCTTCTGGAGAGAACGGGTTCTGCCTGATTGGAAGTCTGTAGATTTAGGCTGGATAACCCAGATATTGGCCACACTGAATTGATGAAGGAATCTCATGGCTAGAGGAGCCCTGGGTGTGCAAATGGTCCAACCTGACCTTAAACAGAAATCCTCCTACACACTGACCTCAAGATCTCTGCAAATCCATAAGTCTGGGATTTTGCAATCTAAGTTTCTGTGAGTCCCAGTCCAGGGCTTTTTTTTTTTTTTTTTGCTACCCAACTGAACTGTGTCTACAACTTCTTCCCCTGGGAGGAGAAAATGCTGAAGCAGTCCTCGCCTATCCTTACATGCCCTTTTCTGGCCTCCTGCCTCTACATTGAGGGAAAAGGCCCAGGCTATTTATTCTCACATCTAGGAAAGGAATCCACCCAGCCTTTGAGCTCCTTAGAAAGAGGTAGTCTACTAATATACACATTTGCCTATGTTGTCAGTCCAGCTAAATATGAAAATGGGAGAACATCTCTTTATACCAAATGGGAGGTTAGCAGTCTTGTTTGCCATCCATAGGAATGAGGCACTCAGTTCCCTAGAATAATAGCTCACATTTCCTTAGCTTTTTGAGGCTTACAAAGTACTTTAACCCTATTAGGTAAGACATAAATATAATAAAAGCTAGAATTTATAGAGTACTTCAAAAGTTCCATGTTGTCCCATGTGAGCCTCCCAATCCTCCTGTGAGGTGGGTGCTATTATCCCCATTTTACAGATGAGAAAACAGTCTCAGGTCCAAGGAAATAGTAAGGCTAGCTTACTCACTAGCAGAGGGAGGATTTCAACTTTAGCCCTCTGTCTAGTGTGCCTCCTAGCCGAATCTGTTATCCCCAAATTACAAAGCAAGAAACTGAGGTACAGTGAGGGAAAGGGTCACATGGTCAATGTAAGAGTCAGTTCTTGAACTTGAAAACTGTGATTAAAAGTAAGAAGTCCTGAGTTCTAGTCTCAATTCCTTTATTGTGCAACTTTAGCATGAGCCTTAGCAAGTAGCCAAACTCTCATCCATGAAATGGGTATTAAATTTCATTCATTCATTCATTCAATAGGCATTATTATGTTTCAGGTACTATGTCTTAGATTCTGAAAATATAAAGACAAAAATGAAAATTATCTTATTTGATCTTTACAACATCCCTAGGAAGTAAGCACTATTGCTATACCCATTTTCAGATAAGGAAACTGAGGCAGATAGTAGTTAAGTGACAGAGCTGATAAATATCTGAAGCTAGATTGGGTCACCTAGTTATTTTAATCGTCCCTTCTAGCCTTTCCTTATAAGATCAAATCAGATGATACATTATCAAAAACCCTGAACTATCTCATTTGATCCTCATAACAACCCTGTAAGGTAGGTCCTGTAATTATCTCCATTTTACATGTGAAGAAACTGAGGCAGACAGAACCAAAATGACTTGCTCAGGTCATAAACTAGTGAGTGCCTGAGGTTTCATTTGAATTCAGATCTTCAGGAATCCAGGCCCACTCTTATCTTCTCTAGCAGCTTACCCTCAATAACTGAAAGGGCACATGCAGAGGAAAGAACATTGGGAGTCAAAGATTCTGCTCTTGAATTTTGGCTGGTAGAGGAGAGTTTGACTTTTGGCAAAAATCCTCAGCTTCTCTGAATCTCATTTTCCTTAAAACCCGTCACAATCTGGCTCCTGCCTGCCTGACACTCTTGGTTTATTGAATGTCCTTCTCTTTCATATGCATTTTGTTCCAGCCAAACTAGTTTATTTGTTATTATAAATAATAGAGGTAAAAACCTAGGGTTTATTTTTCTTTATTTTTTTATTAGACAATTGGGGTTAAGTGACTTGCCCAGGGTCACACAGCCAGGAAAGTGTTAAATGTCTGAGGCCAGATTTTAACTCAGGTCCTCCTGACTTCAGGGTTGGTGCTCCATCTACTGTACTGTCTAGCTTTTTCTTAAGTACAGGTTCAGAAGGTAGAAAAACAACCCTGAACACAGATTAGGATTCTAACAAGACTTTTTATAAATAAAAATTATATCAGAGAGACAGAGAAATCATTTTTGACATATAGCAGTATTGTATGTCCTCTTAGGCCATAAAAATTAACCTCAGTTTGGAATGCCTACTCCATAGACAACAAGCTTTTTTTCATCTTAAATCTTTTCTTTTCCCACTCCTTCCATCTTCTAGCTATGACTGAAATCTGGCTCCTCCCATAACACAGTCTCTCCTGCATCCTTTTTAGTACTGGCTTCATCTTCACTCATTTTTTCCTTCGACTCAGTGGCTGAAGTGGGAGAGTTGGGATACTCCTTGTTCCCCATTGTTACTTCCAGGTTCTACCCCTGACTCCATTTAGTAACCTCTTCCTTTAAGAGTCATGCTGTTTACATTTACAACTCAATTAAAATTGTGGTAACTGTTGTCTACAAGCTTCCAGGTCATTCCCCTTCCTTCCTCAATAAATTTTTCTCTCCTCCCCAACTCTTGCTCTCATGATAGTGGATATCATATTGGCTCACTCTCAAATGCCCTAAAAACTCAGTTCTTCAACCTATTAACCGAACTATACACTGCCACCTGAACTCCCCCTCACTGGGAGTCTTTAAGCAGAAGTTGAATTGCCACCAGGGAATGTTGCATGAGATTCTTGTTAAGGTACAAGTTAAACTGAATGAACTCTGAGGCCCCTTCCAGTGTGGGATTTTCTTTCTGATTTAGAGGACCCTAGGATTCAAGGAAAAATATAATTGCTTTTAAATATGAGTCCATAAGTAAAAGCTTAGCTTTGTGAAATTTTAGTAATAGATTGACCCTCCTCCAAAAAAATCTCCCTTAATTCAGATTATTCCATTAGAATGTATTTTTTTTATTAAAGCTTTTTATTTGTATAACATATGTATGGGTAGTTCCCCAACATTGATCTTTGCAAAGCTTTCCATTACAAATTTTACCCCCAGTCCCCTCCCCTCCCCTAGATGGCAGGAAGTCCACTACATGTTAATAATGTTGAAATGCTTGAGAAGTTATGCAAGAAAAATCCTATCTACAAGAGAAAAAAAAAGAATCAGAGAAAGGCAACACAATGCAAGCAAATGTCAATAGAGATCATGAAAATGTTACGTTGTGGAACATATTTCATTTCCCTCTCTGGGTGTATATGGTTTTCTTCAGTGAACCATTGGAACTGGTTTGAGACAATTCTTTGTTGCAGAGAGCCATGTCCATCAGAATTGATTATCATGTAATACTGTTGTTGCTGTGTATGATGATCTCCTGATTCTGCTCGTTTCACTCAGCATCAGTTCATGCAAGTCTCTCCAGGCCTCTCTGAAATCGTCCTGCTGGTCGTTTCTTACAGAGCAATAATATTCCATAACATTCATATACCATAATTTATTCAGCCACTCTCCAATTGATGGGCATCCCTTCAGTTTCCAGTTTCTAGCCACTACAAAAAGGGCTGCCACAAACATAGAATGTATTTTAAAAGGATTTTTTGCCCTCCAATTTCTCCTGAGCTTTTCCTTGCAGACTCAGTTATTCCTACTGTTGTTCATGAGGACTCATGCTTCAAATAGTAGTATTATTGGTCAGAAGAAAAACTATGGGACACTGATCCTGGAAGGATCACAGAGTAAAGCTATTGTTGTAGAGCCTCCCCATGGCACAGTAGAGTCACATTTGGGCTCAAGTCATACTTCATGTTCTGGTTCATTGTGTAACCATGAACAATTCATTTTCCTCATATAGATAAAATAAAATAATAAATACATTTATAAAATAAATAAAAACATTTTCAACTGGAGTCAAGCACCACAAGCCATGTCCTGGTCTGAATGAGCTTCCTCAGTTGAGGGGGCAGGAAAGATAGGCAATAGACAGATCACTGTTGGGTAAGTTGCCTAACATAGAACTAAAGGGGGAAGTGGAGGAGCTCACCCTAATCTGCCATCCACTAGCTTCCTAATTCAATGAAGCTGGTCATATGGTGAGAACACAAGATAAAACAGTCAGTTTATAGGGTCTATCAGTAACCTCATGATGTTAGGAGCACACAAAGAGCAGGCCTCTGAAACATTGCATGGACTTCCTGTGGGGAGCATGAGTAAAAGTTGTTGTGGATGGGCAGGAATGGATGGCTGTGATCATCAGCAATGCAGGAAATATACACATTGATGAGCTCACAGACTCACTGGAGTAAATAATAAAACATGCTTACTAACTAAGGACTGCAAGCACTGTGAATATCATCTAAATTTGATACCCACAGGTTAATGAACTGTGGCTCTCATCAAAGTGTGCTTCTACTCTAAGATTACTTTCAATCTAGACTTCTATGGTTCTGTTTCAATAACTCACCTTTCCAAGAAAATACCCCCACAAGATGAGAGCAGCAATCAACCCATACTGACCCAAACCATGCTGAGAGAGACCTAGTTATTGTTTAATAAACCCAGGTCCCCAGAGATGATCATAGTCCTTCTGGGGTAGTTGCCAGCTGTGGTAGAGTGTAATGGAAAAAATATCTGGACTTGTCTGGAATTGGAAGACTGATACGGTAGGGAGTAATGGAAAGAGGTCTGGATTTGGCATCCAAGTACTTGAGTTTTAAACCTGGCTTAGCCACTTACTGTCTATCAGGCAATTCACTTTACTCCTCTGTGTCTCAATTTTCTCAAATATAAAATGGGGGGAGATATAGGAAAAACAGGGAATAGAGGTATCAATTAGATGATTTCAAAGATGTCTTTAAGCTCTCAAGCTATGATTCTATGATTACCACTCATGATCTTATGGGTAACATGAAAAGTTCTGATTGAGAAAGATAACAGAATTGACAGAATGATCTAATGAACTTGACCTCAGGAGTTCAGAGTGTCAAATTCCAGATTTGGTTTGAGTATGTTTGGATGGAAAGATCCTAAGTATTGTGATCTTGGCCTATGGAGCACAGTGCACAAAGTTAGAGATTTAGTTTTAGTAAAAGATTAGGAGAAAAAACCAGTCTGGGATTGAGTTCAATTCCTTTATTTTGAATAGGCACACTTAATTAGTTTGCTTTTGTAATATTATTTTTGTATTTGTTTATATATTTTTCTTTCTCTTGTGAATGAACCCAAGAAAATTCATTCTTGTGGTCTAAAAGGAAGGACATAAACATTTATTAAACACCTACTATACCAGGCATTGTGCTAAGCATTTTACAAATATTATTATTATTTGAACTTCACAACAACCCTGAGTCATATAATAATGGCTGTTATTATAGCCGTTTTACAACTTGGGAAACTGAAGTAGAGAGAGGTAAAGTGACTTGCTCAGGATCACACAGCGAGGAAATGTCTGAGGCTGGAATTGAATGTGGGTCTACCTGATTGTAGGCTCTATCCACTGTACCACCTACCTGGGACTAGATAGTGTCAGGGTTGGGGGAGATGGGAAAGGACAAAAAAGAATGCAGTGTGGGTACCAAAAACAGATGGAGAAGAGAGGCAAAGAAGGATCTGGGGCAGCAGAATTCTGAATACAGAGTGCTAAGCAGGTTCCTGAGTCAGGAAGGCTTAGAGATACTTGAGGGCTTCTGAGGGATCAAGGAAATTTAAAATTGACTGAAAGATGAAAACTGAGGATGACAGTAAAAATCCCATGGATCTGTTCCAAGAAGAGAAGCTATAACAAAACTGAAAGCAAAAATAGTTAAAAAAAAAAAGAATGAAACAAGGAACTGGGTTTTTCTTCTTTTGGGGGGAAGGCAGGGATAAATAAGCCATTGGCTAACTTGATTTGAAAAAAAACAAAAAATCAAAAAACTAAATTACCAGTATAAAAATGACAAAGATGAATTCACAAGCAGTGAAGAAGAAATAAAAGAAAATTAGAAGCTATTTTGCCCAATTACATGACAATAAAACTGACAGTTTAAGTGAGATGGATGAATATTTACAAAAATATAAATTTTCCATATTAACAGGATAGGAAGTAGAGGATTTAAATAACCTTATCTTAGAAAAAGAAATTAAACAAGCTATAAATGAATTCCCAAAGGAAAAAAAAAGAAAAGCAAGAACCAGATGGATTTAGAAGTGAATTCTATCTATTCTAAACTATTTCTTTCCAAACTTATCCTATCCTGAATATTTAAAGAATAATTAATTCTAATACTGCATAGACTATCTGAAAAAAATAGAAAAATAAAAACTCTAACCAAATTTCTTCTATACCCACAATGTAGTCTGGATATCTAAACCAGGGAAAGTCATAAAAGAGAAAGAAAACAATAGAATAATGTTCCTAATGAACATCGATGGAAAAAAAAAATTAGCACAAAGATTATCCTGTGACCAGAATGAACTTATATCAGGAATGCTGGGCTGGGTCAATATCAGGAGAATCATAACCGTAATTGATCATATCAATAACAAAAACAACCAAGAAATGGAATTCAGGAAGGTTAATACTAAGATGAACCCCTCTCCATAGCCCTGGTCTCCTAAGTATGTGGAATGGTGGAAATAAACTTTGATTATTTGAATGTAATGTTACACAGTGAGCAAACACTTACTGCCTTTGGATCCATTGAACATTTCAACTTTTAGGAGCTTCTATTTCCTTGTATGTAAAATGGGAATAATAAACCCTACCTAAATGGGTTACCTGAGGGAATTGCTGTGCAAACCTTAAAACATTATGCAAATATGAGTTACTATTATCTTGTGAGGGTTGCTATAAGAAAATACTGTATGAATTATGGGTTACTAAAATTTTCAGACACAACTATAGCACAGCTGAAGTAATACTGACTTTTAGAGTCAAAAGACCTATATTCAAATTCTTATTTTATTAGGCCACTTATTATTTATTGTTAATAAGTGTGTGACTTTGGAAAAATACCTTTACTTCTCAGACCTCACCTTTCTCATCTAGAAAAGGGAAAACCTAAAAGCACTACAGAAATTGTAACTATTACTAAGATTGATTTTCCAGCAGTTGACAAATTTTTATTTAAAATTTGACTGGTGGCTTCTTCGACCATGGGTAAGTTCTCTTTCCATTCTCTGGACCTTCTATTATCTTCTGTAAAAGCAGAGGGTTAATGTTTTCTGAGCCCACTTCCCACTTAAACATTCTGCTTGAACTCTTCTTTGGCTGACTCCTGTAGAAGTTACCCAAAGCTTGATGACATAGTGTGGTCTTTGAGGAGATTAAATTAATTCATCTAGTTCAGTTGAGCAAACACTTAATAAGCACACACTGTGTGTTCAGATGAGAGGTACAAAATTTAGATAAAATCAGGCTCTTGAAGTCTTGGTACATTATTGGCCAATAAGATACAGACTCAGGGAACTATAATGTCCACAAAAAAACACCCCCCCAAAAAAGGATAAAGGCATTTGTGGGGGTGGGGATAATGTCGGGGTGGGATGGAATGGAAGGCAGTATAAGCAAAGAACTTGATGCCTAGATAGGAGAACAGTGATTTGTCCAGGATCACCAAGGGAGTCACTGGCCCAATTCTAAATAAAGATTTGTGGATGGAGAAGGAAATAGCTATGTGAATTTAGAGGAAGAAAATTTTTAGTGAGTGGATTAATTGCAGAAAGTAACATTTAAATTGGCATTTAGAAAAGAGAAAAAGCTTAAGCAAAGGCCATAGGTATCTTGCTAAGTTTGTGACTTAGATGCTACTATTTATTGTCCTCCTTTTACAGTTAAGGAAACTGAGGCAAACAGGTTATCCAAGGCACAGAGCTAGCACGTATCTGAGGCTGGATTTGAACTGAGTCCTTCCCGAGTCCAAGCCTGGTTCTCTATCTACTGTGCTACCAGCTACTTCCAGAGTCATGGTTCCTAATAATAAGTAATCCATTTTTATTTATGCATAGAGTACATGGATAAAAGAGAATCATAAATTTAAGTCTGGAAGAGGCCTTGGAGGTCATCTGGTCAAATCCACTCATTTTTCTTAAAGTTTTGTCAAAGTCCTCTATTCTTATATCCCAGAGAAACCAGGCTGCCATCCAGCAAACTTATAATAAAGAAAGTTAAAATAAATTTATAATAAGCATAAAATAAATAATATAAATCAAATAATAACATAAGGAATAATAAAGAAAGAAAAAGTTAAAACAAAACCAATTGATACAATGCATCTGAAAGTCTGCACTCAAGGTCCTCCCATGCCCCAGTCAAAAGAAGTGGATTATCTAAGGTCCCACACCAAGTGGTGGAGCCAGACTTCAAACCCACATCCTTTGACTTCAAATCTGCCCCTCCTTTCTTTGAACCATGATGTTTGAATGTAGTTGGAGCTAGCCACATCACATTGTGGAGCACTCTGAATGCTGGCCAGAGATGCTTTTAAAAAGTCATCTTCGAACCCTCACTTATACTTGCTCCATTTTTTTTTGTTTGTTTGTTTTTAGTTTTCAACATTTACTTTTATAATATTTTGATTTCTATTTTTTCTCCTTCCCTCCTTTCCCAAGATGGTAAGCAATCTGATATGGATTATCCATGTATATTCACAGTAAATTTATTTCCACGTTAGTCACATTGTGAAAGAAGAATCAGAAAAAAAGGGAAAAACCACTAGAAAGAAGAAAAAAAATTAAAAAATGAAAATATTATGCTTTGATCCACTATTCAGTCCCAATAGTTCTTTCTCTGAATTGGATAGCATTTTCCTTCCCAAATCTACAATAACAATTTTAAAAAGCTGGGGATGGAAGGAACCATGATATTTTTATATCTATATTTATATTTATATCTACACACACATATATACTACATATATATATATATATGCAGAGTATTTATTTTTCTCAATAGCATTTTATTTTTTCAATTACATATAAAGATAGTTATCAACATTCATTTTTGTAAGCTTTTGAGTTTCCAATTCTTTCTCCCATTACCACCCCCTTAAGACAGCAAGCAATTTGATGTAGGTTATACATGTACAATTATTTTAAACACATTTCCATAAAATTCATGTTGTAAAAGAAAAATCAGAATAAAAGGGAAAACCATAAGAAAAAAAAAACAAATGAAATTAGTATGCTTCGATGCACAATCAGTCTTTACAATTCTCTCTCTGAATGTGGATGACATTTTCTACCCCCCAAGTCTATTGGAATTATTTTAGATTACAGCATTTCTGAGAAGAGCTAGGTCGGTCACAGTTGATCATCACACAATATTGCCGTTATTGTGCTCACTGTTCTCCTGCTTCTTCTCACTTCACTCAGCATCAGTTCATGTAAAACTTTCCAGGCTTTTCTGAAATCGGCCTGATCATCATTCCTTATAGAACAGTAATGTTCCATTACTTTCATGTACCATAATTTGCTCAGCCATTCCCCAAATGATGAATACGTCCTTGTCCCGATATCTGAGCTCTTATTGAACCTCTTCATTTCTAACTTCACAACATCTCTCTTAAACATCCGCTCAAACAGACACTACCCTCTGATTACATCACTCTCCTTTGGACCTCTGCAGTAGTCTCCTAACTGGTCTCCTTGCCTCCAGTTTCTCCCCCACTTAGCTACCAAAGTAATTCTCTTCAAGTGCAGGGCTTACTGTGTTACTCTTCCCCTTTATAAACTACAGTGGCTCCCTATTACCTCTAGGATCAACTAGGAGACCCTCTGGCATTTAAAGTTCTTCATAGCCTGTCCCTTTCAAGTCTTATATTTTATTCTCTCTACACACTCTTCAATCCAGCCACCCACACCTCTTTGTTGCTCTTCTCACACAGACATCCTCCATCTGTTTGGTACCTTTCCAATGGCCCTCTCCTATGCTTGGGATGCTGACTCTCACCTTTTGCCTCCGACCTCCCAGCTCCCTTCAAGACAAAACTTGAATCCTACCTTCTGCCAGAATAATTTTCTAGTCCTTTTCCAGATGCTAATCCCTATCCTCTATTTACACTGTGTATATTTTGTGTGTACAAAGTGATTTTCATGTTCTTTCCCCTAATTGCCTTTTTGCCTTTCTTTGAATCCATAGCACTTAGCTCAGTGTCTGTCATATACTTAAGTGCTTAATAAAATAAATATTAAATGATTTTATGAAGCTTATATGTCTCCCCCACCTAAATTATAAACTTCATAAAGTCATGCTGCCTCCAAGAAACCTGGGTTCCCACTTATTCACCATTGTATCTGGAGAGCTGACAGGCTGTCAGTGAGTCAATAAACATTTATTAAGTATTTACTATGTGCCTAGAATTGTGCTAAGTGTTGAGGATACAAAGAAAGGTTAAAAAAGATAGTTCCTACTCTCCAGGAAAGGCAGCTGAGTTGCCCATTGATTAGAGTGCAGGATTTGCAGTCAGGAAGACTTATCTTGCTGAGTCAAAATCTGACTCAGCAAGTTATTTGCTAGCTGTGTGACCCTGAGCAAGTCACTTCACCCTGCTTGCTTCAGTTTCTTCATCTGTAAAATGAGCAGGAGAAGGAAATGGCAAAGTACCTCAGCATCTTTGCTAAGAAAGCTCCAAAAGGGTCATGAGGAATAGGACACAACTGAAAATGAATGGATAACAAAAACTTTCCAGGAGCTCAGAGACTCTTTATATGTACACATTATGGATAAGCCAACTATATAAAGAATAAACTTTGAATATTTTGAACTTTTAAAACTTGACTTTGAAATTCCCATGTTAGAAAGAAAATATTTCAAGCAACAAGAAAAAAAACAATTAAAATACTTCAGAAAACTAATTTAACAAGATCTAGCAGCATTTACATTAAAAATTATTAAATCTTGGTTGTTGTTATTGTTTGTCCTTCGTTCTCCAAGAGAACTGTGACATCAGGGAGGAGATGCCATGACATGCAAGTGACTTGGATTTAAGTGAGGAAGGCTGTGCTAGGTCACCTGTCTCACTTTCCCCTCCAGAGCCATCTGGATATAAATCAGGAAGGCTAGAGATGGCCCTGGATGCAGTTGGAGACCTCAGCCTTTTTAAGCTAAGATATTCAACAACCTCTTCTCTTCTCTTCTCTTCTCTTCTCTTCTCTTCTCTTCTCTTCT
>JAJPUD010003660.1:197314-215054 GCA_023553655.1 Myrmecobius fasciatus | reverse complement strand
CTTCTCTTCTCTTCTCTTCTCTTCTCTTCTCTTCTCTTCTCTTCTCTCTTCCTCTTTTCTTCCTCCTGTCAACATAAGATATCACAACCTTACTTATTGGTTCTTTGACCAAAGTAATGTAAATTTTGATCACTGAAATGTCTCAAGCTATCTTAGGGTTTTGGGGGTAGGACCAGGCCTTAAACCCAAATTACTCTGGCTCTGTGATTGACCAACAATAGATCCCCATTACTTGCCGAGCCTTAATCACTGAATGGGTACAAACTCTGTCAAATTGAGATCTTAATTTAAAAGGACCAAGATCTCCCATTTCATTCAGGGCCATCTACAGTCTTCTTGATCCAAATCTGGCCACTGGACCCAGTTGGCTCTGGAGGGGAAAGGAGGCAGGTGACCTTGCACAGCCTCCCTCACTTAAATCCAACTCACCTGCATGTCATAGGTATCATCTTCCTCATGTCACGGTCCTCTTGGACAACAAAGGACAAGCAACAGTCTCTGTGAGTAGGAGTAGAGATTGTCCCCAAGTGGAACTTCTCTGGGCAGCCAAATCCTGACATGACTTTCCGTAAGCCCTCATGGCTAACCGGATCACAGGCCCTGGTCCGATCGACAAACGTTGTTTCCAGGCCTCTGTCCTGGAGTCGTTGGGCAGCAAACCCCATCTTTATTGACTGTTCCTCTACCCCTTCTGCAGCCAGACTGACCCTCAGGTAGGTGACCTTCCAGGTGTAGGAGGAGCCCATTAAGGAGGATTCTGGCAAGAATCTTGCCAGCAATGACTAAGAAAGAAGCTCTTCCCCGTCCATGGTCACAGGACGGTCTGTTCCCTTTATTTTTAGAGAGATGGACAATGAACGCATCCTTTAACTCCAAGGGTATAACCCCCTCTTGCCAAATGATCTGTCAGCTTTTTTTTAATTTTAAAGCTTTTTATTTGCAAAACATATGTATGGATAATTTTTCAACATTGACCCTTGTAAAGCTTTCTGTTACAAAATTTCCCCCCCGCCCCGAGCCCCCACCCCTCCCCTAGAAAGCAAGAAGTCTTCTACATGTTAATTATGTTAAAATACTTGTCAATCAGCTTTTGAATGAACAGTGGGCCTCTCCATCTTACAGTCTCAGCTGGAACAGATATAAATATCCAAATGGCTCTTGGCAGAAAAAAAAAATGATTCCCCATTCCTCTTGTAGAAGGGGAGATCTTAGCTTGTACTGGAAGAGTCAGGAAGCCAGAAGACAAAGAAGTGTCACCCTGTGTAACCCCTCCTAAGCTTACAGTATCCATAGGCAACTCTAAGACTCCCGGTGGCAGAGAATCTGCTTGGAAACAAGGAGTTTCCTCTCTCAATAGGGAACTATCTCTGTACCCTGAAAAAAACCACATATCCAGGAACCGGTCAGTGGGAGTGGGTGGGGGGAGAAATGGAAGATGCATGTGGGCTAGGAGGTGAAAGTGAGCAGGAACTTAGAGAAGGGGTAGAGAACCTAGATAGATGAAGGGAGAAGGGAAATCATTGGAGGTTGGAAAACAGGAAAGGAGCAAAATAAATGCAATGACAGAGGAAATCAACTAGCCAAGGATGTCTTTTGATTTTTTTTTTTTTTTTCTTTTTGCTGAGGCAATTGAGGTTAAGTGACTTGCCCAGGGTCACAGCTAGGGAATGTTAAGTGTCTGAGGTCAGATTTGAACTCGGGTCTTCCTGACTTCAGGGCTGGTGCTCTAGCCACTGTGCCACCTAGCTGCCCCAAAGGGTGTCTTTTGAGAAGCAGAATTCCAGAACATAAGACAGATTTGGTAATAAGTCATTTATTTAGATCAGATTTTGTATAGCCTCTGTGTGTGTGTGTGTTTGTGTGACAGATATCTTCCCTCAATGATGTTTTTAAATGAATTAAATGCAAAGGAATAAAAAGGAAACAAATTATATTGAAATAAGTTATCAAATAAAAAGTAAATTGTCAAAATATATTTGAATTTTTTAAGTTTCATGTTTTTAAAAATGTTATAATTATTTTTATTTGTAAATGAGAAAAGTAAAATATTCCTAAAAAGAAAAGAAAAAGGTTCATTTTTTTTCTACCTTTTTTTTTTGTCTTGGAACAACTTCCCAAAGAACCTGGTGCACATTTTAGCTTTCTCATTTGATGGATAAGATAGCTAAGGTTCAGGAGATCATTATACACGGCAACAACAAGACTATATGACAGTCAATTCTGATGGACATGGCTCTCTGCAACAAAGAATTGTCTCAAACCACTTCCAATTGTTCAGTGAAGAAAGCCATATACCCCGGAGAGAGGGATGTGAAATGTGGACCACACCATAACATTCTCATACTCTTGATTGATGTTTGCTTACATTGGGTTTCCTTTATCTGATTTTTCTTTCTTGTAGATACGATTTTTCTTGCACAACAATGATAAGAGTGGAAATATGTATACATATATTCAATTTGTCAAGTATTTTAACATAATTAACATGTAGTGGATATCCTGCCATCTAGGGGAGGGGTGGGGAGTAGGGGGGGAAATTTGTAACAGAAAGCTTTGTAAGGGTTAACGTTGAAGAATTATCCATACATATTTTTGCAAATAAAATAAAATTTAAAAAAAAGCTAAGGTTCAGAAAGTTGAAGAAATCCACTTTCAGTCATACAGCTAATAAGGAGAAGAGCCAGAAATGAAACATATTCCCCCTAACTCTAGTTCCAGTAGGATTCTTTCTACTAAATCTTCCTACCAGTCTCAGGTCCAATAAGGGAAGGTGTTGAAAGCTAGGTAAGGAACACTAGATTAGATGCAGGAAGCAATAAGTGACCTCTTGTAAAATTTAGTGGAACCATATGATTAAAGCAATGTTGAAGGAAAAAATATGTCCCTTGGGTGGAAAACTAAGGAGAGCTCTAGAGGCAAACTGGATAGTCTGGATTAGGGTTATATTGGAGAAAACGAAGGGAGGGAGCTGTTTTTCCAGCTAGGGTTTGCTGTTCTGAAGTAGGGTGGACCTTTCTCAAGGGGTAGACTTTAGAGTTCATAAAATCTGAGAGGTAGAAGAGAATTTAGAAATAATCTAGCCCAACCCTAAAGTTACATGGCTAGTAAGTAATTGAAGTAACATCTGACCCAGGTTTTCTCTCTCCTGTACTCATACCAAAGTTTAAAAAGGGATCACAGATATTTCCACATTGGATCCTTGAGGTAGAAAGGGTAAGTGTATTATTATCCTCATTTTACAAATGAGGAGACTGAGACTCAGAGTGATTACTTGTCAGGTAAATCACTTAATCTGTAGCCTGTTGAAGCCATGATTTAAACCTCAGGATTTTTTGATTCCAAATTCAGTGTTCTTTCCATGAGTGAAAAATGCTTCTTGAACTTGTACTTCTTAATAAATTTAGCCGAACTTTAAACTGAAGATATAAAATTAATAATTTTGTCCTTGAGGGTTTTTTTTTTGTTCTCTAATTCAGTTCAAATCAACATACACTGATTAAATAACTGCTTTGTTTTAGGTCCAAAAATTACAAAATTTGAATAAGAGGCTCTGTCCTCACTTAGTCTACAATCTAGTAAAAACAGATAATGTTGACACAAACTTCTTGGAGTTGCCACTTGGTGAATTTAAAACTGCTTTCGTTGCATAGCTTGTAGGGCCTGGAGGCATCTTGGCAACCATCTATTCTAAAGCCTTCTTTTTATAGGCGTGGAAACCAAGAAATCACATGATTTGCCCAGGTTATAGAGTTAAGTAGTGACAAACTTAGGATCTAAATGCAGATCTGTTTCTGTGCCCTGGCTCAAAATATAGGGATGACATTTTCTTGGCAAGGGATGGAATGGCCTTAATGAGGGTTACTAGGAGTTTTGCAAATTGAAAAATAGAAAGTATTTTAAATTGGAAAAGGAAAGGGAGAGGAAGAAAACTGCTTGTGCATATCCACCAAGATAGATAACCTGGAAAAGTAAATAGAAAAGAGAAATAACAGTAAAGTCAGGAAATAGAATTCAAGAAAGGAGCCAGCAATAAAATCTACAGCCTCCAATCTTGAATCTGCTTGTAAATAAATCAACAAAGCATGTGCTGCTTAGCTATGTATGGGTGTGTTTATATATACACACAGAGGTATGTCCATATACACATTTATAAGTATGTATATATATGTATACATATATGTATATAATACATGTGTACTTATATATAGACATGTATATATATACATACACAGAAACAATTCACCTATGAGGATTGAGACTGTATTTACTTTTGCATTTTTATTTCTAGAACTTTGCACAGTGCTTGGTATATAGTAATAGCTTAATAAATGTTTTCCCCTCATTTATTCATTCATTCATTCATATGAAAAAGTCTAGCAACCCAAGAGGAAATATAGCAGAAAGCATTTGGATTGAGATGAATGCAATAGAAAGAGAGCTGCTGTTGTCCTAGGTATGCACAGATCCATGAGCTGGGTGTGCATTGGAGCATGCTGCAAACCACCTAGATAAAAAGAGAAATTAGATAAGGAATTCAGAAAACAGATAATAATCTTACACCGAAGCATGATATTGTAGGAGTGATAAGGGACTTCAATTATCTGAGTGTCTTTTAGATATTTTTTCCCTGCCAAGAGCAGAACAATTAAGTTATTTCTTACTTTGCTTGAACAAAAATTTCATTTCTCAAAAAGAGGAAGAATCAGTAAAAGGAACTTCTATTTTGGGTCGAATTCTCACCAGCGAGAAGGAACTGGTTGTTGGAATGGAAATAATAGGGAGCTTGTGGGAAAAGTAACCACTTCATCTCAGAGTTAGTGATAGAGCAAAGTTGGATAAAGTCTGACAGGCATTTAGATTTGGACAGAGAAGGGTTCAGAGAAAAGATAGGTAATAATAATGTTAATAAGTAATAATAGTAAGTCCCCAAATGGTCCAAAACTCTTAAGATTCCTGAGGAAAATGGTTTGTAAAAATGGGATACTAATGCATTGTTGATGAAATGATGAACTAGTCCAGTCATTCTGGAGAACAAGTTGGAGCTGTGTCCAAAGGGCTATAAAACTGCACACCCAGCAATACCTTCGGCAGGTCTGTATCCCAAAGAGATAAAAGAAAATAGAAAAGGAACTGTTTGTGTAAAAATATTTATCAGCTCTTTTTGTGGTGTCAAAGAGTTGGAACTTAAGGGAACATCCATCAATTGGGAAATGCTGCAACAAGTTCTGGTTATGGTCATGATGGAAAAGTATTGTACTGATGAAGGTTATGGTTTCAGAAAACCTGGGAAGATTTATATGAAGTAAGTAGTACCAGGAGAACATTGTACAAAATAAAAGCAATATGCAGTATTTGTGATCACCTATGGAAGATTTAGCTACTCTGATCAAGCCAATGATCCAAGACAATTTTAATGGACACATTATCAAAAATACTGTCCACCTCCAGAGATAGAACTGATGAACTGAGTGCAGATTAAAACATATTTTTAAGCCTTCTTTATTTTTCTTGTTTGTGTGTATATTTTTCTTTTGTAATATGGCTAAGAAGGAAATATATTTTGTATAATTTTACATGGATAATCAGTATAATAGTGTTGTCTTTTCAAGGGGTGGGGAAAGTAGGGGAGGGAAAAAGAATCTGGAACTCAAAATTTAAAAAAAAAATGAGTGCTAAATCTTTTTACATTTACTCAGTCACATAGCTATGCCTGAGGGTGGATTTCAACTTAGGAAGATGAGCTGGAGAAGGAAATAGCACATCACTCCAGTATCTTTGCAAAAAAAAAAAATCCTAAATGGAGTCACAAAGAGTCAGACACAACTGAACAACGATAAATTGAGCCATGGTCACTAGGAGCAATAAAAGACTAAATAAAGGGAGCAAGACTTCCAGCACTGGGTTTGAATTAAGGGTGGAACAAATAGAATTCAGTTATGTTTATTCTTAAGGTCCCTCCTTTGGTCCTTTCATGATCCAGTCCTTAGCACTGTGCCTGGCACATAGTAGGTACTTCATAAGTGCTACTAACTGAAGGAGATTTCCTAAGAATTCTCCCCCTGACTTGGCTACTTGGTAAATCAGAGGTAAATTGGTAAATTCTTTCACTGGCGATTCTACTAGTGGTTGTAGCAAACTAGGGTATTTAGCAATGAGCAGTATCATTGATCAGACTAGTGTATGCATGTAAGAAATGGAGCACCTGTGATGAGGATATGGAGGGACTGGGAGAAAGGGTAGCAGCTGTGCTTTACTCCTCCTTGTGTCTTCATTGTGGCCCATGAGAAATTTGTGAGTATCTTTGTTGGTTTGGGGTATGATTTGTACAGCAGATATAGCATATACCTTCAGAGTAGGAGGAGAGAGTGATGATAGAATTGTTGTAGCTGTAGCCCAGCACTTGACTGTCACTTTTCCTTCCCTCCCACCTCCCTTTCTGGGCCAGGAGTGGACCAAACATCTGGCTCTGGGACGGGCCACCCTGCCCTTATTGGCTTCCTCAGCCCAAGGGGAGTCTAGAGGAAGACTATTTCATTTTCAATTATCCTCACTGAGAAAATTCTGTCCATCTCTTTACTGTAATTAAGCACTATATATTCTGATAATTGAATTTGGGTCCTCTTGTCTGGATGAAAGGACCAACCGTTATTTTGGCCCAGATGTCAGAACTTTTTTAATGGGTCTCAGAGCTTAGATTATGGAAGCCCACATTCCTTGAGAAGAATGCTTATACTAGTTCCTAGACTTGCTCTGGAGAGACAAAATGTCACAGGTCATTACCCATCTAGATCTCACATGACTGAATTCTACTTGTCCGCTTGCAAGTACTGGGAGTCTAGTTCACACCAGTTGTTTGCTATTCTTGGGTAATCTTTGTAAGGGTATCCTGTTTATCACCACGGTCAATTATGGTAAACCCTAGAAAGCCCATACTGCTAGTTCCTACTTGTTCTAGCTCACCCTGCTTCTAGTCTTTATGTTCTGGTGTATGTGTATTCAATCAAGCCACCAATAGGCATTCATTCAATAGGCATTGCTCCCTGTCAGTCACTATTCTAATTTCTAGTAATACAAAGAAAGGCAAAAATTATCTCAGTTGGCAGAGTTTACATTCTAATTTCTCACTCTAATTCCTTTGTAACTTGTAGTTTTTATGAGCTATATATAGCTGGATTTAGATTTGAGGAACTGAAAGAGAAGTTGTTGAGTTATTCAGCCACAATTCAATTGTAATTTTATGCTTTGGTTCCAGAGTCTCTTATTAGAAAGTATGGATGAATAGCTTGAAGAATATTTCTCCAAAAGAGAAATAGGGAAATGATAAACATTTTTATCACATTTAATTCAAATAGTGGAAAATGTCATTCCCCCTCAATTCTAACACACATTTGAGAAAAATCTGCATAATATAAGGAAAGAAAGAAGTTAGGGAACTGAGAAACCTAAAATGTATTAATGAATTCTTTTGAAATTAATTTTATTTTTTCAATTATCATTTGTTTTTTCTCCCTTCCAGTCCCCAAAAGACAACAGTGTTAACAAATATGCATGATACTGTGTTCAAAAATGCTATTTATTCTATATATTTAGTCTATCACTTTTAGGGTTTCACTGGAAAGTCTTCTTTTGGATCTATAACTTTTGCTTGTATTTCCTCAACCAATTATTTTTTATTGTGTTATGATATGTAAAAGATTTCTTTATTATTTTTGTCTTTTTAACAATTATTTGCAATGTTTCCATTCCTTAATGCACAATTGATTTTTGTAAAATTCCATATGATAAAAAATAAATATATATTTTAGCAGTCCTGTTTAGAAGACATCCTAAGTCTTTTAGTCTTACTTTCTCCAGAGATTTGTTCAAGTCTCTCTCATTCATTTATATTTCTGTTAGATTTGTCCAAATTGGAGGAGACATTAAAGCTTTCTATTATTACTGTGTTACTGTCTTGAAATTCTACTAATTTTTCATTTATGAATTTTGATGCTATGGCACTTGAATCATAAAAGTTTAATATTGTTTTGTTACCACATTTCCTTTTAGAAAATTATTATTTTTTATCTCTATTTTTATATTTGATTTTTCTTAGTCTGAGAATAATTTTAACTTCGCTCTCTCTTCTCCCTCCCACTCTCCTTCCTTCTCTTGCTCTTCCTCCTTCCTCCCCCCCTTTTTGTATTCCCCTAATATATAGGAAATTTATTGGAACCCTTCATTTTTGTTCTATGTGTGTCCTTGATTTTTATGTTTGTTTCTTTGATTTGCTTATAGTTGTGGATTTACTTGCTCTTTCCTTTGGGGGAATTTAAATTGATATCTTTTGTTTTTACATCATCTAAATTTTTTCCTGAATTCCTGCCCAGCCTTTGAGAACCATCCTTTTTTTTAATGTCTCATTTCTTTTTTTTAATAAAGCTTGTTATTTACAAAACATATGAGCGATTTTTCAACATTGACCTTTGCAAAAGTTTTTTTTCCTAAGCTTTTCCCCTCCTTCCCCCCACCCCTAGATGACAGGTAATCTAATACATGCTAAATAGGATAAATTATATGACAAATACAATACATGTATACATATCTATACAGTTATCTTACTGCACAAGAAACATCAGGTCTAGAAAGAGAAGAAGAAAAAACAACCTAAGAAGGAAAACAAAATGCATGGAAATATTCACAGAAAGCGTTAAAATGCTGTGTTGTGGTTCACACTCAGTTCCCACAGGCCTCTCTCTGGATGTATATGACTATCTTCATCGCTGAACAACTGGTTTGAATCACATCATTGTTGAAGAGAACCATGTCCATCAAAATTGATCATCGTATAGTCTTGTTGCTGTGTATAATGTTCTCCTGGTTCTGCTGATTTCACTCAGCATCAGTTCATGCAAGTCTCTCCAGGCCTCTCTGTGAAATCCTCCTGTTGGTCATTTCTTACAGAACAATAATATTCCATAACATTCATATACCATAATTTATTCAGCCATTCTCCAATTGATGGGTATCCTTTAAATTTCCAGTTTCTTGCCACTACAAAAAGGGCTGCCACAAACATTTTTGCACATGTGGGTCCCTTTCCCTCCTTTAAAATCTCTTTGGGATATAGGCCCAGTAGAAACACTGCTGGGTCAAAGGGTATGCACAGTTTGATAACTTTTTGAGCATAGCTCCAAATTGCTCTCCAGAATGGAGAACCATCCTTTTTAACAAAGAATTTTTCTAAGGAAAAAGAAAGAGAAAAAAAAATCAATACAAAGAAAAAAATCTTATAATATATACAAGTTATATACCCATCATCTGCCTACCCTCTAAACTCTGTAAGGGAAAAGGAGGAATTATCTTCTAATATTTCTTTTTAGGAATCAAACTTATTTGTAATTTTGCAATATTCATTTAAAATGATTTTATGGTTATTCTTTCCACTTAGTCATTGTGTATATTGTTTTCTTGGCTGTGCTTATTTCTCTCTGCATTAATTCATGTAAGTCTTAACATGCTTCTCAGTAATTATCACATTTGTTGTTTCTTAAAGCAAAGCAATATTCCATTACATTCTGTACTGCAACTTGTTTAACCATTTCCCCATTGAAGAGCATCTATTTTGTTTCCTGTTCTTTGCTGCCACAAAAAGTGCTTTTATGAATATTTTGAAGTGTGTAGTGACTTTCTTTTTATTAGTTACCTGCATTAGGTATATGCCTGAAAGTGAAATCCTTGGGTCAAAGGGTAAGAACCTTTTAGCCACTTTATTTGCAGGATTTTCTATGTTGCTTTCCAGAATAGCTATACTGATTCAGAGCTTTGCTAACAGTGATTTTTCCAAAATCCCTCCATCACTGAATATTCCTATTTTTATCAGTTTGCTGAACATGAAATGAAATTTCAGGATTTGTTTGATTTAATCATATTAATTATCATATTACTTAATAATGGCTTTAATTAATTTAATTTTTGGTTGTTTAATTTTGATTTACAAAGATGATTTTTATACTTGTAAGGTTTATTTAATTTAGATTTACAATGACTTTTTATACTGGTCAGTGTTTTCTTTGACTTACTTATCTTTTCCACCTTTATTTCCTGAATTGAGGCTTTGGGTCCTGGCCAAGCTCTTCCCCCTGCTGCACTTTGGTCTCTTAGCACAGGTTTTTAGGCACCTTAGGGCTGCTGATGCTTAGTAGTTCCAGTCTGGGTACCATGCTAGTTGATGCTCTCTGTTCTGTACTTACACTCTCTAGGCCTTTAAATATTCCCACCCTGGGGCTCTGGGGTCTTAATGGAGCTTTCTCATTGGAGTCATCTATTCTTGCTGCTTTTGCACACAGAGTCTTGCTCATCTTTCATTTTGGGAGGCTACGCTACTCTGATGCTGACTTTGTTAGCAGACCCCCTTTCCTATTATCTGTGGGAATTTAGCTTATTTTTTTGTGCAATTCTGGATTGAAAGAAGTCGCTTATTGTAGTTTCTCATCTTTATTTCTTTTTTTGGTTTTGTTTTGTTTTTGTTTTTTAATTAATTAAAGCTTTTTATTTACAGAATCTATGAGTGATTTTTCTACATTGATCTTTGAAAATTTTTTTTTTGTTCCAAGTTTTTCCCCTACTTCCCCCCCTCCCACCCCTAGATGACAGGTAGTCTAATACATGTTAAATATGTAAAATTATATGACAAATCCAATATATGTATAGATATCTATACAGTTATCTTATTGCACAAGAAAAATCAGATTTAGAAAGAGGAAAAAAAACAACTAAGAAGGAAAACAAAATGCAAGCAAACATCAATAGAGAGCATGAAAATGTTATGTTGTGGTCCGCATTCATATCCCTCTCTCCGGGTGTATATGGCTTTCTTCACTGAACAATTGGAACTGGTTTGAAACATTTCATTGTTGAAGAGAGCCATGTCCATCAGAATTGATCATCGTATAGTCTTGTTGCTGTGTATAATGTTCTCCTGGTTCTGCTGATTTCACTCAGCGTCAGTTCATGCAAGTTTCTCCAGGCCTCTCTGAAATCATCCTGTTGGTTGTTTCTTACAGAACAATACTATTCCATAACATTCGTATACCATAATTTATTCAGCCATTCTCTAACTGATGGGCATCCACTCAGTTTCCAGTTTCTAGCCACTACAAAAAGGGCTGCCACAAACATTCTTGCACATGTGGGGCCCTTTCCTTCCTTTTAGATCTCTTTGGGATATAAGCTCAATAGAAACACTGCTGGGTCAAAGGGTATGCACAGTTTGATAACTCTTTGAGCATAGTTCCAAATTGCTCTCCAGAATGGCTGGATCGGTTCACAGTTCCACCAACAATGTATCAGTGTCCCAGCTTTCCCACATCCCCTCCAACATTCGTCATTATCTTTTCCTTTCATCTTAGTCAATCTGACAGGTGTGTAGTGGTATCTCAGAGTTGTCTTAATTTGCATTTCTCTGATCAATAGTGCTTTGGGGTCTTTGGGTTTATCAAACACTAGATTACTATAGTCACTGACTATTTTATCCTGTGAACCTAACCTATTCCACTAATCAACTACTTTGTTTCTTAGCCAGTACGTTTTGATGACTGCTGCTTTATAATATAGTTTTAGAGCTGGTACAGCAAGGCTTCCCTCATTTGCTTTTTTTTTTTCATTAATTCCCTTGAAATTCTTGACCTCATCTTCATTTCTTGATCATTAGTTGGTTTGGTGCTAACTTTAGGCTTTTGTTGAAGTAAGTAGTAGGTATGAAGTAAGCATGTAGTATGAAGTATTGAGCCAGAAGAATAATGCTCCATTTAGATAGCTGAATTGCCAAAAAGAAAAAAAAATCTGCATAATGTTAAAGACTTAAAGCAGAAAATTGGCAAAGGTGATTAAAGAGTTAATGGATGGAGGACTCATAAAAATGAGGTCATGGATCCCTTGAAGTACTTTGCTTTTTCATGTTAGAAAATTATTTTCTCTATAGGCAATTTATTCTGTAACTGTCAAGTGAAGGCCTCAAAGCTCTAGTGGACAGAAATAACCAGGGGCTCTGAGGTTTAGTCCTTGAAGAAGGCAAGCCAAGGTTTTGTTTTTTGCTTTTTCCTTCATTAAGCTTTGGTCCAAGAGTTTCAAGATCACTTTTAGAGATGGGAATGGGGGATGCAGAATGTTAGGTCCTTGGCCCTTAATGAAAGGAAGGAAATGGGAGGCTATGAGTATTGATGTCTGTGGTCAGTGATCAGGCTCAAGGGCAACATCCCAAGAGCTGATGATCCTGCTCTGGCTCTGACCAGATCACCTCCTAAGTGAGTGTCTGTTCTCACTTATCAATGAGCATTCAGAGGAGGATTGACAAGATGGTAAGAGGAGACTGGATATTATGTTAAATTAGGATCTTTTGAAGAGAAATGGAAAGCTTAGTCTGGAAAAGATAAGACTTAGAAACAAAATAGCTGTTTTTGAGTATTTGAAGGGTTATCTTGGTAATAGAGGAATTTGGTTTGTTCCCCTTGGCCCAGAGAACAGAACTAGAAATAACTGGACTAAAGGTTCCAGAGGTGCAAAGTCCACTATGATATAAAGAAAAGGCCTGACCTCCCCCCCCTCTACCTGTCTACCTGCAGTGTAGTGTTCTCACTGTCCAGCCCTTCTGAATCCTTCCTTCTTCTTTTTCCAAACCCTTTGTGTGTGATTTCCTCCATAGAATGTAAGCTTCTCGATGGAAGGGACTGTTTTATTAACTTGTATTTGTATCACTGGAAGCTTATTCCAATGTTTCCTCTCCCTCTCTGTCTCTTTCTCTCTCCCTCTTTTCCCCTTTTTCTTCTCCCCTCTTTCCCCACTCTCTCTTCCTTCTTTTTCCCTTCTCTCTTTCCTCTTCTCCTTCTCTTTCTTCTGCCTCTTCCTGTTTCCCTACTTACCTATTATCTATCAGAGCTATGCAAAAGTGGAATGGGATTCTTTGGTAGGTTCTCTGTCACTTAGAGGTATTTAAGTGAAGACAGAACGATTAACTCATTGAGAATATTTTATAGAGAATTCATGTCTAGGAAAATTCATTACTAAGGGAGGAAGGGTGCAGAAACATGGAGATCAGGGAAGGATTCCTGAATGAGTCTCAGCTTTGAAGGATAGATAGGAATTTAATAAATAAAGGGCTGAGGTTTGTGGGAGGACATTCTAGACGTAGTTATCACCTTTGTGCAAAGGTTATTTTTTGTCCTTCCTACTCCAAGAGGACCATGACGTCAGGGAGGGGATACTGTGATGTGCAAGTGAATTGGACTTAAGTGAGGGAGGGCTGGGCAAGGTCAGCTGGCTCACTTTCTCTTGGAGAAAGGATTTAGACCAGTTTGTTTAAAATGCATGAGGGAGAGTAATCTGAAAGGAGACCAGAAAGGTGAGGGGATGAAATTGTGGAGGTGCTTGGTTAGCTGGTAAAGAAGTTTGAACTTTACTCATGCAGCATTAGAAAGCCATTGAGTATTTCAGGCAAAAGAGTTATGAGATAACATCAATTAGAAATATACTTCTGGTGAAGGACATTTAGAAGAGGGAGACAATGGATTGGTAAAGAATTAGGAAAATGTTCATGAAATAGAGCTGGGAACAGATATGAGGCATGCTGCTGAGAGGAAATGGGCAGTATTTGGTAAATGCTGAGAGAAAGGAAGTCAGAAAGAGAAAAGAATCCATGATAACATTCAAAGGAAAGGATGTTTTTGAAGGATGGGTGGGAGAAGGTCATTCTAGGGATAAGGAATGTCCCATGAAAAGACATGGATATGGAGAAATGCTGAACATATTGAGAAAGCCAAATAATCTTGTTTCACTAGAATTTTTGGTAACAAATAACAATGACAACAAAGACAGTAAATAACAATTACTAAAATTTATGTAGTACTTTGTTGTTTTAACTTTTAACTTATGATTTATTTTAAAACCTATGAGCTTAATATAAACATATTCATCAAATTTACTTATACCATCTTCATATGTAGTTAGGTGAATCATAGGCCTGGAATTAGGAAGGCTTAAGTCCAAATATGGCCTGGGATATTATCTATTACCTGGGTGACCCTGGGGAAGTCATTTAAACTTCTTTCCCTCTCAATTTCCTCATCTGAAAAATGGGGATAATGATGCACTTGCCTCTGATGATTGTTGTGAAGATCAAATAAAATAATATTTATAAAGTATTTAGCATAGTCCCTGGTGCTTAATAAATGTGCATAATAGGTACTTAATAAATATCTGTTCCAAAAGGTCAAGAATTTCAAGGGAATTAATGAAAAAAAAGACTGATAAAAGTGGCCTAGCTGTGCCAGATCTAAAACTATATTATAAAGTATCAGTCATCAAAACTGTTTGGTACTGGCTGAGAAATAGAGCAGTCAATCAATGGCATAGGATAGGATATCAGGACAACTTAGGTAATAACTTTAGCAATTTAGTGTTTGATAAACCCAAAGACCCCAGCTTTTGGGATAAGTGCTCACTATTCGACAAAAACTGTTGGGAAAATTGGAAACTAGTGTGGAAGAAATTAGGGCTTGACCCACACCAACACCACATACCAAGATAAGATCTAAATGGGTTCATGATTTAGATATAAAGAGTGATATTGTAAGCAAATTAGAGGAACATAGGATAGTTTACCTCTCAGACCTGTGGAGATGGAATAAATTTATGTCCAAAGAAGAATTGGAACTCTTAATTGAACACCAGATAGATAATTTTGACTATATTAAGTTAAAAAGTTTTTGTACAAACAAAAGTAATGCAGACAAGATTAGGAGGGAAGCATCAAATTGGGAAATCATCTTTATATTTAATGGTTCTCATAAAGGCCTCATTTCTAAAATATATAGAGAGCTGTCTCATATTTATAAGAATTCAAGCCATTCTCCAATAGATAAATGGTCAAAGGATATGAACAATTTTCAGATGATGAAATTAAAACCATTTCTAGTCATATGAAAAGGTGCTCCAAATCACTATTGGTCAGAGAAATGCAAATTAAGACAACTCTGAGGTACCACTATACACATGTCAGATTAGCTAAAATGACAGGAAAAGATAATGACGAATGTTAGAGGGGATGTGGGAAAGCTGGGACACTGATACATTGTTGGTGGAACTGTGAACAGATCCAACCATTCTGGAGAGTAATTTGGAATTTTGCTTAAAAAGCTATCAAACTGTGCATACCCTTTGACCCAACGGTGTTTCTATTGGGCCTATATCCCAAAGAGATCTTAGAGGAGGGAAAGGGATCCACATGTGCAAGAATGTTTGTGGCAGCCCTTTTTGTAGTGGCTAGAAACTGCAAACTGAATGGATGCCCATCAATTGGAGAGTGGCTGAATAAATTATGGTATATGAATGTCATGGAATATTATTGTTCTGTGAGAAACAACCAGCAGGACGATTTCAGAGAGGCCTGGAGAGACTTGCATGAACTGATGCTGAGTGAAACGAGCAGAACAAGGAGATCATTATACACAGCAACAGCAAGACTATATAATGATCAATTCTGATGGACATGGCTCTCTTCAACAAAGAAATGTCTCAAACCAGTTCCAGTTGTTCAGTGAAGAAAACCATATACACCCAGAGAGAGGGATGTGAAATGTGGACCACAACATAGCATTTTCATGCTCTCTATTGATGTTTGCTTGCATTGTGTTTCCCTTCTCAGATTTTTTTTCTTGTAGATCCGATTTTTCTTGCACAGCAAGATAATTGTAAAAATATTTATATACATATTCAATTTGTAAAGTATTTTAATATAATTAACATGTAGTGGACTTTGTGACATTTAGGGAAGGGGTAGGGACTAGGGAGGAAAAATTTGTAGCAGAAAGCTTTGTAAGGGTCAATGTTGAAAAATTACCTATACATATGTTTTGCAAATAAAAAGCTTTAATAAAAATAAATAAATAAATATTTGTTTCTCCTGTATCAGCCATTATTTATCCTGTTTTATCATAATGCCAGAATTCTGTGAGTTTCCTTAGAATGAATGATAGTTGGATTAAGGGTTCAGGAGAGGGCAATCCTTTTCTTGCAATCAATCTTGATATTTGTGAGTCATATTTTTCATCAGATTTCACACTTCCTCTTTATTTAGATCAGTCCGTTTGATAAAATAGATGATGGTATTTGTCACTATGAATTAACAGCGGTTGACAATTCTATTTTTTAAGTTTAGTGGATTATGATGACTCCATTTCTTAGGCTTGGTAAACTATTCTGAGTAAAAAGGAAATTCTGCCTTTTGTGAGTATTTCTGATTATGGTTGGCTCTGCACTTAAGCAGAGTAGGGGGCTACCCACAGGATAAGAGCCAAGGGACAGGAAATGTCTGTTCACTTAAAAATATTGAGTTAGAATCACAGAATGTCTGAGATGGAAGGGACTGAGCTCAAAGGCCATCAACCTATACCTCAGAAAGAATCCTCTCTGCTTCACATCTGGTTATATACTGGCCATCCAGCCTTTGCTTGGATACCTCTGTGGTTATTCAGTTGTGTTCAACTCTTCATCATCCCACGGGGTTTTCTTGACAAAGATACTGGAGAGGTTTGCCATTGCCTTCTCCAGCTGATTTTACAGCTGAGGAAACTGAGGCAAACAGGATGAAGTGATTTGTCCAGGGTCACACTACTAAGTGCTTGAGACCAGATTTGAACTCAGGAAGATGAGTTTTCCTGACTCCAGGCCCAGCATTATACCCACTGTGAAGGTATTTCACTTCTAAAGTATGAAGTCCAGGGCTAGACTGGGCTTCCCGGATGGAAACGTTTCTTGGACTTTTGGAAAGAAAGTTTGGGAGAGGAGTCAGAACACAGTCTGGGGAAGAATAGACCCCAAGGCCATGTTGAATGCTATTTGCCTGAGTCTTCTGAATGTGGTTGCTGGTCAGCAGAGAGTAGGAAAATTTCCCAGATGTGCGTGCAAAGGGTTGAGCCACAGAGATTTCCATATTTTAATAATCCTGAGTCATATTTCATTTCTCATTGTCCGGAATTGAGTCAGTAAACATTTCTGTGCTCTTTGAAGCTTTGAAGCTCTTTGGGGCTTGGCAAGATTGGGCTACCCCCGCCCCTCCCAAGCACATGGGATCTTTTGCATGTGTAATAAAGGGCCAAACTGATGGGACCCCTGTCAAAATTATAAATAATTCTACTTTGCATAGACATTAATGGAAATAATGTCTAAAATTTATATTATGATTTTAAAGTCTGAGACGTGCTTTACATATCTTAAGAAACACTAGTTGATTAATGGAATAGATTTAGTATACAATATACTGAAACAAATGAGCATGATAAACCCAAAGGTCCCAGCTAAAGGAACAAGAACTCACCATGTGATTTAAAAAACTGCTTGAAAAACTGGAAAGCAGCCTGAAACTCCGCATGGGGCAACATTTCACACCATACCAAGGTAAGTTCAAAGTGAATATGTCATTACGTGAAGGGTAATATCCTCTGTTGTCTCAGGGATGAGGTTATGATGGCTGGACCCAAAGTCGGGTGTGAGCTACTATTGTTCCTGTCATTTCCTGTGTCACTGGACATCCTTATTTCCTCAGGGTTTTTTTTTCCTTCAGTTTTTCATCTTCCTCCTGTGTAAGCTCTTTGAAGGTAGGACTTGTCTTTCCTTTTATTTGTATTTGCATGTCCAGCTCTTAACACAGTTATCTGGTACAAGTAGAAGAGCACTGACTGACTGAGGGGATCCCCACCAAACTCTTACA
>JAJPUD010003660.1:156777-184590 GCA_023553655.1 Myrmecobius fasciatus | reverse complement strand
TTCCTTCCTTCCTTCCTTCCTTCCTTCCTTCCTTCCTTCCTTCCTTCTGTTGTAGTTCAGAAGGGAGATCCCAAAATGTTGGGGTCACAGACTGATGTCACAAGGTGTCTCAAAAGAATTTGCAGGCTTGAATCCAACTCCAAGTCAAGGGGCAAAGTTTATTGTAATTGTAATGCCAATTTCAGTGGGCTAAGTTTCAAAAGAATTTAGCAAAGAAGCAAGAGAAAGAAAATAGACTTATAGGACAAAGTTAGACCATGTTCATGTTACTAATTTGCTAAACAGATAAGTTTGAGGGGTGGTCTATTCACTATTGTCTCAGGAACTTGGTTATCTATCACTGACCAATAGATTATCTATCTGACAGTCAATAATGTTTGTAGGACTATTCTAAGGCCAGAAGACTTTAGAATCATTGACTGTCAGATTCTTAGAACAATAGCACTTTAAGATCAGAGGGCCTCAGGATCACTGATATATCTATCTTCCCTAAAGTCTAAGGGAAGAAATATGATTATATTCCTAGGCCAGAAGACTTTTACAATAATTGGCAGATTGTTAGAACAGTAGCACTCTAAGGTCAGGAGACCTTAGAATTATTGCTATATTTCCCCTAAGGTAGATAGTACTCTATCACTTCCTTCCTTTCTTCTTTCTTTTCTTCCTGCCTTCCTTGAGAAATGAATGGGCATTTATTTGGTTTCCACAGTTATGAAAATTAAATTGGAGAAATGAAACTTAAATTAGAAAATTGAAGTCCACAAGAATAAGCAAGAATGGAGGCTATCTTCCCTTCAAAGAAAGTTTCTTGGGGGCAGGGACTGGGTTTTATAATCAGGGTTGATGGCCTCCAGATTTGAAAAGAATTTTTTGTTCTTTGTCCCTAGCTTTCCACTGCTATCTCCTCCTTGCTAGAAGGGAAGCTCCATGAGAGTAGGGATTGGTTATGTTATAAGGGATGGAGATTCAAGTCTAATAACTTCTGTAACATACAATTTATAGGGAATTAGGGAAGGGATTTGCCCTTCAGAATAGGAAATAAAATGCTGCCTTTGAAACTCCAAAGAGAGACAGAGAGATAGACACAGAAAGAGACACAGAGACAGAGACAAGGAAGAGAGAGAGAGACAGAGAGAGTACAGAGACAGAGAGAGACAGAGATAGGGAGTGACAGAGATAGAAAGAAACAGAGACAGAGAGACAGAGAGAAACAGAGACAGAGAGACAGAGACAGGAAAAGACAGAGATAAAGATAGATACAGAGACAGAGATGAGACAGGGAGAGACAGAGACACAGACAGAGACAGAACGATAGAGAGGAAGAGAGGAGAGAGAGAAGAAAGGAAGAGAGGATAGAGGAGGGGAGAGGAGAGAGACAGAGAGAGGGAGGGAGAGAGAGCATTAGTAACATTACCATTTTCTTGAATGTCATTGTTAGATGGGTATAGAACTCTATCATACAGAACATATAGAATTAGCACAGTGAATATATTGCTAATATCTGCCCTATTCTGAACTTGATTTGAGGAGAGAATCTGGGAAAAGGTGTAGAAGAGTTTCTTTCCTACTTTAGAGTTTAAGACTCAGTACTCAGCACCTGAAATTTTGATTTTATAAACCTAATCCATTTACCAAACATCTACTGAGTGCCCCATGTATACAAGGCCTGGCAATCAGTATAAAATAGCCTGATCCTGTAATAAAACAGTGAGTGCCTCTATGGCACTCTGAGGTTTCCAAAAGGCTTTCCCACCTCATACCATGTGTGACGGCCACATAGTAATTGGAGGAGGCAGGTTCAGACTCAGATCTCCCATCACCCCATACCCAGACTATCTCCAGTGCCATAGAAAATAAGGTGGAGCTCTGACCTTCAAAGAGCTCATGACCAAAAAAGGAGGTGGGAATGTGAATAAGGAACAAATAACAATAATAAAAGGGAGGTACAAAGCTGTGTGTTCCAGAAAGAGCTTCAGGCAAAGTATTGTGAGATAAAAGGAGGAAGAAATCATTCCTTTTCTTGCAAAGACAGGTAACTGGATGGGGTGGTAGGGTGAAGGGTAGGGGTGGTGGTACAATGCTGCATTGCCAAATATTATCTAATCTGTTGATTTTTCATAACCAGTTTCCCCCTTCTTTGTTATATAAGTAATGGCTTTTGATGTGGCAGTAATGTTAAAATAAAATGCATCAAACTTTTTAAAAAGGAAAATCATTTCTAATCTAGGAAAAGGAAGGAAGGAAAGGAGGGAGGGAAGGAAAAGAGAGAGGGAGGAAGGAAGGAAAGAGGGGAGGGAGGGAGGAAGGAAGGAAGGAAGGAAGGAAGGAAGGAAGGAAGGAAGGAAGGAAAGAAGGAAAGGAGGGAGGGAAGGAAAAAGGAAGGGAGGGAAGGGAGGGAGGAAGGAAGAAAAGGAAGGAAGGGAGGGTAGGAGGAAAGAAGGAAGAAAGGGAGGGAGAAAAGAGAGGCAGGCAGGGAGGAAGGGAATGAGGGAAGGAGAGAGAAAGGAAGGGAGGGGAGGCAGGGAGAAAAGAAGAAAGGGAGAAAAGGAAGGGAAGGAAGGAAAGAAGGAAGGAAGGAAGGAAACAAAATATCTTACCAAGAACTCCACTGACTCACTGATGAATGCAGGAAAGATTTCCTCAGTCTCACTGTGGGGCCTTATTAGTTAAACTACCCCATAACGACCAGCTCATAGTCTAGTAGGAAAGACACTTCATCAGCCTTGAAGTCTGGAGGACCTGAGTTCAAATCTGGTCTCAGACATTTAATACTTCCTAGCTGTGTGACCCTGGGCAAGTCATTTAACCCCCATTGCCTCAGCAAAAAAAAATTATATATATATATATGTGTGTATATATATATATACACACACACACACATATATACACACATATATACACATATATATGTATACATACATACACACACATACACACACACACACACACACATATATATATATATATATTCTAAGTACCTTGTGAGAGGTGGTAACAAGGATTAATCAGTCAACAAGCATTCATTAATTGCTTGCTCTGTGCTAATAAGCACTGGGGTTACACAGATAGTTAAAAACAAGCCCGGAGTTCCTGCATATATTCTAATGGCAGATGCTCCACATAAAGCAGAGGAGGACAAAGGAAGGGTGGGCACTCAGAGCAGGGAAGAATTTTCAGCTTCAGGTATCAGGGAAGGTTTCATGAAGGAGGTGACTTTGAAGCAGGTCCTTAAAGCGTTTCAGCTGGCAGATGGGAGGAGGAAAGGGGAGGAGATGACTAATTAAATTCTTAAATTCTTCAAAGCAATGTGAGGACCCACTGGTAGAGACCTCAATCACTCCCTGTGTTTCTGAGAAGTCAGGGCTGGAAAAATTGACTAGCTGGTGACCAACCTTCTGGTGATAAGTCCAGGTGTACTCATCTAACTTGGCTCATGTAGGACACCTCTGCAGCCCAGTAGGGCTTGCTGGAGCTTGGCCTGTGCTGCATGGCTCTCAGGGAGCCAGGGTTACCTCTGGGCCATGGTGAAGTAATAACAACAATAACTACCATTTATTTAGTGCATTAAGATTTGCAAAGTATTTTAGAAAGATTATCTCACTTGAGATAAGCATTATTATTCCCATTTTACAAGATGAGGAAACTGAGGCTGAGAGAGGTCAGATGACTTGGCCAGGATCACACATGGACAAGCGAAAAGAATAAACATTTATAAAGAACCTATTATGTGTAAATTTTACAAATATTATCTTTACAAATATTTAAAACTTTACAATGTTATTACCTATGACATAGCCAATGAGGGAGAATTCGGCTCCAAGAATACAATAATAGCTTATATTTCTAAAGTGGTTTAAAGTTTACAAGGAGCTTATTTCAGCCTAAGAGTGAAAGAAGGAGAGGAGAAGAATTTTTTTATTTTTGTTTGTTTTTTGGAGGCATTTGGGGTTAAATGACTTATATAAGGTCATACAGCTAGTAAGTATCTTAGGCAAGATTTGAACTCAGGTTCTCCTCATAACAGAAATGGAACTCTATCCACTGCACCACCTAGGTGTTCTAGGAACGAGCACTTTTTTTTTCTTTTTTCTTTCTTTCTTTTTTTTTCCCTAAGGCTGAATTTAAACTCAGGTCCTCCTGACTTCAGGGCTTGTGGTCTATACACTGCACCAACTACCTGCCCCAGAACAAGCATTTATTAAATGCCTACTAGGTGCCAGGCACTATCGGAGGCATTTTAGAAATATTATTTCATTTAGTCCTTATACCAATCCTGTGAAATAGATATTATTATTAGGATGGTTTAGTCTAAATTCAAGCCTGGTTCTACCACTGGCTAGCTGTGTGACCTTGGCCAAGTGCTTTTAACTTGCTCTTGTGGCCCCTTTGGTGCAGTAAATAGATGGTGCTGGTCCTGAAGTTCAAAGACGAATTCAAATCCATCCTCAGATACTTACAAGCTCATCTTGATCCTCATCTATAAAATGGGAACAATAGAATTTGTACTCCTTAAGTCTTTTCCCACTTAAGTAATTTCCCACTGGAAATGGGAGCTGTTAATCTTTTTATCATAATAGAATGTGAGCTCCTTTGAGGCCAGGATTTTTTTTTTTCCATTTCTTCATATACCAGCATTTAGCAGTAAATAATAAGCCCTCGATCAATGCTTGTTACATTGGCTACACGGAAGAGAATAGAGCACCTTAGACATGTAACAGCTGGGTGACTCCCATCAAGCCACTTATCCTTTCTGGACCTCAGTTTCCTTATCTGTAAAATGAGTGAGTTAGACTCAGCAACCTCTAGGATCTCTTCTAAGCCCTAAATCTATGACCTCAGAGGCCACATCCAGTGTGATAACTGAATCGGGTAGGTCCTGATGGGGAGGGGGAAAGGAAAAAAAATGCACATTTATTAAGCACTTACTATGTCCCTGGTGCTGTTCTATGTAAACACTTTACAAATATTATCTCATTTGATGAGAAATTTCTCCTTTTTCCCATCCAGCTAATGAGGGATAAGGAAGGGGCTCCCTTGGGTCTTGACAACAGCCAGATTCTGGGGGTCCTGGCTAAGTCCTCATATACCTTCGAGGGGGCAGCAGCAGAGGAGGCTGGTGGAGACTGAAGGGGCTCAGAGGTTGGAACCTCATTCCTCTGAGCCCATTTCTTTCTCTGTGGAAAGGGGATAATAAATCCCAGCCCTGCCTTATACCCTCCAGACTCTGTCCTAAGCAGCCATCAAACACTCTCCAGAACCTGTCCCAGGCGGCCATCAAAAACCCCCAGAACTCACCCCAGGCGGCCATCAAACACACCCAGAACCTGTCTCAGGCAGCCATCAAACACTGCCCAGAACCTGTCTCAGGCGGCCATCAAACACTGCCCAGAACCTGTCCCAGGCAGCCATCAAACATCCCCAGAACCTGTCTCAGGCGGCCATCAAACACTCCCCAGAACCTGTTTCAGGCGGCCATCAAACACTTCCCAGAACCTGTCTTAGGCGGCCATCAAACACTGCCCAGAACCTGCCTTACGTGGCCATCAAACACTCCCCAGAACCTGTCTCAGGTGGCCATCAAACACTCCCCAGAACCTGTCTCAGACAGCCATCAAACACTGCCCAGAACCTGTCCCCGGCAGCCATCAAACATCCCCAGAACCTGTCCCAGGCGGCCATCAAAAACCCCCAGAACTCACCCCAGGCGGCCATCAAACACTCCCCAGAACCTGTCTCAGACAGCCATCAAACACTCCCCAGAACCCGTCCCAGGCGGCCATCAAACACTCCCCAGAACCTGCCTTACGTGGCCATCAAACACCCCCCAGAACCTGTCCCAGGCGGCCATCAAACACTCCCCAGAACCTGCCTTACGTGGCCATCAAACACCCCCCAGAACCTGTCTCAGGCGGCCATCAAACATCCCCAGAGCCTGCCTTACGTGGCCATCAAACACCCCCCAGAACCCGCTCTAGGTGGCCATCTTGGGGAAGGAGGATTCTTTTTAGTACCCCATTCATCAAACTTCCTTCTCCCAGATTCATTAGTTTGTCTTAATCTCTTTTGTTTTTTAACAGTAACCCCTGCTGTGCAAGGCTGGAACCTGCCTCTGGACCAGCCTTCAGGATCGCTCCTCTGTCAGCCTCTCTGGCTGCCCTGACAGTTCTCCGCTGGGAAGAGCGAATGATGAGCCAAGAGAAGCAGGCACCTCTCCAGTCCCATTTTCCCCTTACCTCTCAAAGAGACTTGTCAGAGCACCAGGAGCAGGTGGGAAAATAGAGGCTCAAACCTCTCTTTTTGATGGGGATGGACCCCGCGATGGAGACCTCACCCTAACATATGATGACATCCAGCGGATTTCCCAAACTTTTATCAGTACGAACAACGTCATAACCAAGGAATGACCATTCAGTCATTAATCACCAAGTGGCTTCGGGATTCAGGTTTCCTCAGTTTAAAAACAAAACAAAACAAAACAATTGAGCTCTTCTCTGCTGGCAGCTCTGAAATTTTTTAGTCGCAGGACCCCCGAGGAAGAAATGGGCTGAATGAGGTTACATCCCCCCAGCCCCTTTACACTCCTAAAAATATTGAGAATCTCTCTCTCATCCCCCTGCCCCTACGAGCTTTTGTTTATGTGGATTGTTTTTATTGATAATGATATTAAATAATTGATAATATTGATAATATTAGAGATCAAAACTCTGAAAGGCCTCAGAAACCCACAGAAATCTCTATATTGCACTTTGATGCCAAATAAGTGCCTGGGGGCAAGAAAGTATGTACTTTGTTTCTGTAGTACTTTTCATAAGCAGTTGAGCTACTTACTCTAAGACTCTGCAGGGGATAGAGCACTGGACTTATAATCAGGAAAATTTATTTTTGTGAATTCAAATACAGTCACAAATACTAACTAGTTGTATGACTGAGGGCAGGTCTCTTAACCCTGCTAGCTTCATTTTCCTCATCTGTAAAATTAAATGGAGAAAGAAGTGGCAAGCCACTTCAGCATCTTTGCCAAGAAAACTACAAATGGAGTCATAAAGAATCATACATGACTGAAAACAACAAAAGGAATAGATATATTCTCTAATATTCCCAATGAGAAGTTGCCATATACTAATCAAATTTAGTTTTTCTAATGACATATTCAGCTTATATTTCCTTCACTGTATCAGTTTGTTTTCCTATGCTTTTAAAAATTCTTCATATTCATTGTTTCTTACAGTGCATTAATATTCTATTACCTTTATGTACCAGAATTTATTTTGCCATTTTAAAATTGATATCATCTCCTCATTTTCCCTGTGTGCTATATGTCATGTTAAGTGTGTTTCTTGAATGTTTTTTAAAATCTATTTTCTTGTTCTCTTTCTTTTTATTGGGAAATTTAATCCATTCATATTTAGTATCACAATTACTATGTTTATTTTTTCTATTAAATTCTTTTGATGGATGTATTTTTTATACTCTATCCTAAGTCTTTTGATTTATTTTATTACAGTAATCTGAACTTGTTTTCCCCTCCAATTCCCTCTTTCCTGTTATCCTGCACAATCCCAAGTTCATTCAGGCCTTGTTCCTACTCCTTGACTTTTCTCTCATACACTTTTTGTGTCATGTCATCCTCCCTTTTATAGGCTTATATTTTATTATGATATAAATTTAGAGTTAGAAGAGACAGTAGAAGTCACTTAGTCTGACCCCATCATTCTATAGACAATGAAATTGAAGCCAAAAGAGGTTAATATACTTTCTCATTGTCACCTAGATAATTATTGTAAATCGGGAGTTGAATGCAGGTCCTTTGGATCTAGATGCAGCACTGTTTGCATCATTTTATATTGCTTCCTCAAAATCTATGACCTCCTGCTCTATCTCATAATGTTAACTGCTTCCTTCCACATTGTGAGAATTAATACTAAAAAACAGAAACCTGGCTTAGAGAAGCTGCTCTTCTGAAATTTTACTGTCCTGCAATGAAGAAACACAAAATCCTTGCCTTAGCCCCTGTGTATCTGCTTCTGTGGAATCATTTTGTGATGTTGCCAGAGCATTCCCTCTCTGTAGATGGGAACTAACTTCTACTCTACTCTTAATCCCTATTCCAAGGTCCCCTTTATGAATTTCCATAAAGAGTAAATTCTAGGAAGAATTTTTAGATTAGAGAAAATGTGATTTCTTAATATTTTCAATTGAATTAGAAGGGTTTTAAAATAGGCTTCTATAGGGGCAGCTAAGTGGTGCAGTGGATAGATCACCAGCCCTGAAGTCAGGAGGACCTGGGTTCAAATCTGGTTTCACTTAACACTTGCTAGCTGTGTGACCCTGAGCAAGTCATTTAACCCCTATTGCCTCAGCAAAAAAAAAAAAAAAGGCTCCTATAAAAGTAAGACTTTTCTAAAGAAATTCTGATGAGAGATTCAATTAAGAAAAAGTTATCCAAGAGTATTTATAGATGAAACCAGAACAACACCTATAGAAGAAATATGGAACAAATCTGTAAAGGTTTATATAACACTTTTTTCACTGTTAAGGGCATGGAAGGATCAACTTACAAAGTATCTTGAAAAGAGAAAATAGCAATGCTATTAAAAAAACTTTCAAAATTATTGATATAAAAGGGTTAATTCAAGAAATATACACAATTACTAATCTATAAATATATTTTAATGTCTCTATGAAATTTATACACATAGAAGAGCTACTCAACAAGAGTATTAGTAGGGAATAAGAAGACTTTTAAAGTGCTAGTTCATAAGAGCACATATTTTTACCATAATTGACTGAAGGATGTGGAAGATACAAGATGTCTCTGTACTTATAGTTTGTTAGTTATTAAAAAGAAATGAAAAAAAGAAAAAGAAAAAAGGCTTTTAAGCAGTTACTTTAAAATTTTTCTTTCAGCAAAGTGTCCAATATGTATGTCTAAGCTACACAAGACTGTTGAAAGATAAGTCTTGTTCAACCTTCTGAGCACCAATCTGACAAAAAATGATGATACCTGCTAGCCAAGATTGTCATAATCATGGAGGAAATGCAAACCAATCATGGCTTCATTTTCTGGATTGCACTCCTGATTCTCTATGGGACTTACTCTATCACCCCCTCAGAAGCTCTTTATCTCCAAAGCTCACTCTACCCCTGGTACTCTACCTTCTCCAGCTCATTTTACTGATAAGGAAAATAATGGGACAAACAAGGTAAGTGACTTGCCCAAAGTCACACAGCTAGTAAGCATCTGAGGCCATTCTCCAAATCTGTTCCTCTATCCACCATCCTCCTCGTTGCACCTATGATAAGCAGTTAGGGCAACCTATAAAGCTTATCCATCTGTCTTAGACAACCTATAGCAAATAGACAATAAATTGGGCCCAGAATTAAGCAGAAAGTGGAATTAGGGCTGAACTGCTTTTGGGAAATGGCAGAATTCTTTTGTTGATCCAAACTTCTCCCTGAATCATAGGTCTGTTTTTGAAACCAATAGTCTACCAGTAATATATGGCTTTGGATCATGGGACTATACAATGTGTGAAGAGTTAAAATTAGGCCAAACTAGTTAAAAGCATCCAGAGGAAAGTGGAATGATAGGTGGGAACAAGCAGACTATAATACATCACAAGTGAATTACCAGGTGATTCAAAGTAAAGGATGCCATTGGAGAAATGAATGATTGAAAAAGGTGGGTGGTCACAGTGGGAGCAAAGGAGAGCTGATCCAGTGATTGAGAAATGGAGAGCTCCTATGAACTCCCTGCAGTAAACCTAGTGGGGAAATGGGCCCAAGTGTCCCAGGATGAGCAGGCTTGGATGATTGTAGTCTATTCCTGGAGGGAACAATCCTGTTAATGAGCTCACAGATACCTTTGACTCTTGGATATCTTTGTAGTTCAGTGTTATAGAAGTCCATGGCAGAGCACATGGGAACCATAGGTCATGTCTACAGGAAGCCTGGCTACTCTGCCAGTAAGGTCATGATCCAGGTACCCCTGGGCATCACTTTTTGGAAACTGAATTTTGTTCACATTCACTTTATCAACCCAAAAAGTGACAGGCTGCATCTGGCCTTTAATGAAATTTCTCAAAAACAAAATTAAAAAACTGTCCTCCCTTTTTCTTGTTCCTTCCTATCTCTGCATATGAAAGAAAACTATTTCATCTCCAGCATTTGGGAAACTCCACTCAGTGCCCAGAGAAGAAGCAGGGGCTCTGCCTTAATGAGCTGGCCTTCCCCCCTGTCAAGTGTTTGAGGCAGATCTGAATCCCCTGGGGGAAGAGTCACCTTAGAATTATTCCCCACTGGGCCCTTGTTCCTTTCAAGACCTGGGGTAATGCTTCCCTTCATGGGAGCTGTGATTCCCAAAAGAAAGGCGTTGTGGAAATCCATTCCCATGGATTCCCATGGGGTGGACCCATCTGATGAGCATTTTTGGCCTGAAAGTTGTGACAAAAGAAGTATTTTTCATGCAGACATCCTCTAAATTAATCAGCCTAACAAGGGAATGTTTTGTCAACTCAATGTCCTCTACCTGTGCTCTCCCTCCCTATCCTACAATGTCATGACTTTAGGTACAGCCAGCATTTTAAGGAACACTTTTTATGTAGTTATCTCATTTCACTCTCACAGCTCTGGATGACAGGTGATCTTAATATCCCCATTTTATAGATTAGGAAAGTGAGGCAGGCAGCAATTGAAGTTGATTAAAACCCACAAACTGGTTCAGAGTTTCCATTCGTAAATAATTAACTGAAGAAAGGCACTGAGATTAGGTAGGGTTGAGAAAGACTTCCTGTGGGAGTTGGAATTTTAGTTGGGACTTAAACAGGGAGCTCAGTAGTCAAAATAAAGGGGGAGTGCATTCCAGGCATGAGAAGGAGCCACAGGGTATGTCCAGGATAGAAAAACAATGTCTAAATGATATCTAGAAGGGGGAAGAGTTAAAGGATTATTCAAAATCACTGGAAATCAACAGTATTATGTGGCAAGTGAAGGAATCAATGAGACCTCTTCTGTGACAAAGAGTTCTGAACCTGAGATTTTATAGGTTTTAGATGTTTATCATGAGGAAAACTCCTTGGGTGCTTTAACAGAGACTCTGTTCAGAACAAGGGAGGTGACAGTCATCTGCCATGGACTGAATACATCTCAAATATTTTCTTCAGTTCTTGAACTACTTTTTAGGAGAGATGTTGAGAAACTGGACAACATAGGGTTATCAAGGTAGAGCTGGGAAGGATCTTAGAGTCACTTTCTAGTCCAACCCTGCTCATTTTATAGACAAGAAAAGTCTTGGGGCAGCTAAATAGACATAAATAGAGATGCAGTGGATAGAGCACTGGCTCTGAAATTCGGAGGATCTAAATTCAAATCTGACCTCAGGCATTTACTAGCTGTGTGACTCTGAGCAAGTCACTTAGTCCTGATTGCAGCCATCCCTCCGCCTCCCACCCTCCTCTCAAAAGAACAAGAAAGATTTATGGAATCTAAAGTCTGAAGGAAGCTTAGAGGGACAAGTGTCTTCAATGTAGGAGACCCCACTACAAATAAAGAACACTAGAATCTGGAGTCTCAAGTCTTAACTTTGTCATTTATGAGCTGTATGATATTGGGCAAGTTCACTTCACCCCTTAGCTCTAAGCATTCTTCTCTATGATTTGAGGAGGATTGGATTACATTAGGTGGTGTCTCAGGTCCCTTTTGACTTTACCATTCTATGTTCCTCTGTTATTTAAAAAAATAACCCCAATGGTTATTCAGCTCCTGCTTGAACATTTCCAGGGAGCTAACTCCTTTACAAAGCATCCCATTCTGTCACTGGATTCTCATTCCTATCTTAAGTTTTATGTTGCATTGAAATATACTTTCTTTTAAAGCCCTGGCACAAAGTCTGTTCCCTGGAACCATGTAAGTAGCTTTTCAAATATTTGAAGAGGCTCAGTATTAAATATTTGAATATAGTCCTCTATAAATCTGCTCTTTTAGATTGCATATGTACAGTTTTCTCAATTATTGATGAAATTAAGATTGTTCTAGAAATATTCTACCATGATTCATTTTGAGCTTGTGATGAACTAAAATCTTTAGGCAGTTTTCCCATGAAATGTCATTTCTTCCTCATCCTATACTTATTCGAAGTGTAGTATTGCTATAGGCTTCTTATACTTCTTGCCCAACTTTCTATTCAGGGGCAGAATAACTATCGACTCACTCATTCCCTTAGAAGGAAATGTCCTTCAGGGTCTTTGCTTCCTCATGATCTAATCTTCTGATAAATTCTGATATTTATTATAACCTTCCTTAGACTCACAGATTCTTAGAACCAGTAGGGAACTTGAAGGCCATTTTGTTGAATCTCCTCAATTTACAGAGAGGGAAACTGAGGCCTAAAATGGAGTAGCTAATTCAAGATCATATAGCTAATAAATTGCAGTACTAGGATGATAGTTTAAGTCTTTGCAATAAGTCCAATGTTTCTTCCAGTGTTCCTTCCATGGTACTATCTACCTCACATCCTCTTCCTCTTTAATCCCTTACTAAAAGTTTGAACAACATTAGACTGATGGTGACCTTCTCATCACTGATCCTCAGGGCTCTCCAAAATTTCTCCTCTGCAATTAGCTTTTCATATTTCTGCCAGTTTATTCAATTCAATGTACTTTGCACCTATAATTAGTCAACAAGCATTTATTAAAGGTCTGTTATGTGTCAGGGACTGTGCTAAATTATGGGGCTACAGATACAAAAGACAGCCCCTACTCTGAAGGTGCTCCCATTCTAATGAGGGAGATACTATACATACAACTACATACAAACAAGATATGTACAGGGTAATTAGCAGAAGAAAGGCACAAATATTAACTAGGATTGGGAAAGGCTGTGGGATTTTAGCTGGGACTTGAAGGGTTGGAAAAGTCAGTCAGAGAAGAGGAGGGAGATAATTCTAGATATAGGAACTAAGAGTATGAGAAATTCAATGGAATGAAAAGATGGGAAATGTGAGGCGAATAAGGAAGCTAGTGACATTGATTTCAGAGTACTATGTTATGGGGGAGTCAGGTGTAAGGACACTGGACAAGAGGAAGAGGCCAGATTATGAAAGGTTTTAAATGCCAGAGAGAGGATTTTACATTTGATTATGGAGCCCTTGGAGTACATTAAGTAGGAAGTGATGTGGAAAGTGACATGAATAGAAAGATCAATTTGACAACTGGCTGGAGGAGGGACTACAGTGAGGGGAGACGTAAGGTATGGAAACCAACCATCACAGCCCAGACATGAGGTGATGAAGGTCTGAAGCAGGCTGATGGGAATATCAGAGGAGAGAAATACATGAGATGTTACAAAGGTAATATCAACAGGACTTGTCACCAGATTGGATATAGGAGATGAATAACTGAACATGACATATGGGTTGTAAACCTGTATGATGGAGGAGGAGGGTGTCTTGGAGAATAATTAGAAAATTAAGAAGAGGGTTTTTTTTGGGGGGGATGAGTTCAATTTTTGAGTCTAATATGTCTATGGAATAGGTAGTCAGAGATATGAGACCAGAGGCCAGCAGAGAGATGGATAAGCAGACCTGGTAATCATCAGCATAGATAGAATAATTGAATCTTTGGGAGCTGGTGTGAGAAATAGTATAAAATAAGAAGAGAAAAAGGCACAAGACAACGTTTTAGGGGAGACCTGCTCTTAGTGGGCATGATCTGGATAAAGATCCCATAGAAGAGATTGAGAGAGAACAATCTTGTGGGGAGGAGAGAACAGCATCACAAAAGCCTAGAGAAAAAGCCTGTGGAGGGGAAGATGATGTCAGGCTTTGGAAGAGTCAAGAAGGAAAAGGCTAAGAAAATGCCATTACATTTTATGATTAAGAGATTATCGGTAGTCTTTCAGATCATATGATCAGCGAGATGAAGGATTAGATGTTTTCTTTGATGCTCATGACCTCTCAAATTTCTCTGAAATGGAAATTATGTTCTAAATGTAAACCAATAAACCAGTTAACTCCAGGGTCTAGGATACCCTGAATCCAAAAGAAGGTTAAAAAAAGAGAAAACTGAAAACCCATTAATTGATACTCATTGACCCTGAGCTCACTTCTGATGCTAAAGGCAGCAAGCTGCACTAGCAGACTCAAGATGCCTGGGCTGATAACAAAACCAGTCCTTGGGACAGCTAGGCGACGCAGTGGATAGAGCACCAGCCCTGAAGTCAGGAGGATCTGAGTTCAAATCTAGTCTTAGACACTTAACATTCCCTAGCTGTGTGACCCTGGGCAAGTAACTTAACCCCAAATGTCTCAGCAAAAAGCAAACAACAACAACAACAACAACAACAACAACAGCAACAACAACAAAAACCAGTCCTTGCACCATTGCACCTCACTTTGCAATGCCAATGAGAACTCAGCTCCAGGATGTGGAAGCTTGCCCAGGCTATGCCAGCCAACCAGAGTAGCCACAGACCTTCAGGAACAAAACTTGCTGGGGGGCCCAGACCCTGTAGCCCTAGTGCAACTAAATTCTGAACGGCTGGTACTGGGTGGGGGGGAACCTGGCAGCACGAGCCTTGCAAAGCTCTGAATCGCAGGTACTGGGCAGAAAACTAAGGAACAGAGCTCCTATGAAGGCTGAAGCAAGTGCCATGGAGGGCTTAGAACTTAGAAATCAAAGATATCAGTCATCCATTGCATCCTGGGCCAATTGTCTTGTCACTAGACTTTGATAACTCTGGAAGAGAGAATGAGGCTGAGGACTTTTGCAGCTCAGAAATTTGACTCCATTCTATATTTGAGAAATGAGGATTTTATCAGAAAAAATCCTTGTTTGTTTTTTTTAAACTTCAGCTAAAACATAATAAATTCTGCTTCAGAATTTTTTTAGCTCCTTATATTCTTCCTGTTTCAAGTGTGTCTCTTGTAAATACCATGGATCCTGGTTTCTAATTCATTCTGTTATCTGCTTTCACTTAAGGGTGTGCTCATCCCATTCCCATTCATAGTTATGATTGCTATGCATTTCCCTCCATCCTATTTTCTTCTGTTTATCCTTCTCTCTGTCTTTTTAACCTGTATTTCCTCAAAAGTCTATTTTGCTTCTGACCATCTTCTCCCTTAATATACGCTTCCTTTTTTATTTTTCCTTTCCTCCTATTTCTATTATCTGCTTCCCCTTTCATTTCCCTACTGGATAAGATAGATTTCTATACTCAATTGAGTGTTTATAGATACCCCTCCAAGTTTGAATCAATTCTGATGAGAGTGAGGTTCAAGTATTGTCTCACTCTTCATCATTTTCCTCCCATTATAAAAGCTCTTTCTTGCATGACTCTTTTATATGAGAATATTTTCCTCATTTCCATTCTACTTCTCCGTTCTGCCTTTTTATTCCTTTATTGTTATTGGAGATAATTCAAACATAATCGATTTGCACTCATACCCTCTTGTCTCCTTATAATTGCCCTAATAATGACAACATTTTTAGGAGTTACATGTATCATTTCTCATATAAGAATATAAACATTTTAACTTTATTGAGTCTCTTATAATTACTCTTTCATGTTTATCTTTTTAAGTTTCTTTTGAGTCTTCAGTTTAAATGTCAAATTTTTCTATTCAGCTCTGGTATTTTAATTAAGGACCTAGTCCAAAAAAATATGGAAGGGAGGAAATAAGCATTTATTAAGTGCCTATTATGCGCTAGCAATCCTTAGTTTTTCTGATCTTCACAACAACTCTGGGAGGTAGGTGCTGCTCTTATCCCCATTTTACAGATAGGGAAAATGAGGCAGCAGTAGTGGTGACCATCTAGAGTTGCACAGCCAGTAAGTATCCCAGGCTGCATTTGAACTCAAGTTTTCCTGACTCCCGGCCCAGTGCTCTATCCATTCATCACCTGGCTGCCTTCTTGGCCAGATTGCTTTGTGGCAGAAAGCCTGAGGGTGCCGAGAAGGGTGTGCCCTAGACATACACTGGGAGATGTGGGTGCAGACATTACTGCCAAGAGGGTGGTCACTGCTCTCTGGCTACAGAAGCTTTACCTTTTGGCAGTGATTAGGTTTGGCAAATTACTCCAGGAAGAGCCATCTAAAATTTTAATGACTTCCTCAGATTCTCCTAAATTTCCTTAAACTTGGGATGACTGCAGGCCAGTTCAGATCCCAAGGCAAGAGCCAACTGGGAGTTTCTCAAGTCATTTTATCCCTTTAAAAATATTTCCCTTTGAACTGTGAACAGATCCAACCATTCTGGAGAGCAATTTGGAGCTATGCTCAAAAAGCTATCAAACTGTGCATACCCTTTGACCCAGCAGTGTTTCTATTGGACCTATATCCCAAAGAGATCTTAGAGGAGGGAAAGGGACCCACATGTGCAAGAATGTTTGTGGCAGCCCTTTTTGTAGTGGTTAGAAACTGGAAACTGAAGGGATGCCCATCAATTGGAGAGTGGCTGAACAAATTGTGGTATATGAATGTTATGGAATATTATTGTTCTGTAAGAAACGACCGGCAGGATGATTTCAGAGAGGCCAGCAGAGACTTGCATGAACTGATGCTGAGTGAAACGAGCAGAACCAGGAGATCATCATACACGGCAACAACAATACTATATGATGATCAACTCTGATGGACATGGCTCTCTGCAACAAAGAATTGTCTCAAACCAGTTCCAATTGTTCACTGAAGAAAACCATATACACCCAGAGAGAGGGATGTGAAATGTGGACCACAACGTGACATTTTCATGCTCTCTATTGAGGTTTGCTTGCATTGTGTTTCCTTTCTCTGATTTTTTTTTCTTGTAGATAGGATTTTTCTTGCACAACTTATCAAGTATTTCAACATTATTAACATGTAGTGGACTTCCTGCCATCTAGGGGAGGGGAGGGGACTGGGGATAAAATTTGTAATGGAAAGCTTTGTAAAGATCAATGCTGGGGAACTACCCATACATATGTTATACAAATAAAAAGCTTTAATAAAAAAATATTTCCCTTTGGTTTTCTAACCAGGTGGAAAGCTGAAGGTCTTTCCTTAGGTCCTGGGAGGAGACACTTCAGGAAGAGGGAGTAAGACTCACAACTGACCCCACCTTTTCCCAAAGGAAAGCAAATATAGCAGTATCATCCCTGGATGTGGAGTCAGGAGCCCTGAATTCAAATCCTGAAGCCATCCACAGCCTGTGTGTTTCTTGAGATGTCACTTTCTCTGCCCTTCAGTTTCCTCATCTGTCAAACAAGAAGCTGGAACTTGTGGTCTCTAAGGTCCTTTCCAGGTTCACACCTGTGCTCCTATGAATGGCAGAGTATTTGAGCTCAAAAGGCCCTTGGGGATCAGCTAGTCCATCCTTTTAGAGATGATGAGGCTGAAGAATTGTAGATGAAAGAGCTGTAATCTCAAATATTAATTCTAGCTCTGTTACTCTCCAGCTGTATGACTGTGAGTGGGAAAGTCATTTTCCCTTTAAGGGTCAAGGGAAGGGAATAATCACTTAAATAGTAACTACTGTGTGCAGGCATTGTGCTAAGCACTTGATAATGTTTTACTTGAAGTTCAGAACAACTCTTAGAGGTGGGTGCAATTGTTATTCCTATTTTACAGTTGAGGGAACTGAGACAGAGATGTTAAGGGACTTGCCCAGAATCACACAGCTACTAAGTGTTGGAGTTGAACTCAGGAAGATGGGTCTTCTTGATCCCAATTACCTGCTCCAATGGCACTACCTAGCAGATGAAAGTTGAAAATATGTCTTTCCAGAGAGCCAGTTGTTAAACATTTACTAGAGCAATCCTACTCCCAAATCTTGGCCTTCTTGATCTTTGTATACAGTCACTTCCCTGCTCTCTTTAAGACTAGGGATTTGAGAGGAAAATAAGATATGAAAGGATTCTGTGAGGACACATAAGGATGGACAGAAGGAATTAGGGATTAAAAAAACCCAGTTTTTTTTATTTTCAAAATACATGCCAAGATAGTTTTCAACATTCACCTTACAAAATCTTGTGCTCTAAAATTTTTCCCTCCCTTTCCCTATCCCCTCCCCTAGAGGATGAGTAATCCAATATAATCCAATGTGCAATTCTTCTATACATTTTTACATAATTATCATGATGAACAAGAAAAACCAGATTAAAATGGGAGGGGGGAATGAGAAAGAAAACAAAATGCAAGAAAATAACAATGCTATGCTGTGATCCACACCCAGTTCCCACAGGTCTCTCTCTGGGTGTATATGGCTTTCTTCTTCACTGAACAATTGGAACTGGCCTGAATCACCTCATTGTTGAAAAGAGTCATGTCCATCAGAATTAATCATCACATAATCTTGTTGTTGCCGTGTATAATGATCTCCTGGTTCTGCTCATTTCTCTCAGCATCAGTTTATGCAAGTCTCTCCAGGCCTCTCTGAAATCGTCCTGCTGGTCGTTTCTTTTTCTTTTTCTTTTTTTTTTTTTGGACAGTATATTGATTTCATTTACTCGCTTCTTATGTCCAGTCATTGTTAGGGCCCAAAAAAGGGACCCTGATAAGAAGTTTGTCTTGACTTGAGGATAAGAGGGTGTTGTGTGCAGTTCCCTTGAGGACCTGAGACCCTGGAGACTTGATGAGATTGCTGATGATGGCTCAGATAAAAGAGCTATTCAAAGTGATCTAAACAACAGGCTTGCCCTGAGGTGTGCTCTGTTGTCAGGATGTGAGCTCCGCTTTATTTTTGACTTCCTCATCTCAATACAAAGTTAATTGCTAAAAGATGGGTGGGGTAAGGGGAAAAAGGTGTGAATACAGGTGGTGGGGGAGGTGAGGCAAGACAAGGGGAGAAATCTGCTGGTCGTTTTCTTACAGAACAATAATATTCCATAACATTCATCTATCATAATTTGTTCAGCCATTCTCCAATTGATGGGCATCCTTTCAGTTTCCAGTATCTAGCCACTACAAAAAGGGCTGCCACAAACATTCTTGCACATGTGGGGCCCTTTCTTTTCTTTAAGATTTCTTTGGGATATAAGCTCAATGGAAACACTGCTAGGTCAAAGAGTATGCACAGTTTGATAACTTTTTGAGCATAGTTCCAAATTGCTCTCCAGAATGTCTGGATCCGTTCACAGCTCCACCAACAATGCATTAGTGTCCCAGACTTCCCACATCCCCTCCAACATTCATCATTATCTTTCCTGTCATCTTCAATCTGAGAGGTATATATTGGTACCTCAGAGTTGTCTTAATTTGCATTTCTCTGATCAATAGTAGTTTAGAGCATTTTTTCATATAACTAGAAATGGTTTTAATTTCCTCATCTGAAAATTGTCTGTTCATGTCCTTTGACCACTTATCAATTGGAGAATGGCTAGTATTCTTATAAATTTAGTCAATTCTTTATAAATTTTAGAAATGAGACCTTTAACAGAACCCTTGTATGTAAAAATTTTTTTCCCAGTTTTCTGCTTCCCTTCTAATCTTGTCTGCATTGGTTTTGTTTGTACAAACGCTTTTTAATTTAATATAATCAAAATTATCCATTTTCATACTATACTCTAGTTTTTCTTTGGTCACAAATTCCTTCCTTCTCCACAGATCTGAGAGCTAGACTTTCCATTGTTCCTCTAAATCATGAACCCATTTCTTTCTTTTTTTTATATTAAAGCTTTTTTAGTTACAAAACATATATATGGGTAATTCTTCAACATTGACCCTTACAAAGCTTTCTGTTACATATTTTTCCCCTCTAGTCCTTACCCCTCCCCTAGATGGCAGGAAGTCCACTACATGTTAATTATGTTAAAATACTTGACAAATCGAATATATGTATATATATTTCCACACTTATCATTGTTGTGCAAGAAAAATTGTATCTGCAAGAAAGAAAAATCAGAGAAAGGAAACACAATGCAAGCAAATATCAATAGAGAGCATGAAAATGTTATGTTGTGGTCCACATTTCATGTCCCTCTCTCAGGGTGTATATGGCTTTCTTCACTGAACAATTGGAACTGGTTTGAAACATTTCATTTTTGAAGAGAGCCATGTCCATCAGAAGTGATCATCATACAGTATTGTTGTTGCCGTGTATAATGATCTCCTGGTTCTGCTCACTTCACTCAGCATCAGTTCATGCAAGTCTCTCCAGGCCTCTCTGAAATCATCCTGCTGGTTGTTTCTTACAGAACAATAATATTCCATAACATTCATATACCATAATTTATTCAGCCATTCTCCAATTGATGGACATCCATTCAGCTTCTAGTTTCTAGACACTATAAAAAAGGGCTGCCACAAACATTCTTGCACACATCATGAATCCATTTCAACCTTATCTTGGTATGGGGTGTTAGGTGATGGTCAATGCCTAGTTTTTGCCATACTATTTTCCAATTTTCCCAGCAATTTTTGTCAAATAGTGAGTTCTTATCCCAGAAGCTGGGGTCTTTGGGTTTATCATACACAGATTATTATAGTCATTGACTATTGTGTCTTGTGAACCTAATATGTTCCATTATCAACTACTCTATTTCTTAGCCAATACCAAATGGTTTTGATATCTGCTACTTCATGATATAGTTTTAGGTCTAATACAGCTAAGCCACCTTCATTTGCATTTTTCATTAATTCCCTTGAAATTCTTGATCTTTTGTTCTTCCAGATGAATTTTATTGTTATTTTTTCTAAATCTGTAAAAATAATTTCTTGGGAGTTTGATTGGCACAGCACTGAATAAGTAGATTAATTTAGGTAGTTTTTATTATGTTCCCTTGGCCTACCCATGAGCACTTGATTTATCAAATGCTTTTTCTGCATCGATTGAGATAATCATATGATATTTGTTAGTTTGGTTATTGACACAGCCAATTATGCTAATAATTTTCCTAATATTAAACCAGCCCTGCAGAATTAGGGATTTTTAAAAGACTAAAAAGAAGATACAGGAGGAATATGATGGATATATTCAAAAATTTGAAAGCCTGATACATGGAAGAGGGTTTAGGTCCATTCTACAGATTTAAGCTCTGAAGGTAGTGATCTTCCTGTCAGTAAAGATATTCAGGACAAAGTTGAATGATGTTTCAAAGATGTGGAAAAGATTCTGCCTTAGGTATTAGATCCTTTAAAAAACAATTCTTTTAATAATTATATATTTTACTTATGACCTTATGGATGTGGTTTTCCCTCCATATTCCCAAGCACACCTTCTCATCCTACACAACTGCTGGCCATGATCTCCTTACATTTTCAGTCCAGGATTTAGCAGATGTGCTAGAGGTCTACCTCTGGGTCTTCATTCCCCCAGACTAATATTGTCCACCTGCTTTTGTAATGTTGATCTCCAACTCATCTGGCCATCCATCAGGAAATCAAGGCCTACTCAGTCTCCTTGTCATCAGTTCCACAACTGCTCTTTGATCCTTCCATCTCCTTCATTCCACTCCTTCTATATCCTTTTCTTTTGTTTTGAGAACAGTCAATACTGCCATTACTTTAGGAAAAATCATCACATTATCTTAAGGCTGTGATATTCTAGTGTCAGCTCATAAGGTCTGGAGAGAGCCAACTGTTAAATTTTCAGCATGAATATATACACCTCTGACAGTAAATCTACAAACTGGGGCTTGATTTATTGTTTTTTGATCAGTGATATCAAACTCAAACATGAGAGAGGGTAGGAGAGTTACTAAACTATACATAAGGATCTCTGCAGGCTACATTTTGATTTAAAAACAATACACGTTTATCCATTTATTTTTAAAATTATTAATATAGCAACATGTTCAAATCAGATAGGAACAATATTTTAATCATTTCAGGCTGCACTCCTGAGTGTTGTGGGCCCCATGTGGACAGGGGCAGTGTTTGACATTTCTGCCTGATAGCATTTTGTACACTTAGGAAACCAAGTCAACAAGGGTTTATTGAAGTCCTGTTATGTATGCTAAGACCTGGATATAAGAAAAACAAAATCAGTACTTGTTCTCAAAGATCTCACAGTCTCGTGAGGAAGGGTTGTAAGAAACTGGTTTTGTCCCACAGTGAGAAATTTAGAGAGCACAACAAAGTTAACCTTGTAGTTCTTCAGAAAAGTAGAATGATGTAGGATGAACACAAGTGCAGATGTTTACTGAGTCAGAGAAGAGGAGGTTCAAGTTGTAGTGGGGGTATGGGGAGACAGACTGTACTCTGTACACTTCCTCTTGCTTTTCCTCTGTCCCCTAAGGAAATCCCCAACCTGACCCACCCGTTCCATTTCCCGCTCCCCTTCCTTTTTTCTTTTCCAAGCTCCTCTCTAGGGTTGGGAAGCAGAGACACATTTTATCAGTGAAATAGAACAATAATCCAGATGCTACCTTCCAGGATGTACTCAGTGCTGGAGCAGGTCCCTGGGAGACCTCTCTGGCAAATAAACAGGCTATGGAACCTCAAATGTCTTGAATTAGGCTACATATACACCAGCCCCTTCCAATTCTGAAAGGTTATTTCCTTAGTCTATTATGTCGGGGGTTACTAACCTGATTCCTCGAACTTGCTTTTTAAAAATGTTAATAAATATATTTCACTGTAATTGCTTATCTTTGTAATCCAGGATTCACCAGGCTTCTGACACTGACCATGACACCAACAAGTTAAGATCCCCTGATTTGTAATAACTCATTCTCCCTTATACTCAACAAGTCAACCGCAATTATTAAGAGTTTACCATGAGCCAAGCACTGAGAATACAAATACAAATGGCAAGATAGCCCCTGTTCTCAAGGAGCTTACATTCTAATGGGGGAAGCCAATAAATACGTAAAAGAGTGATGAACAGGTTGGGATAGGAAAAATTCCCTGAGATCACAGTGGAATCTGGAGAAGAATAAAGGCTTAATTTGCCAGGTGCCTTCAGAAAATGGAAATTCTGAGATGAGCCAGCCAGCTAAAGGAAGAAGTTGGAGGAGGAGAATGTATTTCCAGTGTGATAACTTTGAAGAAGAGGTTCCTGCAGTATGGGAGTCTGGAGGGTCAGGAGTGGAGTCTAAAGAGGAAGGAAAATGAGGCTGGCAGGCATCCTACTTAAAATGGAGATTCTGAGAGGAATTTGCCTTTGCAATTAAGTGAATTTGTACATATGAGTTATGAAGCTGATTTTAAGGGCACAATTCTTTATGCTGCTGCTTGAACACATTTAGTGCTTTTTGTAAAGGTAGCAATTACTCCAGGTACTGAAATGACTAGTCACATCCTGAGTTTAGGTCACCTTTGGGAATTTATTGCACTTTCTTTGTGATCATCAGGTGTCTTTCCGTTGATCTTTGGATCTACCCTTTGAGTCTTCAGAGCTTCTTGTGCCAGGTGGCAGCACTGGGAGAGCTTCTGAAAAGAGGGGTGTTTGGGTGGGAAAACATGGCAAAACTGAGAGGAAAGGCCACAGAAACATCAGACAGAAGAAGGACACCTTTGAAAGTTGCATGGAGAATTTATTATTTATTTGAAAAGAAAAAAAAGTTATATATAATAAATACTGGCTTGTAGGTTCATGCAAAATCCTATTTTTCTATTCTAGTATATATATGAATGTATATGTACATGTGCATATACATATGTGTGAAAATGCCCATTTGGAGTAGTAAGTGCATAACAACAACAACAACAATAATAATAATAATGATAAGAAGAGAGGAAGAAGAAGAAGAAGAGGAGGAGGAGGGAAGTGGAAAAAGAAGGGAAGTAGAAGAAGAAGAGGAAGAAAAAGAAGTGAAGTGGAAGAAGAAGAAGAAGAAGAGAAGTGGGAGGAGAAGAGAAGTGGAAGAAGAAGAGGAAGAAGAAAAAGAAGAAGAAAAGTGGAAGAAGGACAAGAAGAAGGGAAGTGGAAGAAGAAGAAGGATACAAAAGGAGGAGAAGAAGGACAAGAAAGAAGGAGAAGAAGGAGGCTGTCTGGCATATAACAAGTTCTTTATTATTATTGTATTAGCTGTGTGACTCTGACAATCACATAATATCTGTTTGTCTCAGTTTCCTCAATTGTAAAATGAGGATAATAACAGCACCTCCCTCCTGGGATTGTTATAAGAATCAAATGAAATAATATTGGTGTTTACCTCAGTGCCTGGCACATAGTAGGTGCTATATAAATGTTTAGTCTCCTTCCATATATATATATATATTAATTTATGTGCATATATGTCTATATACACATATGTGAAAAAGCCCATTTCATTTGTTGTTTGTTAACATCATCATCATCATCAAACCTGAAGCAGCTGAGTGGTTCAAAGGATAGTGCCCTGGACTTGGAATCAGGAAGGCCTGGGTTTGAATCTGGCTTTAAACACATATTAGCTTTGTAACCTGGGGCAAATCACTTAACCTCTGTTTGCCTCAGTTTCCCTATCTGTAAAATGGGAATAATAATAGTATCTCCTTGTGAGAATCAAATGAGATAATATTTCTAACGTGCTTAACACAGTGCCTAACACATATAATTAGTACTGTAATATAAATGTTGTTGAGTTATTTCAATTGTGTCTGACTTGTACTTGATTGTGACCCCATCTGGGGTTTTCTTGGCAAAGATACTCAAGTGCTTTGTCATTTTTTTCTCTAGGTCATTTTACAGATGGAGAAACTGAGACAAACAGGGTTAAGTGATTTGCCCAGGATCACATATCTAGGAAATGTCTGAGGCTGGATTTGAGCCCATGAAGATGAATTTTTCTGATTCCAAGCCCAATCCTCTATCCACTGTGTCACCTAGCTGCCCCTAGTATACATGCCAGCTCTTATTATTAGCTATTAGAATGATGTGAACACATCTTCTTTTCTTTTTAAAATTTTTTTTTCACACCTTCTAACTTTGATCTCATCAGTACTTCCTGGGTGATACTACTTTCAGAAAATGAAACCCAGAGAAGCAAGGAACTTTGTTTAAAGTGGCACAGATTGGACTCAAACCCAGGACTTCTGCTTTCAGAAGTATTTCAGAGTGTTTCCAATTCACCATACTGCTTCTGAAACTTTTCTGCTGTTTGATTTAGGGGTAGCATAAAAGTATTCCCTAAGGGGCATGTAATAATTTTTGCTATGATCTTATTTTCAAAAAATGACTCATAAATTTAATGTTGAACATCAATACAACCAATTAAACTTATTTTGCTACTAGGTAAATTTAATTAAATGAATTCCAACACATAAATCTCATAACCACTTTTCAGTCACTCCCATGAAATCTCCATAAGAATTCTTTCTTCTTCCATTCATTTTCTTTCACTTTCCACTTCTGTGTTCTTAGTCATTCTCTGTTCTGACTCTCTTCCTCCCTCCCTTTGTATTATTTCATAAAGGTCTTCTTACATTTTTTATGTAGCACCCCCTCTTGAGTATTACATGTGTACTCTTTAGTTGGGGTCCCCAGAGGGACAATTGACTATATACTCAGGGTTCTAAAGGTAACTAAGGGGCTAGATTTCTACTATTGTTACTTATGAGCCCCATATTGGTATCTTTATGTCTTTCCATTAACAGTTAGCCAGAAGATATCAATTAACTTTTTCCCCCAAATAAAAGATGTTTACTTAATAATTATGTATAGAAAGAAGAGTTGATATAAAAGATGTCTTCCCCTTGGGGAGGAGGTTAATACAACCCTCTTAGCCACAAGGTCTCTGGGGAAAATATGGTCAAATTTAAATACAAAGGTAGTGAGAATACATGTGGTCCAGAAGTTGTTAACTCCTGGCCCTGTAAGTCCTTTTTCTCCTTTGTGAAATCCTTATTAAGTATATGATGGATGTATCATCAATGATAGATGCTCAGGTGGGCTGGCTTCTTGCACGGTATGGCATCTCTGTTGGAATGGATATTTACTTCTGGGCTGAGACCTCTGGTGGGATCCTTGGATCTCCTGAACTCACATGGTTGCCCAAGCACTATTATCTCAGATCATTCAATCATTGAAGATCAGGAAAAGATAAATAAAGAGAGAAAGAGGCAGCTCTCAATGTCAGGTGGGAGACTAGGCTGGTACCCCGGCCCTACCCATCTCTCTGGATCAACCCAACCTAGTTCTGCCTTGCTTGGAGCTGTAAAAGAAGAAAAGAAACTAAAGGATGGGCAGGTCATTCCTCATTTCTGGCTCAGCAGTCCTTGAGTCATTGGCTCTGAAGCCAATTAGGAGATGCATCATCATTATACTGTAAGAGTCCCTCAATCATGCATGCATGGAAACAAATTGCTTTTAAGTATGGAAACAAGCTGCATGATTCCTTTGAAGCCAGGCAGGTAAGATCATGCATCCTCCAAGGACTGGTCCTTCGAGGAGAGTCCCCATATGCTGTACTCTTCCCCTACTAAATGTCAATGCACCTAGTATACATTTTGAGTTCAATGGTCATATTCTCACTCTAGAAAAACAGCCCTGGGGTCCTTGAGAGGTTCAAAGACTGGCATTTCCTGTGCCTTCCATAATATCTTATATGAGTCTCAATAAAGTCCAGATGACACAGATTTTATATTATCCCAAATGGAGGCAGAAAACACAGTCACCTCCAAAGAGAGGATTGTGTAGCTCTAACAAAACACATTTAAGTTTATCAGAAGTCACTGCTTGTATGGTATTTATAAGGGGCCTATCTGGTGTTCTCAAAACCCTTCCCAAATGCAGAGGCAATTACAGAAGAAAACAGCAAAGGAAATCAAGCTTTCCCATATTAGGAAGGACTGGTCTCTACAGAGCTCCCCAAATACCTATGATTCTCTCTCCAGGGATTAAGGACCTGGAGTTGATTGGAAAGCTTCTTACCCCCCAGCTAAGAAGCCAAATCCATTTGGCTTGTTTTTGTAGCAGCATTAGCCTACTAATACTAAGAAAGACCTTACTTTTTTCCACTAAGGGGCCCTTTCTGCTCAGGGCTCAGTCAGGTACCAAATGAGGCCCAAAACAAAGAAAATTAATATTATGCTACTTTTCTCTGTCTTTACCTAATTTCTATCCACCCCACCATAACTCAGTTCTAATGCCATACAATTCCTCCAGCTCTTTGCAACAATATTGGATGCCCAAAATAATTTAGATATTCCTGAAATATACAGGAATACATATATATATATATGTATAGTCCAGAAAAAACATTTCTAACAGATATACATCTCTGTGTCCCTGTCAGAATTTAAGCCACCCAACATTTCTATAGTTTCTATAATACCTAGGGAATTCCAGTGACAAATCTGAACTCAGAAAACTTAAGGAGGGTATGGGGCTCCCAGAAGCATCAATTACTTGGGGTTTCTAGGCCAACAGGCATATATCATCCAATAGACCTACATTTCATAAGAATCTCAGATGAGCCATTTGGACATGCCACAGATGCATGTACTTAAAAGTAAAAATATAAAATGAACATTACTGAGTTCTCATATTATACCCTAGGTGAATGCCAGGTACCATGCAGAGCTAGCAGGGATTCAAAATACTTCCAGCTCATATTAGCTACAAAACTCATAGTAGGTACAGAAATACAACAGATCTAAGTACATATTAAACCACCCCCTATAATGTAAGGCTTATGGGGAGTTCCAGTGCCACATTGTCCCTTGCATGGGGTGTTTAGATACCAACTCATTTTCTGGATTGTTAGCTCACACACTTTAATTCTAGGTTTCTCTGAAATTTGCCTGCTCATTATTTCTTTCTTTTCTTTTCTTTCTTTCTTTCTTTCTTTCTTTCTTTCTTTCTTTCTTTCTTTCTTTCTTTCTTTCTTTCTTTCTTTCTTTCTTTCTTTCTTTCTTTCTTTCTTTCTTGCTGAGGCAATTGGAGTTAAGTGACTTGCCCAAGGTCACACACCTAGG